>JADDOH010024252.1:0-236001 GCA_016648135.1 Agrypnia vestita
TGTATATTGATTCAGAATCAAATCAACACAGTTGTTCTCTTATCTCATTATTGGTTTGACCCATCGAATTAGCATTGATCTCTGCTGCCCAAAGGTGAGACAATTATTATTGTTAATAACACATATATGGCAGCCGACGCGACGTGTGGTTGTTGCGTAACACTCACATACACAGACATCTCTGGGTATTGCGGTCAAGTATTATTCTAAGCAGCACTTCTCTTTCATGGCCGCGTGTCACTCCCAATAATTTCTTTCGGAGCTTGGCAATACCGATCGTGAGTGCTGGACATTGGGTTGCACAACTCTAACGGGCGGAACTCTAAACGGTAAACCATTTTATTTTGTTTCGGACACCAAGAAATAATGACAGGCCATGACTATAATTGTTGAACAATGAATAATAATAATAAATTATATTTACCGGCGATTAGAGACACTCGCAATCTTTAAGTAAATTTTAAGGATATTTATTGTTTCAGAGAGTTTGTAGTTTTTTCTTGAAATAATGAATTAAAAGTCGGTTTTATTGTTCAAATCCCCTTCTCATCAAATAAATAAAAATGTGTAATTGGTTATTCTTGCTGTTGGCAGGGCTTGCGTGCACACCAAAGTTCTATACCCACGGGCGAGCGGCCCTAAGGTAAAATACAAGGTTCATGTTTCTCTGCTGTCTAGCTGGTGATAGCGGAGCCTCCCATCATGAGGATAGAGACTACTCCGTTATATATTACAGAACTCCATAAACCACACACATTGAAATAAAAAACACTTGTTTTTTTAATGTATTTTTTTATTATTTATTTATTATATATAAGGAATTTTTTTTTCTTAGACGCGTTTTGCCTTATAAGGGCATTATCAATCTAAACATTTTATATTCAACTAAATTTATAGAACTCCATAATCACATATATTGATACAAAACACTTGTTTTTTAAATTGTATCTTAGTTAGTTCGTGTCTCCACAACTTGGCGATTTGCAGGACCCATGATTTTAGTAATGTTTACGGTAGTCACGTGCGGTCTTCTCTAATAAGTGTGTGTGCTCTTAAGTAGAGCTGCATTCTGTTTGCGATTAATTTTAATTCCCAAGAACTCTTTGAGTACGGATATTTAGCGTAAGAACAGTGGTGAATGTTGTAGTAAAAGCAGGATGTTTATGCTAACTTTGTTCGACTTATGAACAAATTAAGCTTGGCACGAACTCTCAAAATGGATTTTCTATACTTATTGAACTTATTATCTACCTGCTTTTGGTTTATAAATATCTCAACTATTAATGCTTAGCAAAATTGGAATGTAGTAGAACGGAAGGAAGTATCTAGATGCAATGATATTCTCCCAAAAACATTTGTTGAAACCAAAATTATTAAAAATGCATTTATCAACCTAACCAAATTATCAATTAACCAAACAAACTAATATATGTACATAATCAAATTTAATTTTTCTGTAAGTCGGATGAGACAGAAGATTTAAAAGAAAAAATCTAACTATGCCAAAAAGGTGAATGGATGGCGCAAAACCGACTTGTTTTAAATCCACCCAAGACAGAGCCACCATGAGCGGCGACACCTAGAAGACAATATCTAATCCAGGAATCAATGTCTGTGAATGCTGAATGCAATTAAGTTGTTGGGCGTGCACGTTGATTCAAATCTCTCCACGAGTACAAAAATAAGTAAAACTGTTAGTGCATGTTTTTATCAACCGAGACAGATAAAATGTATTCTGATACTCCTTCCCCTTTAGACCACTTGTAATAAATGCATTTATGGTGTCACCTGTGAACTATTGTAATAGTGTTTAAGCTGACCTGGATACTATATGGAGCATCATAAATCTCGCACATAACATCCCAAAAAAAGTAAAAGGCCCTTTTTACCAACCTGTATGGTTGGTCCTTACGAAAGTTTTGTGCGGACAAGAAAAAACCGGCGGTCCTGTAAAGGGCCTTTTTTACCAACCTGCATAGGCTGGCCCTTACGAACATTTTGTATAAGAAAAAGTTATTTTTATTTTTGATTACCTAAAAAATTGATAATTATACTTAAAACATAGGGAATTGTGAGCGCCAGCGTGCAGGGGGCACAAATAAATAAAACCCTTTGGGTATGCCCAGCGCGCTCGATGCAGTTTATTGAAAATAACTGATGTTAATTTCCTCGTTTATTTTTGATGTTATGTTTTTGAAAAATAACTTCGGTAATTGCTTTGTTTATTGTTTTATGTTATTTTATATATAAAATATTATGAATTTGTGTAGCCAGAGAGACCAAAATATACGAAATTATAGTACCAAGCAATCCTGGCCCCCTTTTGACTGATTATGTCGTTATGGGTGGTCCTGAGGGACATATTTTAATGGAATAAAATAAAAATAAATATGTTTGAAGAAGTAGTTGAAAAAAAAATAAATTATACATTAATATTGTTATACATAATTTATTGAAATTTTGAATGCAGGACCACTGAGCTGCAACTTAAATTATGAGTAGTGATCCCACCGTCAGACAGAGGTCGGCGTCGTCGGTTCCCAAAATGCTGACCTCTGACTGGTGGTTGAAAATGCGCCTGGGCGTGCGGGCCCTGAAAGAGAATATTAAATAAATTACGTGACACGGGGATTCAGAATTCAGTTCTGCTCTACCTTCGTTCACCTCCAGATCTATTAGCGACTTTTTCTTCTCTCCTACTCGACTCCTCCTCCAACCTTTGGACCGCTCTGAGATTCTCAGCGAAATTTAATACGATCTTGTTTTAGTCTGTGAATCTGCGACATCGGTTCCATCAGGTTGACGTGACCATAGGACGGTAGAATCACCCATATTTTTCGCGTGTTCCCGTAAGGAACAGCTCCATTTCCCTCAAAGTCGAAATTAAGTTGTGCTGGATGATGTACAAGATGACATATAATATGAGGTATCTGTATATTAAAAAACTCTGCATACCAAACAACAGACAACAACTAAACTTTGAGGTCAGCCACTACTCCAGCTGCAGAAAGGATTGCAGAATCGATCAACCATTCCCAGGAAACTAAATTTAGTGAACGGACATTAGCTGTGGCAAGCCCAAAGGCTCTCTCCCTAATTCCGAACAGTGCATCAGAAATAGGGTTTTAAAAAAAATTTAAAACGCACCTTTCTGAAAAATCATGTCAATTTTTGTGTGAATTGCCCTTGAGGTGAGCTTTGCGTAAATGGCGCTATATAAATTATCCAATTTTATTATTGTTGTAGCTTAATCGTAATTAATACATTTTTTGCATGAACTTTATAGTCAGTTTTTCTGAGACATCAACCAGTTGACAACATAAATTTTTGATTCGTTTTTAAGTTAAATCATCTCGAAGTACTAGTTTTTGGATTGGTTTGAAAATATATGGAACGTTGACTCGACATACCTACTTTCAAGCTCAGCATATTTAATATCAGTGGAAAAAACATGTTACTTGTCTTATGCCATGCGTGCAGAGAATATCTATGATATATTCCTATATATTTCTTCCTTGTCGGTGTCAACAAAGATACAAGTATTAAAAACTCGTAACAACGTTTTTTATATATGATCCACTTTTATTTATCCGTACAAATTAAAATTTTAAAGTTAAGTTGCGACGCCAAACTGTCTTCTAATGTATACGATTCGACATATTTTTTAACGCCTAGCAAATTTAACTTTCAAACTCGAATGTATCCATATGTATGACCTGAATATATGTTTTTGATTAACAATAACCGAGTTAAAGGGAATTTTTTCTATAAGTTTTACGCTCGTTCATTAAATCAATCAAATGATTTGTGTATTTCAAATCAATCATATTCATATTGTAATTCAATTCAAATCAACAAAGAATATAAATTTATCAAAATTCACACTATTTTTAAGAAAATAAACAAATAATATGATAAAATGGAGTTAGAATCCTGGCCATCTAGCAGATTAATTTTAAAGACTGAAAAAAATTGAGATTCAGAAATCGTAGCCTCCATTAAAAATAAAAGTAACAAATTGTCACAAATGAAATACTTAATATTAATTAACTTTTATTTTTACCTAAGGCACTGGATACAAACTTAATTGTGATCATTATTATGTAATTTGCACTGATTGTCTCTTTCAAAACATTCTGTCTTTGAAACACTTTATTACGCCGTCCCTTATTCCAACAGTTCGCTATCGAGATTTCCGCACGCGGGTACTCTTTAAATTTATTTTACTTGTTGAATATAAAGCGCACTATATTGCCACTTTCGCTTCACTTGTTGCTTTTATCTGTGGCCTTCGCCAAACGTTAAAAAAATTAATGCGCAGAAATAGCGTGGACCAGTTTTAGAAAAAACGTCATTATGAGAAAGTTCTTGGATATTCCTGTGTATTCTAGATGCTTCCATAATTCCCAATTTGTTCCAAACGTTAACAGTTTTGGGGAATCCTTTATTATTTATTTATTTATTTAACGCCCATATGGGCATTTATAAAATATACAATAAAAAATCACAAATGACAGATATGTAGTTATAATAGATTACAAGTACATTAATAGTCCTCAAAGAGATAAAAGTACAAATTAATAGAGTTATAAAATAAATAATAGATTTAATTAAGTACATTAAAATAAAAAGTGGTAAAAAGAAAAAGAAAAATTAATTTATCGCGAGTAGTTCTTTTTATTTCTAGTATCTCATAACAATATGTCAAGGTCAAATGACAATTTATAAGCCATTGGCCATAATGGGTAATTAGTTAAAGTTGGTAGGTACATAGTTTACAGTCTATTTTTTCTATTAACAGATTTATTCTGAGTATCTTTCGAGAAAAAAAAACTCTTATCAGATGAGTGCTGGCATATGCATTTAAGACGTGGATATCTGCTGAGAAAAAAAAAAGTTTTAAGATGAACATTTGAAGGCCTTGAGTCGGTATAAGAAAATCAATTTTGGGGTAGATGCTACAACAATGAGTTCTATACGAGTCAAAGTCAGTAGCTTTTAAACGATTCCGCAGCTTTGCCTGAGACAATAAAATACAAAGAAATGGGTCATAGCTACGTGTGGATTGTGTAGTCGATTTATTTATTAGTTTACATTACGCCTTAAAAAAATATTTATTTACATTCGATTTCAAATAGGAGTTGTCCAATGTAACTGGATTATTATGCCATGTCATAATACATTTTTAATGGATTTAGATCAAACACTTGATATGCATCTGTTGATGGCGTTCGCCCGCAGAGAGAAATAATTTATTGTTTTTAACTAATGACTTATTATTTTATTACTCGGCGTATAACACTTTCGCAATGCGATCGGTCCGGCATTCCGCCGCGACAAAAAATGAACACGACCAATCAGACACACGGTCCAGTGCAATATAATAATTTATCGGAATCTGAGTGCAACAAAAAATTGCTCTAATTAGACCAAATTTATTCGGATGCATTTTAACAATTGGATATTCCGCTGGAGGAGCCACAGCAAGTAATCTGCCATAAATAACAAACCATAAATTTTGATTGAATTTTACGCTGGTAATGGATTTTTTCACTTTCCTGTCCTATTATGTAAGACTTGAGCGGTGCTGTTCTTTGGTTCGCTCGTAGCACAATTATTGGTACTGACACGAGAGGAATAAAGTGAACTTCCTCATTTGCCTTCGCTATTTATTAAATTCCTCAATAATAACGGTTGTTTGAGCCGTCTGGTCAGTTGGTACAGGTCTTCCAGATGGCTGAGCTAAACGATTTTTATCAGCCTTATTTTAGAAATCCCATTTATATTTCTTTATCAACATGAGCACGGACAGGACACCAAAGAAAGAGATTGAATAACACTGCTATTCAAGAAGATTAAAAACTATATGATATTGGTATAGTGAAGTAAAAAAATTGTCTGAAAAGAAATGTAAACTAAAGCTTGAAAAAATTGTTTTGTAAATTAAGATAATTAATTAAATTTTTTTTAAATAGAGATGCGAACACGGAATAAGTATCTCATCAATATTCATACTATTTTTAATAAATTTAATAACCTAAAAGCCAGTACTGTAGAAATAGGACTATCTTGCTGGTGTCCCGGGTTGGGGCTTGAACCACCGACCACCAGATCACTAGGGTGTCATAAACACTAGTCTAACAGGGTACTCGATTTTATAAGTATATTGATAATAATATAATAATTTTTTGATTAGATTAAAAAATGTAGATTAAATTTTTAATTGAGTTGGCGCTCCAGTAGCCTCTATAAGGTGTTATTGGCGAGGGGGGGGGGGGGTTATTTCCTATGCAACGCCAGGTACATCAGTACATAAAATTAACTCCAGACACTGATTTTCATCACTTTTATCAGAATTTTTGAACACTTTCCGGTTATCACACTGAAAACTTTCAGAATTTCACGACTAACATTTACTACTATCTAGATATCTACCACACCGGTGTAGACGCGGATAGATAAAAATTAATTCAAATTATACATTCATGATACATTTTGTAAACATAATCAATTAATCAAACACGTATCTAGAAAAGTTTGTATTCATTAATTAAAATTATCATTAAACTAATACGAAATATTTTGTGGTTTGATAAATGCGCGGGGCGGTCCCAAGGACAAACTCGCGAATTTCAGTGGCCAGAAACTGGGCTATTTTTCACTTTGATTATATGATTTGAATGAGTTTGAATCGTTGCACAATACAACGTCCAACATCAAACCTTAATACACGTCAATTAATCGTTCTTGAACAATGCCGCAATGTGTTCTACTGAAGGTATTTGAAAGGATATTTATTGATTCTCTTTTCTCTCCAATTACGTAAAAGTTTATTAGAATTCGCTATCGTTAAGACTATGGTGTACAAACTTTTCAATTATATGAAATTTTAGAAAAGAATACAGTGTTTAAAGTATTTTTCGTCTTCCCTGCGTGCTGTCTCCTAATAGAGGTTGGGTTATTTTTATTGGATGCTATATATAGTATGAAATATTTAATAAACAAGTGTGTAATTTTTACATTTTTGGAGGTGGAATTTATTTGAAGTATAAATGTTGAAAAAAGTTACAAGTACAATAATTATAGGTACATAATAATGAATCGACATATGACGAGAGCTTCCGCTCGATAGCGCTTCGCCGTAAGAATGACACTGGGCGAGTGAGATACTCGGCTCTGCAGTCGCCGGTTTATATAGTGATCCAGAACAAAGGCTCGGGGTTGTTATGATTTCGTCTTTACTCGGCCGCGCGTGTAGATATTTAGTTTAGATCAGCAAGGCGAGTTTCCTCGCTCTCCGTGCTCCCTGCTATACATTGCCTTTGTACTCTCTCATTGGTCCGGCTTACTTTGTCGCCTGTTTGCTGTCCTCAGCGTTCTTGCCTCAGCCTTTGTATCGAGGGCGACGGCCTGCCGTTTTCGATGTCAGCGTATGCGGTACCTCATTACACGGGCGTGTGTGTGTATGCGTCTTGGGTCACCACACTTTAAATTCTTGTTACGCTTAATTCGTGGTACCAAGAAAAAAATCTGTATTGAGAGAGACAAAGTTTATTAGTAATGTGTACAAATGGTTGCAAGCAAGTATAATATTAAATGTCGGACTGGAAGTCATGGATCTGTCTCTTAAAAATTCAAGAAGTATTTCCGTTTTCAGTGTCGATTATTTTTTACTATCCACCGTAGAATTTTTAATTGCGTATGTCTACATAAAAATTACTTTAATATTTTAGATTTTTTTACAAGTGGATGGTATAAAACAACGCTTACTCTTCTTGGGTTTTTATTATTATACTCGATTTTTTGTTTATTATTCTACTCGAAATTCGAGAGTGCCAGAACCTCTAAGGGACAGGTGAAGTATTAGACTAACCACATCAAAATATAGAAAATATGGAATAATATATAATTAAACTCAAGTAGAACAAACAAAGTTTTATTCCATCTATTCAGAAGATCATAATGAATTGACTCTACAAAATGAACATCAACACCATTAATAATAATTTTTTTAGATATATTAAAATAACAGTATTGTAAAGGCGAAACGTCTACGTTATCTGTCTATTTTTGATGTTTGTTTGCATAAAAATCACATATTTAAAAGTCAGAATCTTTTTCACATGTTGTCTCTTTTATTGATCCTTCTTATTAGGTAAGAATCACGATCCCATTGAGGTATTCTAATAAACGTTTATGCTCTAAACTATCTTTTGTCATATATCTGCACTGTGAGGTTCGGAGAAATTATGTGATTTGAGAAGCCTGTAGATTTCCCGACCTTTTTAGTACAGCGAGTAGGTGACTATCTTGTTCCAATCCGACTATCCACATCTATTAATAATACTAAACCACTATCCTCCCTAATCATCTTCAATCCAGGTTATGGGCTAAAATAATTAGATGATGCGTTGGTCGACTCGATTATCAGTTATGGGATGATTAGTTATTATTTTACCTATAAAACACACATTTATAAAATTAAACGATTGCAATTAAGATTCCTAAAACTTATAGTTGACAACAGAACTATGTAAGTGTTAGTATAAGAATAATTACAATACAGCATTCACTATGTGCATAATTTAAACAAATCAAAAACTAACATGTAATATTATTGTAGAAGATATAATAAATAAATCGAATATAAATAATGACCCGTATTCAACCCGATTATCGGGTCGAACAGTGAGAATACCCACCATATTGTACGCTGGGTAATACTAATACTAAAAAGTAGAAAATTATATAACATGAAAAAATACATAAAAAAACCCTAATGTACTAAACTTAAATGTACTTAAAAGTTTAAAAATAAATTTTCCCACAAAAAATTTTTGCTTCACTCTCCAAATAAGAGAGAGGGCGCTTTCTCTCCATGAACAACATAATTCTGCAATGTATATCAATATCGTAAGCGCTCACGCTGAATCGCTTTTTTTGGTGAGGAAAAATTTTTTGCTTGAAAATTTATTTCTTACTTTTTAGTTTAGTACTTTTAAGTTAGGCGTGGTTTATAAAAAAAAATTTTTTCTTCAAAATTTTTAAATTGTTAAATTTATTTTTATTTTTAAATTTTTATATAATATATTTATTTTTAAATTTAAAATTGTAATATAATTTCTACTTTTTTGAAACCTGAATGCCGGCAGCAGCTTCGAGAGAAATCAGAATTTACAGCGATATTCAATTGTGTTGAGAAAGACGACAGAACGTGACATATTTATTTTCATTTGTCGTGGTCAAAGTAATGGATCTTCACTTTTGAATTTAATACCCACAAGTACTTTAAATTAATGGGCAGCAACAAAATTGCAATAAGTAAAGTTGCTGGACCGACACTTTCCTTTCTTTTACCCTTTAGCACAAGTAAAAATTATTGTCTGTATTAAAATTCAAGACGAATTAGCCATCTCCAGAACATGTAGAGGGAGATAACGATAATGCACATTTTATGTGCATTATCGTCATGCGGGAGAAATTAAGAGATTTGTCGGAAATACAAAGTAAAACGTGCAGTGGAAACAATTTGGATTCGGATGGTAATTTTGTTTTCGAAATTATGAAATGCTGCATATACACACAAGAATCATAATTCTTTTTGGTGAGGTATATACACACAAAAAAATATTGATTTGTAAACATTGTCTATGTATGATTATAAAAAAATATTATATTATTAATTAAATATTTCTAAAAAAAAATAATGTTCATTGACATGATTAAAGCCCTAGAAGTAAAAAAATTAATACAATCTACTACTGGGCTAATTAAAGTTAAGAAAATACTATATTGTACTAATTTAAACCTTGTGTATGCATTCATTTTGGAGAGAATATTGAAGAAACAGATGTTTTCATAAATTTTTATCGACAATCTCTCGGGTTTGAGGGACTTGTGCTTTATACGTGTGCTAACTGAAGTGCTTTAATTTATAGAGTAGTATATTAGATAGAAATGGATAACGTCATTCAACTATCTAACAGCTCTTGCCTTTTTAAGATTCTAATGAATCTTTAATTTTCCTCTAATTATTATAGGAGTATATAAGTCTAATTGAATCATTGATATCAATTGTGAACTTATTTACAAATTTAACATGCAAACATCCTAACTTTCAGAATGTCAGGCCGTCAGGCGTAAGTCCCGTAAAAAAATGAAAAAGAATAAATTTTAACATCTCGAATAATAGAAAAAAGCTTTGTGGTATTATTATTCATATTAATAAAAAGGAATTCTTGTAACGAAATGGTAAAATAGATAAGTACGGAATTTCTCGAAATACTTCTCATAATACCTCGAAGCTTCTACCATCTCGAAATCTACGTATACTGTTTCATGAAAAGAGAAAACCGATTTCACTAGTATAGCCCTTTGAAATAAACGGATGATTCATATTTGGAACATATATGCAACTATAAAAAATTCGATGTGTTGATGTTCTTATGATGGAATTGGTGAACGTTGCATTGCGTAGAGTGATCACTTAAGCCAGCTTATACAGGTTGTAAGCCCTGGGACATCGTACAAAAGTCTTCCATACACGTTTCTCATATAAATAGCTTCGTCTCTGTAAGACTTCTATAATTTATCTTAATTCAATTTTAAATATTTAAAAATAAATGTCCATCATTGCGTGACCTAGGATTTCCGAATTGAGTAGGACCCATATGTTTGTCTGCGTATCAATTCACGTTAGTCCTGAATCGCATATTTTTTTAAATAATACCAAGGTTTGTATGGACTGACTGACGGTAAAAAGAAATGAATATTGTAAGAATACTTAGCTACTTAATTATTGTAGTAAGTTAGGTAAAAAAATATTAATAAACAATTTTTATTAATCAATTAGAAAAAACATACAGAAAAAATCAAATTAACGAAAAAATATTTAAATGCCACCGGGAATCGAACCACGGACCTCACATTCTATCCGGGAATGACGCGTTATCCATTTCGCCATGGCACTCAGGTAGCTTAACGAAAAATTTTTGTTTAATGATTCACAGAACTTTGTTCTGAAATTACAACTTCACAATAAGAATGCGTTTCCTTTAATATAAAAATATTAATAGTTATGAATTCCGCCTCAAATATTGATAACCATTACGATAGTCTGCCAGTCAATACTGCCCCACATACTTCACTCCCACTAACACCGGCACGGCGAGCAGAAACAACACGTCGGAACGAATTCAGAAGAATTTGTATCGCGGGCATTAGCAATGGGCAAGTCCCGGCGCATGTGTCACACGCATATATCACCTTGCGCAACCCCGCAGCGGCCCGCGGCGCGGCAGCGACACGGCGCGGCGCGGCGGGCGGTGCCCACATCATGTCGCGGCAGTGGCGGCTCGAGCTTAAAAAGCACCACTGCGTACCGCCAAGACCTACAACGGACAATTTTTTATTCTGTGCTAAATATTTTATTTGATGTATTCTTTTCTTGCATATATGTAAAAGGTAATTGTTACGTAATTTTTAACGTAAAATTTAAAACAGGATCTATGCGAGATTCAACCAGGGCCATCCTCTCAGGCGAGACGGAATTAGTGGCCATAAAAAGGGACTTCTGTTTCTGTAGTAGGTAGACGCCGGCGCCTGTAAGGGATTAATCGCTGGTGCGATATATGGGCAATTCTGTCATAAACACGATTTTGTATACATGTCGTGTTTTGTTGACCATTGTGTATATTTGTCGCAATCGGCGACCCACACTTTCAGTTTTTGTCATGTCCTATACATAACAATATTGATGTCAATGATATAGAATAAAATGTTTATGCCATTAGAAAGGTCTTGAAAGGCATACACGTAGTTTTAAATACATTCTAAAATTAGATTTGCGGGAGTTATTTCAGCAACAGATAAAGCAATACCAGCAAGATGTACTTGTTGGTGTAGTGATTAAGACACTTGTCTTGTGATGCAGTGGTGGCAGGTTCGAGCCTCTTTCCAGATTAGCAAGTTAGTCCTACTTTTATACTCAGGCTTTAAGGTTAGTTTAAGAAGTATAAATATTGATGTGACACGTATTTTCAAAAAGGTCAAAATTATAAAAGAAGTATCGAAATAAAATTTATAAATGTATTTTTAAGAATGTGACTTTTATAATAAAAATTATTTTATGCATATAAACATGTACTGATATTTTTTGATAGTTTATCGTACGACTATTTTTAATACAGCTGCCACTGCTCACATGTTGACATTACGTGAGCGTATCGATCTTAATTGCTCTGGATTGCGCAAAATTCACAAATATAATGGAACAAGTGTTAATAATAATTAATTACCGGTCCCCCATTATGTATCAATAATTTATAATAATGTCACGACTGGTTGTCGTCGCAACACCACGGGTGGTATCAGAAAAAATCAGACCTGTGGTCCTGTATTTTCATAAGGGAAAATATATATATGCAATTTTGTTGGATAGTATGGCAAACTCAAACATATCTTCCAGAACAAAGAGATCCCAATTAGCCTAAAAAGAAAAGCCTTTGAATTATGCATACTGCCAGTGGAGACTATGGCCCTTACAAATAACAGCTAAAATGCGCGCAACGGTCCATGGAGAGATCCATGCTTGAAGTAAGCCTAAGAATTAAAAATGACGAAATTAGGCGCAGAACTAGAGTAGTGGATATCATGGATCATGGCAATGGGCAGCACATGTTGCAAGGCAGGATACTACAAGATGGCCGGCCTCCCAGAGTTCTGAAATGGACACCTTGGGAGAATGAAAGAGGCATTCCTCAAAAGAGATGGGCCGACGATATAGCCGCTGTGGGGGGAAAGAAATGGCTACAATTAGCAAACAACAAGGAAGGATGGAAGGGTATGGAAGAGGCCTATATACAGCAGTGGAGAGAAGAAGGCTGATGAAGAAGAGAAGAAGAAGTATTAACTTGGTATACCCCACTAAAAACGAAATTTTTAAATAAATTTGAAAATGGTTTTAGTAATAAATCACAGACATAATGATTGAAATTTATTTATCTAAGGAATTTAAAATAAGAATTATACCTAGAACAGAACTTTGAACGTAAAAAATAATATGAAAGTGATGGAGAGCCTTTGAAGAGCTTAGCCACATTCCAAAGTATAAGAAGATTCCTAAGCATCTCGACCAGCACAACATGAGAACCCCGGAACATAGAAGAGCACGAGTGGATCAAATACGAGGGGACGTTTCCACTTTCCTAGTCAACTGGATCTGGTTTATCTTAACGCTTCATTTAGGCCAACTTGACAGACCATGCATTTTCATATTCACAGAAGTGGAACATATAACGTTCAGAATTCGCTCATCCAGCGAGCATGTAAGGCATGTAAGATGGAGTATAAAATCAAAGGCAGCAATATCAAAAAAAATGTATGCAGTCATCGAGGATTATAATGTACTGAATTCGAGATTTTATAGGAAATAAAGCCTGAAAATTTTTAGGAATTATTTTGGAAAGGATAGATTCATAAAATCTATAGGTAATTCAGTCCATCTTTGGTGACTGCATTCAAAATATTTTGAATATTGCTGTCTTTGCTTTTATATCCCACATATAATGATCACATTAAAGACAATGACATTTTAAATATTAATAACTCAACTATGAATCTAAATCACACGTTTCCGTGTCTTTACTCTGACCGGCCACTCCCTTTTTTTGGTTTATTTTTACTTCGTATAAATTTGTTTAATTTAATATTTAATTTATTTTTTCATTTCTGTATTTCTTTTAATTAATTATTTCATGTTCAATTTACTTCGCAGCATTATTGCTGCTTTATGTTTTCTGTCGTGGATCTCTGCTATTGCCCTACCAACTGGTATTATCTCATGCCACATTACACCATTGTACTGTTGAGATTCCCATCATCATCTTCATCCTCTTGTCCTTGTAGGGTCGGGGGCCCAAAGACTCGACATGGTGCTTCCATATTCCCCTGTCTTGCGCTGCTTCCACACGAGTCAACCAGTCTAGATCTATTCTGTTTACATACACATTTTTTTTGCTTCTGCCAGCTTAATCCGGGGCGACCCACCGGCCGTCTTCCCTCCGGGGTTGCCAAGAGAATTCTTCTTGATATTAATTCCTCTGGCATTCTTAGCAATATAAAAATACATATATTAAAATCACAAACCACCTCATTTGTGATTTTTATATATGTAGGAGTAGGGACTTTACGCCGAGTATGTGCCTTATGTCAGTGTTTCTCACTCTAGTTGAGATTTCACAAATAATAGCTATCTACTATTACTTTTCTGCAAAAAAAATATTAAATCAAGCAATTTTATAATTATCTGATACGAAAAAAAGTGTATTCTGTATCCAACTTATCCTCGTGTGCTATGATACCTACTTTATCTGACGTTTTTCCAACTCGAACGATATTTATGTATTAATAGGTCGATAAACATTTTTCAATCAGACGGCGGATATCGTTGCATTTCATTGCTGCATTTTTTTCAAATATGGTCCATATTTTCAACATACGTTCTTTATAATAAGATATTTTATTTCGAAATATCAGTATCGTGTGTAGTTCGTTAGTGAAAAATTACGCGAGAAGCCGCGGTGCCGTACTAAACACTTTAATTACTATAATGGTATTTCTAATCCGAGCGTATTATGGATCGGCGGTCTGTATTTGATATCAAATCTCCAATAATTACAGTGGACTCGTCTATAACGATCGCGGATACAACGAAAGCACGGTTATTACAAACAAAGAGAAAGGAGCGTGTTTTAATGATGTGTTATCATATAGATGTTTTTACTTTATTAAACATTTTTATATTTCTCAACAGAAAATCACAATTTTATATCAAAATATCAGGGATCTTTTTGGATAAGTTAAGTTTTAATTCTATTATATTTATTTTTATACTTGTAGTTCTTTACGGCAATTTTATTATAAAAATAATAATCATTGGAAATTTATCAATTTCAGATTTCACGTATTCAATTCAATCTTTTTGGTATAAGATTATTATTTTAAGAGTTTCAGAGTGAGTTGATAAGGTAGTGTGGTGATAAATGAGTGAACAGTGGATAGGTAAGCAAATATTGATGATTATTTTTTACAAAACAAAAATCTATGAAGTCAAATTACTGCAGTAATACTGCACATCACAAAAAAACTAAGGCTTGAGAAAGTCATATAGAAATTTGAGAAGCCACTGTCGTATCCATTGGACTACAAGAATTGGTATAATAGCGTACTGAATAAATATAGTAATACCGTAAACAATATGTATAAATGTAAGATAGTTCTGGAACATGTGATGAGCCTAGTGAGCAACCCATTGAAGGTTAAAAAATAATTATTTAAATAATCCTCCTCCTACACCTTCGTTTTCTATTCTTTCCTTCGAAAATTTCCAGAAAATTGGAGGACACGCCTCAGGCATTTGTTGGAAAGTTATCTTTGATATATATTAATAATAAATCTGACAATCCAATTGAAGATTTAGATTATGATGCTTTAATTTATGATTTGAACACAATATGTCTGACGGACTATGACTGATTATTACTATGTATCTGCATGTGATAATTTCTGTTTATTTAATTTCATTTCACTGCCGATAAATCGGCGTTTATTGGACAAAAATAGACATTTGATTACTCGATGCATACACATAATACAAATAAATTAGGATAATATGTAGTAAGTCTCTCGGCCACTACCTACCACGCTAAATATATAGAAAGACCTCTTCTGAAGTAGGTTTAATTAAGTTAATTTTTTTAACATTTTATCCCCTTAGATCGACATCTAATATTTATTTTGAAAGAAAGTAGGTATATACAATAAAAATCAAGAGCAAAAAATATTAAAAAATATGAAAGTATCATGCGAGATGCTGGAGAAAAACGAAAATAATGCAAACGATAGTTTTACATTTCTTATCGAAACATCGTCATTCATATGGATCCACAAAAGAAGTGGCAATATATATATATATACATATATCCATATCCTATTTTGTCTTATATATCATTTGTATCATAGTATAATTTAATATATGTATACTTATACGGCATGCGTGGGTCTGCACTAACCTCCCCAAGTACTGGAATAAAGTTTTATTATTATTTAATAAAAATCATTTTCAGACCAATTATATTCTACGGTTATATTTTTTGTTCTGATGAGGAAATTTTGAATTAAAACTGTATTTTATTTGGATATTCAAGCATTTACTTATAGTCTCAGATCGACAGTGCTTGAGATTCCTTAGAGTTGGAAACTGAGCTAATTGATGTCCATATTCATCGGGACATAATAAATGTAGTAGACTAATTAAGGTATTAGTGGAATGCATATTTGAACTCACGTGTCAATGAGTTTTTATTATTAAGGTGTTATTGATTTTATCTTGAAATTTTTCTTTTATTTATTACTTATTATTTTCATTACTACATTTTACATTTGCAATAACTAATATGACTATTTTAACTTGTAACTAATGTACAAAATAAGAGTATTGTTGAATCAATAAAATATGAACTTTTAATTATAATAACTCTGAACAAATTTAGTTCTATCGATTTAGTGAATTTCGTAAGAAGTTGTAGTTTCTTTTGGATGACATTTTTTGTGAAATATTTAACAAAGATAATTTTTAACTTACAAATGTTCTTTTAAAACGACGTGCTCCTCATTTCAAGAGGTATACTTATATCATGTTTTAAGAGGTAGATCAAATATATAACAAAATTATTAAATAATTAAATTTGCCTAATAACAGTCAAAACACACGAGGGCATGAGACTGTACAGGATTATTTGGAAAACATTAATAATCTCACAGGAAATATATTCCTGCCTTGATTATGAGTAGAAAACGTTACGGCAGTCGTGACCTTAATATCAATAGTTAGGGAGATATGCGACATCAAAGTTTACATTTTTTTCAATATTTCTGACTTATTTTTTGTAAAATGTTGATCTATTATTACAGTAACTTATGTCGAATATGAATAATCCATTCCCTTTTTTACAAGTCAAATAAAATAATAAAAACCTTCAATTTCCAATTGGAATACATTGCAATTGGAATTTATGCATGATTTCTGCATAATTATTTTTTAAATGTATAATTGTATTTTTCAATTATGTTTTGTAATTTTGATGTATAAAATGTAAAAAAAAATAATTAAAAAGTTAAAAACGCCAAAAAAAATTAAGAAAAAATAAAACACAATTTAAATATATAACTAAATGTGCACAAAAGTAGTAAGAACAAGTATAATATATATTACAATATGTTTAAAGTAAGCATAGGTAAGTAGAGAACAATAATATGTACAGATAATAACCATTGAGTAGAAAAAAGGCAACAAATTTATTGATGGAATCTATGTAGTACCATTTCTAAATTAATGATTAATAAATTGCTTAATTTTTTAGTTTTAAAGTCACGTACATGCCTCTAGCATTCCACGAAAAACAAATCACGTGAAATGTTTCATAACCTGGGCTAACACAGACAGGTAGTGAGTAATACGTTGTAGAGGGAGGTACTCTAAATCAAGAAGAGTACGGCAACATAATTAAATTTTCTGGAGTGCCACTTATTTTAAACGAGGCATGAATATTATTGAATTATTATTTAATATCTTGTTTTAATAATACATGAAATACAGGTCGCTGTAATAAAACTTGCAAAAGTTGTTTATTTTTCTCAACCGCTACGATTTTTCTAAATATGTATAATACTGATTATTTAAGTGAGTTTAAATATTTGTTTAGTAACCGCAAACCTCGTTTGCAAGTCGTAAATATAGGATATATTTAGATATGGGTAATATTATCGTAATAACGATTGCTCGTTATTATGCAAAATTATCATCGATTATTTTTTGCTCAAATTTAATCAGGTCTCTGCTAAAGCGCGTTTTCATTGGCAATAATGTTAATTATGTTCATTATTGCCAATATGGTTCACGGTTAGTTATCAGCTGTGGAAACTAGGTTATCCTAATGAAAACTTATTTAATTCTTTGGATGCGTATTCAAAAAATATTTAACTGTTCAGTAAAATAGTTTGACAGGTGGGTATGAAAGGTTACGTTCTATTTTAGTCGAGAAGAAAAGGACATTTCACGTCACCTTGGTCAATTTTAAATATAGTAAGATCACACATTATGTTTAAATGTCGGTGGTGAGAAGGTAATACAAATAAATAAATAAAACACTCTAAAAATAAATCACTATATTTTGTCAAAACGTAGTTTGATGTATTGTTGCGATATTATAATGCTAGCAGTCAAGCAATTGGCTATCGCCAATTGCTTGCTGCTAGGCCCCGCGGGCGACTGTCTGGACCGTTGCGCGGCCTATAGTAGGGGCTGCGCGGCTATTAATTGCTATTTGCTTGCTTGACAGTGGGGTCGGCTATGGTGGGCGCTTCGCGGTTTTTATGTTTATAGCGTTAACTTTATGATTGGAAATAATTATTAATTTTAATTAATTAAAATTTTGTATAAACCACTTGGAGTACCTTTTCGTCTATCGGTTTCGATACCACTGTATGATCAGTATGCATCCGTCCTGACAAAGATACAGTGGTTTCGAAACCGGTAGACATAAAGTTATTCCAAGTTGTAGTAGTTAAGTAGTTATACAAAGTTTTTAATTTATTCAAATTAATTCCTGAGATAGGTTCTTTGAAAGCTATAAATTTCTAAAACAAGAGAAAATGTTGCCATGGTGGTGTGGGGGCTGATAGTCAATGAATAATTATATTTATATTTAACTTTTAATAGAAATTTAAGGTATAGAAGTATAGAAGTAACTATTATTTTTTAAACACTCATTAATATTTTATTTATTTGTTTAGTAATATAACAGATACCTATAAAACTCAATGTCTGTCTGTCTGTCTGTCTGTTCTCTATACAAATCCATACCGTTTGTCCGATTCGATTCAAATTTTGCATACGTATGCTTTGGGATCCGGCGGGTAACATAGGCAACATTTCCCCCCTATTCTCTTACCCCTTTCCCTCTCCCTGACCTATTTTCGATGCGAATCTGGCCCGTTTGACCGATCGGACTCAAAATTTGAATACATATGCTTTGGGGCCCGGCGGGTAACATAGGCAACATTTTCCCCCTATTCTCTTACCCTTTCCCCTCCCCCTGACCTATTTTCGATGCGAATCTGAACCGTTTGACCGATCGGACTCAAAATTTACATACTTATGCTTTGGGACCTGGCGGGTAACACAGGCAACATTTTCCCCCTATTCTCTTACCCCTTCCCCTCCCTCTGACATATTTTCGATGCAAATCTGTAGCGTTTGACCGATCGGACTCAAAATTTGGAAACTTATTCTTATGGACCCGGCGGGTAACATATTTTACATTTCTCCCCTATTCTTTCAACCCTTACCCTCCACTGATATATTTTCGATGCAAATCTGTACCGTTTGACCTAACCGATCGGACTCAAAATTTGGAAACTTATTCTTAAGGACTCAGCGGATAACATATGCGACATTCCCCCTATTCTTTTACTCTTCCCTTCCGCTGATATATTTTCGATACAAATCTGAACCATTTGACCGATCGGACTGAAAAATTGGAAACTTATTCTTAAGGACTCGGCGGGTAAAACATGCAACATTTTCCCCCTATTATTTTAACCCTTCCCCTCCCCTAATATGCTTTCGATGCAAATCTGTGCCCGTTTGCCCGATTGGACTCAAAATTTGTAAATTTATTCTTAAGGTCTCGGCGGGTATTATGTGCGACATTTCCCCTTATTCTTTTAACCCTTCCCCTACCCTGATATATTTTTGATGCAGATCTGTACCGTTTGACCGATCGGACACTAAATTTGGAAATTTATTCGATAGGACCCAGCGGGTAACAAAAGTGACATTTCTCCCCTCCCCTTTTTAATTTTACCCGCCCTCTGATATATTTTAGATGCAAATCTGTACCGTTCGACCAATCGTACTCAAAAACTGCAAAATTATTCTTTAGGACTCAGAGTTTTAATTGGTGACATATTCCCCCTATTCTTGTACCTTTTCCCCTTCCCCTGATATATTTTCGATGCAAATCTATACCGTTCGAATCGAACCTTCGTTTACCCTCATAAATTTATTTTAAACTTAATCCTCAACCCATGCAACGCCGGGTATAACAGCTATTAATTATATACAGCTAGTAATTATATATAATTGTGTAAACAGACAGTTTTGAACATGTTAACTTATATCCTAGCATATTTCACATAGACAATAATTTTGAAATACATATACATATATAGTAATAATAAAAGTGAATAAAAAATAAAAGACAAGACTAGTAACAATATAACATTCTATATTCAGGTAAGTGTAACTTAGTTGTATCTTGCATCACAGAGTATTATTAATTAAATATTTACTTGTAATCTTAGATCGTATGGAGACACAAAATAGACGTCAATGTCGATGAACAAATCGTTATAAGCTCGGCACATTCTCACTACGGGTGAGCATAATCTGAAGGTGGTGCGAGCAACATGAATGGAACGACAGTCTAAAAAAATGGTAACTACGCAATATCGAAGTCTCTCGTATAGTCCACATGAATCCACAACTACAGTATTCTCGAAGGAACCATAAATCACTAGAAATATGGAGAAACTGGTTAAAAATTCCCATTGCATCGCGAACTCTGATGTTTGTATAAAAGCAATACAAGCGCGCGTGAGCTAGATATCTTTGACAGCGGGCTAACGCCATAGAAAATGAAACTAGCGACGGTAGACGATTCAAGCAAACGAAAATAAAGAGTTCCACATATGTGGATAGTCGTAATTAGTGCAAATTACGAAATGTAGAGGGAATTAGAAGAACGGTGCTCTGATCAAACTCATGTTGAAATAATTAATTATTAAAATTTTAATTTATTTCCAATGTTTCATTTTCCTCCCACAGCGATGATCCCGTGACAGTATTAATGTTCAGTTAAATATTCTTAACAATTAACAAGTATACGACATACTAGTCATTTATTACACCCGTAAAAATTATTTAAAATATCATTATCAGAATTAATTTTTCATCCAAATATAAACAAATAACGATGATTAAGCAACTTTGCACATGCAAAGATATTTCAAAATATTGATTGAAAAATGTTAGCTGAATTAAAAACGGTTATTTGCTCAATTATTGCATATATTTTGCGAACGCTGCAATTAAGGACCATTATTACGAATGTGATGGTTGTAATCCTATAACAACGTTTTGCGTGACTGTACGTGGATGATTATGATTGTGAAAAAAATTTCGCCTTGTACAAAGAGATTACATTTTCATCCGAAAGTAATATTCAATTATTTATTTCTGAGTCTTCCTGTCTCGCGTGTAATCTTTTTTTTTTTAATTCCGTAGAATCTACGATACTCTGAGTACTCTACATATATAATATGGGTAGACCGCCTAATTCTATTACTATAAGTGCATTAGCTCTATAGCTTTGACACTTTTGAATAATTATTATAATAAACATCGTGCGTTTTATATTTTACATGAAGTTTGTTATCTAAGCTTGGTCATATTTATAGTAATCTAACCCGTGACGGCATATGCCCATAAATATAATCGTGTTGGAGTATATCTAAAAATTCATCAACAATGTAAAGACAAATTACATTTATTTCCAAAGTGTTAACGTGCTTACTTTTTGGTCCTTATTAAACAGAGCAAAATAAATTTTATAATGAAAAAAAAAAAAAAAAAGCTCTCAGGTCAAATTAATGTCCAATGACCATTGAGTCTCGCTTTCAAATCGGACGGCATGAGTGTCCTACCAGTCACAAGCGGTGATCTCTGTGTTTTTCTAAAGATCAAAATGTCAACTAAAAATAAATTTATCTCAACTAAATCTATCTCACCGTTTCTCATTTCATAGACATTTTTATGTTTTATTGAGTCGTAACGTAATAGTCTACTTTATATCGGACCTTCACATTTCTTTATTCAAATCGTGATTGAAATATTTGTATGGGTACATAAATAAATCAAATGTATTGCGAGGATTTCATCAATCATTTAGACAAATTATTCGGTTCATTCACAAACTATTCATTATAAACGCGCATCTAGGGCACAATGAATGAATCAAATGCGTTTTTTGTATATTTGTTAACCGGTCTTTATGAAATTTTATTATCAAGTAAGTTTTCAAATCACTTTTTTTTCAATATTTCTAACTTGTGTTCTATTAAACAGTGGTTTTATTATAGTAATAAATATAAAATACTAAAAATTTATTTCGCTTTAAATACAAGTTAAACAAAATTATTTAAATCTCGCATAATTTTTTTGCGAGGGTTTTATCTGTTTATTTGACAAATGAATTTTCAATATTGGATATAAGGTCATATCCATGATAGTTTTACAGAAGGTAAGTCAGAAATACAGAAAAAAAATCATACTTTGAAGTCGCATATCTCTAGATATTACTGTTGATACGTAATTTTTCGCATATTCGATTCACAATTTAGGCGGGTATCTATCTGTAAAGAATTGTTGACTATATTTATTATACACTTTATATATAAAGAATAGGAAACAGAAAAATAGATAGTCACAATAATTAACAAAAGCATTACCAAGATAGCAAAAACCTTACATAATCAGTATACATTTTTTTTATTTATTAGTAATTCCATTCATTTTTATCTTATGCCATTTTTAATATTGTCAGCCAATTATAATTAACATTCTTAAAATAGTGAACATATAAATTTTTACATATATTCCTGTTTAAATCTTATTGCTGTTGCTTAATAATCTAAATTTAAATTATGCCGCATTTTCCATTTCTAATTTTCTTTGGCATTTTTTGAGATTTGGACTTATTCCTAGATGACAGACTTATATTTCTCTGCTGATATTTATCTCCAACTAAATCACTGAAATTTTTTTAGCTTCGTGGTCCAAAATTACAAACAAAAATTATTATTTTAATTGTTTTATAAATATTATTTTCAATAGGCCCAAACGAACGAATATAATATTAAAAAATAACATAAGAGGAACCAATTTAGTTACACCTGATAAAAAAGTAAAAAATTGACACGTACGAATTTTTACTTTCTTATTTATTTGTTGTGTGGTAGGAATTAATAGCGAAAATACTTTGGAATTAGAGTGAAAAATACAATTTAATTTGTTTGTCGGTGTTAAAAAAGCATCGTTATAGTTTAAATCGACCATGTAAAAATGTAATGTTGACCATGACACGATTTTTATTATTTAGATTTGTGTTACATATATTTACAGAATTCTATGACGTGATGACTTTTTCTAAGTAGGCAATTATTCACTTTAATTCATGCCCATTTTAACGCCTGGTTGATGTAATTCAGACAGGTGGAATAATGTATACATATAATTCTTAGCATTCTTGATAAATTATATAAATGGTATTCTTTGTTAAACTCCTCTATTTGAGAATATCTATTCCGACAAGAGTTATGATATTTATCTGTTATTATTATTGTCAAACAAAAAATGCATTGAAACATTTTACCGCATAAGGGAAAGGCTTAATAGGAAAATTAGCTAACGTTGCAAGCGTTGTCATAATCAGAAAATTTCAAATTATAGAACCTTTGTATCCAAGTAAATATTTCACAAAACTTCTAGAAACATCATCTAGAACCAACTAAAAAGTGATACAAACTAAAACCTTTTTTTTTTAATAGAGATGCGAAAGGCATTAATATTCTTACTACTCTCAAACTAAGACAAAAGCCTGTGTTGTGGACTATATTGCTAGTGTCCTGAAATGGGACTCGAACCACCGATCACCAGATCACTAGGCGAGCGTCACGACCACAACGTTTTTAATTTCACAAGATAAATTATAGAAGTCTAATAATGACGAAAGTATTCAAGTCTTTAAAGGGTAGCCACAGATTTGAAAATATAGAAGTATCATTACCGCGACGCACAGCGGCGACATCTATTTATACTACCTCAGGGAAATTAAAAAATTTCGACCATAGATGGTTATTTGAAATAAGATATATAAAGAATATATACAACAAATTTGATAATGTATGGTAAGTTCTTTGGTTGAAATCGGTGAATTTTGTATTGTGTAAAGTGATCACTTAAGCCAACTAATACAGGTATTAAGCCCTGTTGCCACCCCTTAAAGATTTTCATTCTCCGTGAGAGGGTGAAGGTCTTTGTAGGGATATATAACGTACCTACTTATGTCTCCGAGAGACTTCTATAATTTATCTAAATATATAATTTAATATAATTTATCTCACTGTGGACAAAATCCAGTAATGGTTTTCTTAGAAAATTCATAAAATTTGTGTTACAAAATTTATGCCACGAGATTTTTAATTTCGTCCGTCGTTCCCTTCCCACCTTCCTATCCCATCCCTATTAATATTCACCGGGTGTTTATATATCTCGAGTGCCTCCTTGAAACGCTGGCCAGAAAGATCACACATACACGGCAGAATATCCCAGAAAATTACACACAAAAGAATCTGAACGGCCGTGATAATCTGAGAACATCATATCAGAATTTTTTTTTCTATTATTTTTCAAAATATATGTTTGCTTAAGAGTTATGCTTCAATGTCCTCACTGCACGCACCTTCTAAATAGTAATGCGGTCGTGAGTTTTAAAATTTGAGTGAAACCGCAAAAGAAGAAGAAGAAAAAAAGTGAAATAACTTTCGCGTTTGAAAATGCAACAATGTTAGGGAAAGGGCGATCGCAGCGGCCGCCTGGAAAAACAATACCAGAGACGGTCATCTTGGATCATTACACGGAACAACTTTCTACGGGCCGAATTACAAGATCATAGTTAATACTCGAGTTTTCTTCACGACTTGTTTATATGCTGTGACACCCCGTTCCTGACATGAATGCGTCTTTAATGTCGGCTCGAGCCATTTTTATTATAATTTAAGTGGAAACTTAATCAAAAGTATGAAGACAATAATTTTTTTAAGCCAATTACATGATTACACAAAATTACCACGAACTAGACAATGAGTACCAAAGTAAGAGCTGAGTGTAATAAAAAAGGAAATTGTTTAATCGATTCGTATTTCTGGAGAGGACAGAGAGAGAATAGGAGGAAGGAAGGGATTCGTATAAAAATCTATGCGATAATTAAACAAAATTTTAGATATTGGAAATGACTTCTGGAGATACCATTGCTTTGGAAAATAAAATATCTGAATATCAAATAAATTTGAGTACGACGGACCTCGAGTAAAGTAGCGATCAAAGATCGAAAAGATGAAGACGGGCTATATTATAAAAACCAGCACCAAAAAATAAAGTTTGGATAGGACGTATTGTCGGGCAAGCAGCGACAGAGCAATTTAAATAATACGCTTGGCAAAACCAACTGGGAAAAAATTACTGGGCTGACCCAAATAGAGCCTTGTGAAAAATATACTGGCTGAAATGGAGAAGATAGGGGAGGAAGAGGGATGGGATCAGAAAGTAATGGATTGGAAGGAAGTAAAAATGCATCAACCAATCTAAAAGAGAACTCTAATTGGTTCTAAGCTCCACAGAAGAACATGAGCGTCCTGACGCTCTCGTACGTGAGGAGCCTGCCCAATCGCTTTACTTTCGCTATTGCTTTTGTATTTAATGATTGTTTTTTATCAATATTTTATATTTATATCTACAATTAATTGATTAATTTTATAGTTATATAGTAATGCAAGCTGCTCATCTCGGTACAGTTTCATCCTAGCGAGATGAGTGTCTCTTTTTCTAACCAACGTTTATTAAGTTCAAAATAAATAAATGAATAAATTTAAAAAAATGGTAGTGATTAAACGAACAGATCAAAAAAAAGAACACGAAGATAATTTTAATATCTAATCGAACATATTGTAGCCGAATGGTAAGCAGAAGAATTGCACACTGTCCGAATGTAAATTTAAAAGAACACTATGGAAGGCTCTAGAACAGTTTATAATGATCTACAACCTTCGGAAGGCTCCTGGAACAGTTTAGAAGCAACGGGAATCTACTCCTAAACACTGGAAAGGAAAGGAATCTTCTCGAGAGTTCGAAAAAAACAGTGCCTGAGTAAAAATTGCGGGAACAAGCCGCAGGGCAGAGGAGTGTTGTTTTAATATTTCGATCAATGTGAAGTACACGCGGGACGATAGCCGGAGTGTCCAGTCTCGGAATTTCGTAGTGACAGATATCGAGCGTAGTAATCAAGTTCTTACCTAAGTGGCGAAAAATGTTATAACGAGTGATAAAGTGTTCCCAGCGATAATAAAGTAATCATAGACGAGTGACGGCTTACGAAAATAGAATGAGTTAAATTCGTGTTTAGTGACTTTGTTAATTCAATAATTAATTAATCACTAATTAATAAACCGCTAATTAATTTCAAGTGTTTTTATTTGTCTCCCAAAATCACGACCTGTGACAATATTATAAAAATATTTTTGTCCCATAATAGTAGACGGTCCTTTAAAGATACATCAATGCGCATTCATCGAAGAGGCAAACAGGTTTAATTAAATTATTAGCATATCTAAATGAAATTGAGAAAAAAGATAATAAAAGTAAAAAAATTAAAAATAAAATATATTTTTTATTTTTCTTTTCTATATTTTTTAAAAAGGTATGTATTGTTATAGAACTTTTGAAATGTATGTATAATATTATTCTCATTGTCTTTTTTTTTCTCTAGAGTACGATTTTTTTTAAATTAATTTTATTTTTCTATCTCTATTTACTTTAAAGTGTAATCTTTTTTTTCACATTTATAATATTTTATTTATTTTTAAAAATTTTGTGCAGCATAATTAGTGTAATTTGTATACCTATATGGCGGACCAGATCTTGCACACTCAACCTGGTAACGCTAAGATAAATAAACTTATTATTAATCGGTGGCGTGCGCATTTCAATCAAACGCAACGTAAGTTTGCTTTTAAACGTACCTTCGATTTATGCATACACGGGCACAGGTATGCTTTATTGGATAAAATGTCATTATAATAGTTTACTCAAGCTTATGGAACCGGTCTCGTGTATAGTGCATTTGAAAATAATGGGTTTGGCGCTATTGTAAGATGCAGGAGACGACTATTAGGATACAAGAATTATTATAGAGCTTCAACAAAGGATTCGTCACAGCTGCCAGTTCTTGGCTTCGATGAAAGATTTCTTCTTTGGGATGTGCGGGAGATTGGCATTATTCCGTTTACAGCGCTTGTCAATGATATTCGGCCTGGTAATGGTTTTAGTATTATTTTTTATTTTTATTATTATTTTAGTATTATTTTATTTTTTTATTTTTAAGAACCCACTGCCACTTAACTAGCCCTAAGGTTCGTTCCTGAGTGTCAATGTAATTTTGTAGTAGTATAAAAGTTGTTGCCTATTGTATGGACTGAAATGAAAATAAATAAACGCGTTTGTACATGTACGTACATATATACACATGGATACGCACAAAACAGATCATTTCACATACATACAAAGGTTTTTATCCATATTTACATAAACATACATAAAAGCTATTCTTTAAAACTGACCCAGAACAGGATTCACCTAGTGGGGCGTTTTAATATACGTAAAAAGTATATTTTTGGATTTGGGATAAATAAATTTTTATTGCAAAACGTTACGATATAAATAGATGTTTTGCATTTATTAGTGATTATATTTTATACAATTTTAATAGATGTGTATATTTAAAGTAAAAGTTGTTTTATATGAATAACATGATTTTAACGTTCTATAATGTGGCAATATAGTGTTAAACACATTAATAATAAAAAGTGAAAGTGATTAAATAAAAATGATAAATCATATTTATTTTTTTATAAGGATAAAGAAATATATTATGTCGATTTCTTAAACGTTCTTGATAGTGAAAATTTAGTTATTGTTAATTATTTTTACATGCAAATGATTTCCGTTCGCTCGTATAGCTTCATGTAGCAACATAAAATAAACAAATAAATTAAATTTCACGAAAGTTTGCGGTCAACTTTATAAACATTATTTTTTATTTTATTATATTCATTTTCAAGACAAGTAAACAACAAATCTCAAATCAACATATACAATATAAAAAATAGTAATTTATATTATTAATTTAATTTACTATTTACACTGATGATTGTTAATGTTATTAGTAAAGTGTGACAATATGAGCTGATTTATAGTTTCGAAATATTTTGAGAAGGAGTGGGAAGGGCGGAGTGGGACGTAGGATTAGAATAAAGGAACAATAAGATGGGAGTATATGGAAACATAAATTAAGTGAACTAGTATGGGAGCGGTTGTGAAATCAATTTTCCTATTGCGTCCCGGATAATCGAGTTAAAAATATGAATGTCGTTGTAATTTAAATTAAATGAATTTGTAGATTCATAGATGAATAGTTTTATTTGGAGTTGATCTTGCAAAGAGGGAGATGAAAAGTAGGTGAATGTCTGCTGTTACGATTTGGGATATTAAACGATAGACGCTGAAGAAGATCAGGAGTATCAACTAAGTTGTGCGCGATTCTAAATAACATTACAGAGTCCACTATATCGCAAGCCAATGTCTGTATGTTAAAGAATTTCGTCTTAAAGAAGCGTCTTCATTGCTTAAATGAGATCAAAAAGAGCGAAAATTAAGGTACTTTATTTTTCTTTAAGTCTTTAAGTTTTAACATAAATCTCTTTATTGCGTATACTTGTACATAATTGATTAAATTAAATATATCATTTTGTGCGTCGCTATTCTTTGATTCATTTAGATAAAATAAAATAGATTATTATGCTGATTCCGACAGTATTTTGGAACCACTGATAAATTTTTCCTATGCATCGTAAATAAAATAATTATAAATATATTGGATTTTTCAATTGAACCATTTTAAATATATTATTCTATATTAACTGCGGCTAAAAATTTGAAAGCCACCCAAGTTACAAACGAATCGTCAGTGATCAATAGACTGACATTATTTGACGTTTAACAAATGACAGTCGAGAGCTGTCTTCAGTGAATCTCACAAAACCATAATATCTGTCTCATAGAATGTCTCTATTCAAAAGTTAAAATTCTCATAAAGATTGCATGTGTGGACATGAGTGATAAAAAAAAAAATGCCATATTAAGTACTTATTATACTCTATAGATAAATTTACGTTACACCGACTAAAATAAGTTTTGAGTTACGTTATTTTCAGTTCTCTCCCTCCCTCGAGTCTTTCCATTCAAAATATGTTTTGTGTTTTTACACTCTTTTATTTAGCTTCACTTGTCTGTTTGTTTGTTTGCCTCTATATTTAATAATCTAAGTATCAACAACTTCCCAACCAGCAAGAGCCATGAAACAATTCAGCGTTTGTGCATTTCCTATGACAATGCACAACTCACATTATTTGCTTGGTATTTATGAGATATAATAAATTTTAATTTTTCAAATAGAGAAAAGAAAAAAATACCACAAAAATAGACATTTATATGACAAACTATTTTTTCTCTGAATAGTAGGTACTTAAATTGGTTAGAAACGTATCTAAACATACAATTGTTTTTTTTTTAAATAGAGATACGAACACGGAATACGTGTCACATCAATATTCTTACTATTTTCAAACTAAGCTAAACGCTTGTGCTATGAAAATAGGACTAACTTGCTGGTCTGGAGTGAGATTCGAACCCGCAACCTTTGGGTCATTGTGTTTGTTTGTTGTGGTTGTATTTATCAGTATTATTCATACGCGAAGCATACTTTTAAAACTGTGTCCTCAATTTTTTTTGAAATACCTACTTATTATTAAATTCGAATAGAAATTTGAAGTAAAATCACCAACAACAACATCTTGATACTTCTTAGGCATCAAACTTTTATATGAAAGTTCACAACCCGATTTACGTGATTTTTCGACATACGTTATCTTGCTGATCCCACTTACAACGTAATTTCGGGTATAACTGTATGTAAATATGGTAATTACATTCACAAAATGTGAGTATAAAATTTATGACTTGCACGGAGCACGGTAGCAAATGGTATTGTGGTACAGAATACAAGAGGAGCGCAGAGCCGCGGGCGGTGTCCATTGTGTGATTAGGGCGGCGGAGGGAGCGATCGATTCGGAACAAATTGCGCCACGATCGACGAAAAACCGAACTAAATTCAACGAATCAAAGGCTTTGTGCAAGCCGTAGCCACTTTGCACGCTCCGCGACACTTTTTGCGCAATTAAAAGCCAATCGCGGTTTTTGCCACTTTCCATACCGCCGGCTGGACATTAGACTGATGGTTACGAAAGGCGGCGATGAGTGCACATTTGACATGCTTTATGAATGTTTAAATTGTCCGGCAAAGTCTCATTGAGGTCCACAAAGAGCCGAGTTATTCGATTAACTCGGAGCGGTCGGTGGTCCGCCTCGCGACGCACTGCGATCGATTAGTACTGACGTTAACTAGACAAAACTAATTTTCGTTCAAATATACGCTATAATAACAAAAACAGATCATATTTTACCACTCGAACATTCACAAGTACGTGTTGCAAAGTAACAAAATACAACATTGCAAATTAGTCACTGTTTCCGGTCGGACGCTCGGATCAATCGGTTTCGCTGAAGAAAGCGTGGGCCCAATTGTAAGTTTATCACAAAAATTATAATAATCATGAAAATGATCATTGAAGAATTTTAGCTTTATAATCATTTCAAAGCTTTTGTCACTTACGTGCAGGCTTGAGTAATATTTATGATTTTATATCAAAACTGAACTTTCAAAAGCAGTTCATGCTTTGTCCGTAAATAATATTTAGTACTTTTCCTTTAACATTTCAAGTGTTTTGCGCCTTAACATGCTAGAAGATGTTTGTGTTTTTGTAGATTACAACTTTTATTGAATACACCTTAGAACTTAAAGAAGATCGTGAATAACTAATTGTGTTTATTTTTCTATTTTTATTTCGTTTGTATTAAAAAAAATAAACAATATGTAAAAACAAATTGAAGGATTAATTTTTTATTCTTAAAGTAACAATAATACCATACAAAACGCTTAAACTATTTTGAGATTGTAAGTGGTATTGGAAGCAGATTGCAAAAATAATTTTGTCTGTATATGTTATCGAAATTGATCGCAGTGTAAGAGCCGAGCCGGTTTTGAAAAAAAGCAAGTGTACACAACAAAGTAAGATTAATTAGCGTAACACCATTTTAATTTCTATCCAATGGTCGATATGTTGTTCCCTCGGCGGCGGTGATCATTTTTCTCGGTACTGGAAGAATGAAGATCAGAGATTACAGATAAATCCGTTATCCAATAAGAAAGGAGGAAATATTCAGGCATGGGATTAATCCATGCGGCATTACAATTTGAATTGCAATTCATAAAGACGTAGCAGGTTACGAGATTCGTAACGAGAGGTGAATACGTACTGTTAAGATATTTGTATGTGGAGTACGTACTGTTGAGGTATTTGTGTGAAGAATATAGGTACGGTAAAACCTAGCTCAAAGTACGCTTTCAAAAGACGCGAGTGTGAGTGGTTATAAATAGATGAAAATACATATGTGTGAAAATACATAGAAATCTCGGTAAAAGCTGGCATAGATAACAAATTCGAAATACTCGAGTGTGAGTGTTCATGAATAGGTAATAAATAATACGTAGGTAGATCTATACCTATAAAACTCAATGCCTGTCTGTCTGTCAATCCACACCGTTTGTCCGATTCGATTCAAATTTTGCATACTTATGCTTTAGGACCCGGCCGGTAATATAGTCAACATTTCCCCCCTATTCTCATACCCCTTCCTCTCCCCCTGACATATTTTCGATGCAAATCTGTACCGTTTGACCGATCGGACTCAAAATATGGAAACTTATTCTTTAGTACTCGGCGGTTAACATTGGTGACATTTCCTCCATATTCTTTTACCTTTTCCCCTCCCCCTGATATATTTTCGATGCAAATCTACACAGTTTGAATCGAACCTTTGTTTACCCTCACAAATTTATTTTAAACTTAATCCTTAACCCGTGCAACGCCGGGTATGAACAGCTAGTATTAAATAAGTGTCACGGTAAATAATGGCACAAACACACTCACTCATACGCAACCGATTTGTGTGTTTTTCGTTCCAGATTTTACCGTGAGACTTATACAGGGTGTCTGGTAGCTAGTAGCAAAAACTTCGGGGAGTCTTCTTCGTTAAATTTTGAATACAAAATATTTCTTGCAATTTCGGTGAAATATTGACAGTTAGGGAGATATGTGACATCAAACTTTGTATTTTTTTTCTGTTTTTCAGGTTGTTCTTCTTTTTCCAGGGCCCCGACTTCTGGCAATACAAACCTGCATTATGAGGTGCAAGATCTTGTACTTTTTAGGATGTCTCATAACATGTTCGAGACATTGAAGCTTTCGGATTTTCATTGTTCTAATTATTTATTATTCTTTTATCATCGGATTCATAGCATCTTTATTCGTAACTCTGTTCACTCAGATTATTTTGAGAATTCTTCTGTAGATCCGCATCTCGAATACTCCAAATATATCGATTTTCGGTAAGCGTTCATGCTTCTATTCCATAAAACAATATCAAGAACACCAGAACGAAGAACCAGAAAGAAGAAACAAGGCTGCATGTACATGTAAAAAATTCATACGAGGGATTCAAAGAAGTTAAGATACTTCTATGATTCAATAATTATTTTCCATTTATTCTGATGATACACCTGTAGGTAAAATGGAATAACAGCGATGGTTTAGAATCAGCACTCGTCGTTCACGTCGTCGTGAAAGGTAGAAAGAAATTTAGTCCTGATGGAAGATTTCGACACGGCCATTGCAGCATTCGATGATCAGAAAAAATCTTTGACGTGTTATTCGCAGCTTAAATAATGATCATTGCTACCCGGGCTTAGTTCGTGTATTTTACTAATAAATATTTAAGAATTTGAATAGGCAATGACGCCAAATTACTGTGCGAAAAAATCACAAAACAGACAGGTTTGATAAAATAATAAATATGTATTCTGACCTCACCTGTGCCACGCCCACTGGATTACAAGGACCGCCACACATAGCTAGATTCAAATAGATTTACTTTAAGAAATGAAATATTTATCGATAGAACCATTATGTGTTAGGAGCCAGCGACCGCCAGACTTACGTTATAGAATCAAACCTGAAATATTTTCTGTACATGTACACTATAGTAGATAAGTTTTGGATACTATGACATTTGAGTTCGGGAGTTTTCGGCAGATAACAGGTAAAAAAATATTTTTCCGTTTTTTGTACAACTGTGTCTGTGTTAGGACGGACGCACACTCTGATCCTTAAAATAAAATTATCAAAATAAATCTATTGTCGGTTGGTTTCGATCATGATGGAATTAAGGACAGGATGTTGAAATTGAAATGGGGAATAAATTAAATAAGGGGACATTCGTTATAATTAATTGTTTATTAATTTAGTATTATATATTATTCATTGTATTGTAATAATTAGTCATTTAAATATAAAAATTGTTCTGCTAAATTGGGGTAACAAATAGGTTAATTATTAATCATTATTGAGAGCTTGTTTCTATAAATAACCATAAAATACACAGCTTTCTATTACTAACGGCACGCAATCCCGATTCTGTGATTCGTCACGACACCGAGCCAACCGTCAAATATTTCTGCGCGCACTAACGTCGTAATAATTCACTGTGACGTAATGGTCTGACAAACGACAAGTCTTATTATAAAGCTATCAAGTTTTTGGGTTTGCTGCTTAATCAAGTGTTTACTTTACACGCAATGTATGATTATTATTATATAAATTCGGACGTAGGCGATCGCTTTTAGTGACGCATGGTAAAATGGGCAGATGTTTGAGTCTTGTTGGAGGAACATTCGTGTTACCTCACCGACCGGTTCACACGGTCCGTTAAATAGACGATCGATCGTGGTTTAACTGTATCAAGTCAGTTTTTGTGATTAAATCTGAACCAAAACAGAACGGTACTCGACGCGCTAAGGCAAGAAACCTTATTTGTTGCGGAATTTTTTATTACTCTCATATCGCACACAAAATTTTCTGATTTATTTTTTATTTGTAACATTGGTTCGCGTATTCGCGTATTGATAGGATCTTTCTGGCGGTCCACGGAGTGGCGGCGGTAGCAAAATGCGTTAAGCGGCCGGTTCGGGTTAGCTGGCCCAGGGTTCAAGCCCTCTCTCCGGCCATTTAATTTGTTTTTTTTAGCTGTCAATTCGAACGAAATTACGGACGTTACACGAAGTTACGAATGGATGGATAGATAGACGGATAGACAGACAGACAGACGGATGGATAGGTGGATAGACAACGATATTAGTATTTCAGAATGTTGAAGTAAATTCGTTTCTCTATATCCCATGTAAGCCGCATTAAACTTAATTCTTTCCTTCTTTGCGTTTGAAACGAGTAGAATTTGCAGTAACACTTCTCGATGTCATTTAAAAGGGTAAATTATATCCACTGTGTATCAATTAAGGTTCTGCTACAAATAATAGTTCGGTTACTAAAAATAAAGATGGTTAATTTTTCTTGCTACCTGTAAAAACTGATTTTTCCGACAGCATTTTTCCACGGGATGTGCAAAGTGTTATAATTTTATAACATAATTTTTTATGCAACATTTCTCGGCAGTTATATATTTTTTTTTATCTATTTTTAAATATGAAAAAATGTTGAAAAATAATTTAATAACTAAAAACGCGTGATGCACAACTGCGATTCCACCAGAAATGTACTGAAATTCGAACATCGCCAGTAGCGATATATAAAGCGGTTTGTGTCTTGTATAATAATAGGTACAGTGAATCGTACCTTGGCTAAAGAATGTAGAAAATCTTTCCAGCAGGGGGATCGAACCTGAGCTTTCAGAAGGAAAATCAGACGTCTTAGGCTCAGCCACGGCCAATAATATGAGATATGTAGATGTAACCATACACAGATGCAGGGTTTTTGGAGTAACATTATCTACCAATGATACTAATGTAAATTATGCGATCTTTAACAGTAACTTTTTAAGAATAAAATATTATGTATATTTTATATTTTTTTAACAAAAGGAGTTTGAAATAGTTGAAAATAAAACATTGATTATGTAAAATGTATTTTATGTATGTAATAACTAATTATAATTGATCTTATTTTTAATTTTAATTTTTTTTTTTTAATTTTTTTTTTGTATGTAATAATTTAATGTATATAATAACTATTAAAAAAATAATAGTGGTGCCACACGAACATATGTAAGAAGATGCATGAAAGTGAGCAAAGCAAGTTTGCCGTGTCAAGACAGAGTGTATCAAGACATGTGGCGTTGTATTTGCTCTGCCGTAACAACTGTATGACACGTGTAAAGTTAGTTAGCTAAAATAAAACGAGATGTCGTGTTAAAATTCATAATTAAATATTTTCTAAATGTTGAAAAATTAATGTTAACTTTTGGACCTTCCGGGAAGTACCAAGCTTTGCGGGAACTAGCAAATTCTATCCTCAAGCCAAAGAATAACATCTTTCTACCATACAGATGAATCATTATTATAATAGTTAATGTTTTATACAACCTTAAATAGTCATATAAATTTTGAAGATAAAAATATGGAGTGAAATTGCAGATTTGCAAAAAATGATTGCAATACTGAAAATAAATAAATACAACTTTTTGGTGAAAGTTGATTGATTACAGTTATTTACAAAGGAAATAATATTTTTATTGATTCGACAACGAGAACATTATTTAAGAGTGATAAGACATGACTCAGTTGAATGAAATAGAAACTTTGCATCCGGTTAGATGAATAATCTATTTTGTTAGCCGTGTAAAATACAATTAAATACATTTATCTAATAAAAGGATCATAAATCTTGCAACGCTAAATGAATCATTGCTTAAGCGGTTTAGAGCTGTAGTTAAATTTTTCGCTTCTTGGGTTCATTAGAGTCACATGTTTGAACAATGCGGTAATGTAGCGAAAATTTCCGACTTGCGTAGTAAGAAATCAGCGGTGAAAAAATTCCCAAAAGTTGTATAGAAGCTCATTAAGACAAAATCAGTAGGTACAAGAAACATCTAAAACATGTGTTGGAAAGGATGTCAATTGAAAAGATCTTCTTTACCTTTCAGAGAGAAGCATCAACAGAGAAAAAATCCCGACACGCTTTATCGAGTTCCAATAGGAGAAAATATTTTCGACTTATTATTGCATGCTTTTATTTTGCTTCACTTATCTGTCTATTTGTTTGTCTCCAAATTTAATAAACGAAATATTAACATTTTCCCGACTAGCTAGAACATTTACCGTTTGTGTATTTTTTATGGCAATGCAATATTTAATTATTCCCAGCAAGATTTAGTTATTTTGAAAAATATATATAGTAGGTAAATTTTAATGTTTCATTTTGAGAAAATAAATAAATAAAAACACAAACAAAGGTATTTTGACGCTTCTAGTATTATTGCTATAACTCTTATAAAAAATATTAAGTCAAATGATTGATGATATTTTTATATGATGATCAAATGAAAATTGTGTGAGTTGAACATATATACAACTTCTAAAATTTTTATAGATGTGACAGTCTATCATGGGTGGAAATGTGAACGTTACATTGTGTAAAGTGATTACTTATGCCAGCCGTACGATAAGTCGTAAGCCCTATGAACACTCAAAAAGACTTTCATACTTTCCCATACAAAAATATAGCATCGTCTCTATGAGACATCTAAAATATATGTTAATTGATGATGTCCTCACGGGGATAAAATCCAGCATTGTGTTCTTGAAAAATATGGACATACTCAAAATATTCTGAGTGACCAGTGAAGTTCCCTGGGACAAATAATGGAATAAAATTATAACTTAAAAAAATCAGCAATAGGTAAAAAGGTATCATATTTTTTATTAAATTAGAAAATAAAAGAATAAGTACAGAAAGTACCAAAAAACGAATGAGTGAAAATGAAAATAAAAATCAAATTAAACTAGAAAATAAATTAATCATACATAAAGTACCAAAAAAAATGATAGGGTGTTGTAAATACGGTAATGAGGTAACGGCACAACAAAGGTGGGAAAGGGAAAGGAAAAGGTATAACTACAAGGTGGTACAACTACTATAGCGTTGCTATATTACATATATATGTTCTGAAGACATCATATTTAATTGATTTAAAATGCTACTGCCCCGAGTTTTGCTTTTCCTCTCAATATTAGTCTCGTAGCTTTACTTTGCACTTCTAATAATGTTTGCATTTCTCCTTCAATATCTATTTCATTAAAATGTCGTTGAATATATTGTTTTTTAAATTGCCAGTACGATAAATTTAAAATGATTTTAAATTTCTTACATGAGTAAATAATTAAATACATCTTTGATACATTTTTGATACGAAAAAATGTTGGCTACACCATTTTTATTTTTTTACTTCGTTACAATTTGCACAATATCACCCGCAAAGAAAATTGTTTGTTTACAACTGCAAAGCAAGTTTGAACTTTTTGCGTCATGCACAATGCACACCACCGATTAGAAAGCATTTGTTCATTAAAAGATTTTCTGCTACATTAAAAATAGTCATAGATATTCCGTTTAATTTAATTTATTATTACATAAAATAAGTCATCTTAGTCGAGTCTTTTTTGTACGAAGTCGCCGTACCGTAACAGTTATGTATTTTTGAACTATTTTTAACGGTTGCGAAAAACAAAACCGCGACAATAGTATGACGAACTATCGTAATGGAAAATTTGAGATGAATCCCAAAAAGATATTTAAATTCACTTATTCTTTTATATACGGTCGTTCTATTTTACTACGTCACAGGAGGATCAGCTTTGTTTGAAATAATAATAATAATAATTTATTTATATAATCAATAAAAATAAACGTAGTTTTCACCACTTTGTATTGAAAAATATCAATCAATGTTTCAGAGCCCGTGGCCCCTTCGTCAGGAAACAATTGTATACTAACAAATTTAATTCAAAAATCGAAGTATAGACAATCAAAATATAGAAAAAAATTATATGTAACACGAATAATAATAAAATACCTACAAAACATGAAAATAAATTTAAACGATAAAATTATTTTGCAATTTTGGAGAAAAAATAATTAATTTGTTGGTTTTTAGGGCACGACGAGTTGATCACAGCATAGTTCATAAAATAAAGAAAGAATTGCTGAGTGAGGTTGGATGAGAAATGGATGAGCGAGTAAATAATGTAAAGTAAATATATTAAATGATTATTGAAGATTTTAAGAACATAGGAAGTCCACAAAATGTCATGGAAGTATGTTGCAATAGTGATGTGCCAGGAAAGGCGAGTGTGACGTTCTATCCTCTCTGCCTACCTCTGCGGGAGAGCAGCTTAATGTTGAGTTACTTTCTAATTTTATTAAAAGAGACTAAAATTCGTAACTATTTGGTTATATATAAGTTTTATAACTAATTAGCTATAACCCGTCAAAAATGACGTACCTACTTTTAATTAACTAACTAACCATGACGCCGTTAAGGCCGCGAGTTAAGGCTGTGAGAACAGCGCCAATTAGCGTAGCGTACTAGCATCTTGGTAGGTTTAGTGACGGACATTTTAACAAAGATAATTATGTTTTTTGATTTGCTTCATATTGTGCTATTGATTTTTAAAATGACAAAATAATATTATTTTTATGTTTAATAAGTGCCAAGATTTCGTACCGGGGTCGTGAACCTTAAAGATGAAGTAGGCCTGGAAGACCCTCCTGGAGATATCAAACGGTCAATGGACTGATTCTTGAAATTTGACCCACAACGGGCATGAAGTAAAGCACGAGACGGCGAATCTCTGATGAGCTGACAATTGTCTCCAAAGAATATCATGGAAGCATAATCCCTGTCTTAGAGATTAACTCGAGTAATCTCTCCAAATCCCATCCGTGGACACCGGCCATACATTGAAAAATACAAATGATTTAAAAATACTAAGCACTTATTTTCACCGCCAATCAAAAGTCATTGTCTCTTACACAATAGCAATGTTTATATATATTTTTTTGTTCAAACAAACACATTAACAACAGTGCAGTCTTCCGAGGCTTTCCGGGATAAATGATCTCTACAAAGTGATTAACGGAACGAAGAGTTTTTTTTTCGTTACAAAAAACTCACCGACAAGACACTTAACTTTTCGCACTCACTCAACCGAAATCTCATCAATCAAACCCTCTATCTGGAGATTACGCAAAACCAATACCAGTGCTCTGTATCAGGGCCGGTAGGTACACCAGAGCCTAAAACTATAGACGACATGTTTTAATGTTTAAAACAATTGTTTGGGGTACTTTAGGGCAGGTAGGTACACCAGAGCCTAAAACTATAGACGACATGTTTTAATGTTTAAAACAATTGTTTGGGGTACTTTAGGGCAGGTAGGTACACCAGAGCCTAAAACTATAGACGACATGTTTTAATGTTTAAAACAATTGTTTGGGGTACTTTAGGGCAGGTAGGTACACCAGAGCCTAAAACTATAGACGACATGTTTTAATGTTTAAAACAATTGTTTGGGGTACTTTAGGGCAGGTAGGTACACCAGAGCCTAAAACTATAGACGACATGTTTTAATGCTTAAAACAATTGTTGGGGGTACCTAATTAATGTGGCTATTTTTAAATGTTGCCAGATTTTTAATTTTTTTCTTTTTTACGCTTCATAACACCAAAAGGACTAATGACTGTAGTTAAACACATCACAAAACATCCAGGCTTGAGTGAATCACATAGATTGTGTCCACCAGGAATCGAACCCGGAACTCTCGGTATGCCACTGGGCTACGAGGGCTGCCAATTTAGTTTACTTGAACATCACACTCCATAGTTTACGAGAAAATAAACTATGGAGTTTCTTAGGTATAAAAATATTTTGAATGTGAATCTCAAACTCAGAATTCGCGAAGGGTGCAATATTTTCGTTTATTGATTTTATTGGATACCTTTTGAAGAATTTGCCGAGGAGCATATTCGATGATTTCGTCACAATTATCAATTCATTGATATTTTATACTCTTTCACAAAAGAAAGCATTTGTTTGTTATAAATAAGTTTATAGCCATTAAAAAGTTAATTGATTTTTTAAAACTCTGAAAGCATTTTGAAATTTTGTTTGTTGTTGATTTTTTTTTTTAGTTTATGTTTTATTTTTTTTTAATTTAGTTTATTTTATGTTTAGTTTTAGTTTATGAAATTAGTAATTTAGTTTATGAAATTAAAAAGTTAAGCAACCTCATTCAAATTATAGAGCGTATTTCGTATCATTATAGCAGGTTCAAGAAGAGATTTATTTTATTTATTTATTTATGTCTTTATTCCAGTATCCCACACATATATTAAAAGTAAACATATATTAAATTATGATACAAGGGATATACAAAATACAAAAGGATATGGATATACAGGGTTATTTGGAAAACATTAATAAACTCGCAAGACTATATTCCTGCCTTGATTATGAGTCGAAAATGTTTTCTCTTTAAAAACAGAAATTATCACAGGCAGGTACAGAATAGGTAAGATATATATGTATAGAAATAAGGTATATAGCAAAAATTATTCAAATAAGTAGGGCATACAAGATAAAAAAGTTTAAAAATGAACCTTTGAAAAGCAACAGAATGAGAAGTGTCAGCGCGTTCTTTTAATGTTGCTGATTGTATTCCCGAATAAAGTTATAAATAATCTAGCCGATACGTCACTGATTGACTTCTCAATTAAGATTCACGCAAGTAGGTATCAGATCACCAAGAAACTTCGCAGCGTTCCACTTTCATACCTCCCACAGCAATCTAACTCAGAATTGTAATCCTATTTCAAGAATACGTAGGTTGTGTAATGTCAATAGCATGAAAAATGAGTCTCCTATATATTACTAATCTAAAAAATTATTTAAAATGAAATTTTAACATTAAACATGTTAGGATAGATCTTTTCATATAAGCTTGCAATTGAGTTAGTGTGGGTATAGTGCGTAATATGCGCATGGTTTTGTTATGTTAAGTTTACGGATACGAGAGATAATACTTCAGCGAATCGTCTAGATTTGCTTCTCAGTGAAATATACGGTTTGTATAAAATATCCGTTTGACTTAACACATTGATGTGTCCAAGGACCGTAATAATAACCTAAACTCATTAATTTTGGAAGGAAGTTAATATGCGTAAACATCTAGGTTCGTTTCCCAACGGCTGGAAAATTTATGGTTGAAAATAACAGTGAGGCTTCTTTCAAAACTTTATTGCTACTAATTCATAATTGACAAACGCGTCGATAGGAGAGCAGGTATTATATTTATAAAATATAACAAACACCTGCCATTATATAAATCATATCGTTGAGACAACACACGCTAGATGTCTCTCTTACCTTTATTGTTTCGCTACCTTATGATACAATTAGTCTGAGAATAATTTTATAAACGACATCTTGATTTACTGGCAGTTAAGTAAAAAGGACAAATAAGATTCAATGAAGACTGCTGGACCTTCCATGTCAAAATGACCACATTTTGAAAAGCCCAAGTAAAGAACGAGTCACGACCGCGGACGAGTTGCTGGCGAGTGTTTTTAATTTCATTTTTCTCACAATCCCGTTGTATTAGCTTTCTAAACTGTTGTCCAATTGGTCATAACAATCGCGGCCGAACAAGGTTCGGATCTTTTGTCGGAGTAATCGGTCAATTTTCGGCCACGTGAGGGGCTAATTGTCTATCATTTTAACAAATTACACGAACACGGTGGTCAGCGTGAGTTCTCAATTTGTATTGTTGATGAAAATATTTTCGACATCCGTAAAATATTACTGCGCCAAAGGAATTTAAGTAAAAATTGTTATCTACTGAAAGAAATAAACTTGGATCAATGATGCTCTATTGCTTATCAAACTTAATAATTTCATCATCTGTTCGTCAGTCTGTCCGTCTGTCTCTGTAACAGAACGGCCGGAGATGGGCCTTGAACCCCGGGCCACCAAACTCGAATCGACCGATTAATGCATGTTGCTACGGCCGCCTTTTCGTAGCTAGTGACGCGCAGATTAATTAAGCGAAATTCTTACTTATGTGCGATATTTGAATAGAAAATTCTCAAAAAAGTTACCCAGCGATAATAAAGAGTTTATATACGAGTGATAAATTGCGAAATAATGTGATTTAAGGAATAATGTATTAATTTAATTCGTTTTAAATGTCCATTTAATGACTAATTTATCATTAATTAATAAATCCTTACTTTCCAATGTTTTCATTTATCTACCAAAGCCACGATCCGTGACAATATTTTAATGTTGAAATCTAAGTAAAAAATTTGATTTTATCGTGAAAATGCAATTTTAGAACATACGTAGGTACATAGTTCTTTGATATTTAAAACCAATAAGAGGAATGTATCGAAAAATATATCTCTTGAAAATATATTTGGTTACCGCCGGGGTAAGATGCCGAAACATTCCCTTGCCGGAGAAATGCGATACCAATATAGCTATGTTAATCATTTATTTATTTGATCTGGAATATCTTCGACACAACTTATATACATGTATTTAGATTTAATTAATGAAAATTAATTTTATTGCGACGTTGTAATTTTTAAAAAGTATCTAAGAAAAATAAATCTTTAGTTTCATAACTTTGCCACAATAATTCTTAATCAATAAATAATTATGTTTCAAATATCTCATTGAATACCGTTTCCCAGAAGCAGTACTTTTTACGAGTCAAAGAAGTATCTGCACTTTCACTTCATCTGTAATTTATAACGGTGTCACTAAAAATGGCAATCTCATATAAGCAAATATTTTCATACTTTGAACTTCCCGATATCGTCATTTTCGAATCCGAAATTTATAATACTTGTTTTGTTTGTGCACTAAACCAATACTTATCGTTCATTCATAAGAAAATTAACCCATAAAAACATAGTTTTCATTATACATAATTAATATGCTAAGTTTTGGTTTCCATTTTATTGTACTTCCGTTTTCTTGACTAAGAGATTCATTTGTATCACATTGGTGCTAAATTAAATTTAATATAATCAGGAAACTCGTTTAAGTGTTTGTATCATTGAATGAATTATCAGAGGCATTTTACGACAATTCGAAACAAAAAAAAAACATTTTAGAGAACAACAACCAGTTTTTGTTTTGTAGAAATTTTAAATAAGAAAATAAATACTAAAGCGTCCACGATTAAAATAATTTAAGAATACTACCAGAAAGTAGGTAGGTACTTGCCCGAACATCTGAATTATTTTAATGATTCATTGTTCAACAACAATTTGTTGGCTTTTCATCAATCATCATTTTAACAAAAACGACACGATTTTTTAACAATAAATGTCAACAATTAATTCTGAATTAAGCTTATTATTCTACGTGAAGTTATATAAGTGTAATGTTTTATAAAATACGACCCATCTTTTGCGCTTAATGACCACGCCCACATACCCACCGGACTCTTATCTCCACCCCACTCCTCACACCGTCTTTTAGTCTTAAGTAGTTTACATTACTGAAGAGAATGGGTTAGCATCGAAAAAGTTCTTATCGTTATAAAAAAATAGTGAAAGAAAACAAAGTTTTCACTTTTTAATATATTTTTTTTAAATAGCCCTTCACAAAGTTAACCAAGAAAATCTCGAAAAATTATTATGAAATTAATTATTTATGGAAAGGATAGTGATACTACAAAGCCATAACTATTTGCAGCAAAGTTTAACTTGTTTTATTTTGATCTTCGCTTAGGTTCAAAATTGATGATTATTATTATTATCAAATTCTTGTTAAGTCTTGGGTTCTGTTCAGCACTGAGTGATAGGTACTTCGTAATGGCACTGTGGTATGCACTGAAGTCAGCACAAGTCACCGCAGACGTGCAGTACCCGACGATAATGTTCAAGTGGGAGTTACGAGCAATTCTTCACAGTTTCGTGATAATATGGAGAACCAGCGGAACTTCCAGGCCCTCTGTCTTTTATGATAGTTTCGTGAGCATTATTTAAGTTTCTCTTCCAAATTCTCTGCACCACTTGAGTCACAGATGATTAGGGATCACAGCGTGGTATGATTTATCGAAAAAAAAACTTTTTTCAGTGCATCTATTTGCATACTACATTGTACATCCGATGACAGTCTTTTGTGTCTCATCATACCAATAATATAAAATTCTTTTGCATTCCACGTGTATACTCGGGTTATAATTACCTATCGAATTCAATAGATATTTTTAATACCAAATATGAAGAGTATCATCATATGGCGAGGCAGACACTAGAAACTCGTCATCCTACCTGACAATGTGTATTATATACATTACACGTATTACTAATTCATATTAATTGAATGCTTAGATGGTCGGCAGGAGTAACATTAAAAGATAGGATTAAAAGTTCACGCATTCGTGGTAGCCTGGGTGTCACGGACGTAAACAGTAAGCTGGAGGAGCGACAGTCGAGGGGCACATAAGACGGAGATCACCAGACCACACAGTGAAGCAGGCAATGTCTATGAAGCTTCATCGACAGTCATCCAGAGGAAGAGCAAAGAACTCCTGGATGACTCAATGTTCCAAAATATTACAGAGAAAGGGCCTGGATGAAAGCGATACCCAGAACCTGAGAACGAGAAGAGCCGACCCCAACAGCCTACCTGGCAATGAGTTGGGACGGTGTAAGGAAGAAGAAGAAGCCTAATTATTACTATTTACTATCATTTTCCTCCTTATAATCAATAAGGTTTATCTATGTTAAATTTACATTTTTTTGTTAAGGTTAAATTAAAAAAAGATCATTAAATAAGTTTGTAAAAATATCATTGTCTTGTCTGTGTCATCCTACAATTATGAGAGACATATATAACTTTTTTTTTTCTACCATACATTTATATCTTCCTGTTGGATAACCAAATACATTAAATAAAAAAATATTAATTTACGATAAATTACTTATGTACAAACTTATCGAATTACATTTCTACAAATTTGGGTGTCATTCCAAACAACATTTGAACAGATTTAGTATGTTTTGTGTGCGTCAGTATTTATGAAATACGGGCTGAAAATAAAATGACCTTTATGGATCGTATCCGTGGGTGATATTTTTGTGATATATTCGAACCGAGACAATTCTTGACGTACCAATTTACTCCAATGATATCTTTCTCAACAATTCTCGGCTTTCGTAGTTCCTGTGTAAACATAGATCAAAATTTCCATACCAGTACGTGTCTTATTCTGTGGATATGGGCTGTTCTAAAAAAAATAGAAAATACCAAATGTGAAATTGCATTGCTAAAACAATTTGTAAAGCATGTTTTATATGCGCGCCCTTTAAAGAATTATTACAGACTACTCAGGTGGCATTGGCGGAATCGTGACATAAAATATAAAAATAAAAGTATTGTTTTGATTTCACAAGTGAATAAATATAAAAATCACTGGTTTATTTTGGCATAAATAAACTACGCCCCTTTCTGTATAATGTAGTACTAATTCAGCCATAAATTCATATTCTAGAAATTTTCTATATTATTAGGGTACTACAAACGTCTACGATTACTACTACAATCAAAATTCATTCATAATGTCAAATAATTTTTACGAAATAAAATTTATATATAGGTATTATGATAAAGAGGTAATGTAATGTGTATTTTTTGTGTAAAAAGTAATAAACATTATTTCAAAGATACTTTAAATAAACTGTTTATAATGTAAATATAATAATTTCGCTGTCTGTCCGTCTGTCTGTCCATGTGACACGCAATCAGCGCGTGGCTCAAGCAACATGCAAAGGTCGAAATTACACAGTTTTGCCATTTTTATATTATTTACACACTAGCTGCAAACCCGTCAAAAATGACGGAACATTTGTAATTTCCATTTTTTTTGCCGTAAATTCGAACGAAATTACGGACGTTACACGAAGTTACGGGGACAGACAGACAGACAGACGGGCAGACGGACAGACAACGAAATTATTATGTTTGATTATATTATTTACACACTAGACCGGTTGAAAAAATATATGAAGGAAACCGAATAATAAAAAGTATTTCGTAAAGTGATAATATTTGGTCGGAGGACCAGTTGTCGTGATGTGAATGAATATAACGAATATAAATAACAAAAATGGAACAGGTTCTTATGAAACCGAAGTTTGAACGGAAAGCAAGGTGTAACATAATATTTATTCCACAATATTTTATTGGTGTGCCTATCCACATATTGAGTAGAAAAAATTAATATAATATTTAATGATAATTTATTTGTAATCTTCAAGGACTAATATTATTTCCTCCATTATGTTTGATAAATTATATTTTCAACATTTAAATATGAGGTTGTTTTCTGCTAGTGTTACATGAGTTTGTTTGATCGCCAATAGAGGAGTGTCGCTTAAAAAATGAAGCGGAAAATTACCGACCTTTCAAAATTCCCCCTCTGGGCAACAAGCTTTTGAAGGGAAACCCGCCACTGAATGCCAGAATGCTCGATGGACCCTACGAGCGAGTTACCCGGTGACTACTTGAAGTACTCTTGAGGTAAAGACTATGTTTGAGAGGTACCTACCTACGTATCATGTGACCCAAATCTACCTCACCTGAGGCGAATTATATCACACTACCAGGATAAATATTAAATAAGGCGTTTTGTTTGCACCGTATTCGTGGCGAATTTTTATTACTGCCTCTTTCGTTAAGATGGCCATACACAACAGATCATTATATAAAATTGCATTAAAATATATATTTACGATAGTCGGTGGTGACTTATTAATTAATTCTATTTTAAAAGCACAAGCGCTTGGCTTGGTACGATATAATAGTACAATATTGATGAGATATATATGTTTTTCAAAAAATCTTCAATTTGTATAATTATTATTATTATATAATAAAAAAAAATACATCATTATTAAATAATAATTAAATATTATATAGCTGAATGTGTATACAATCTTACAACCTTCTACGAACATAAAACAAATTTAGCATAATGACTTTTTAGAACCCTACGCAAAGCATATGTACCATTCCTCCCCCCCGCCTTGGGTATCTCACAAACTGCCTAAGATATAAATACTTTTAAAATTTAATGCCACCCATAATAAATTTTGCATAGTAACACTTTATAACACTGCATATAACATATGCATTTTTCTCTATATATTTTATATTCCACACCGATATAAAATGACTAAAATTATATTAAATATTATTCATTCCAAATTTTGCTTAGTACCTGGTGCAAAAAATTGCACGAGAAAACAAGATTTAATATTATAGCTAATCTAAATCCCGGGCAACATCGGAAAATGATACTACTTAAAAAAAATAAACGCTGAAAAAGACTATGAGACCAGATTACGATATCGAAACACGTCAAAAAAATATCCAGGCTTTAAAAAATCACATAAATATAATACGATCTCACTAGGAATCGAATCCACTAACCCCCGTGTGGGAAGCCGGTGTACCCACAGAACTACAAGGACCAGTTATGTATAATATTTAATAACATCCTACGCCCCTACCCCATTTCCATATATTCCTCGTCTTAAATCAAATTGCACCTGACGTATCGTGTGGCATGGCAATGTAAAACAAAGTAGGTACTATCAATTTTGTTAATTGTCGATTTAATTATTTTCTCTTGTATTTTTTGGTTTGATAGATGCAATTGAGTTAATTTAAAAAAGAAAAGAAAAATTGTTCAAACAAATTCGTCATACTCGTCATCACGATGAAAAATATTTCATTCGGTAGGTACCCAAAAATGCCAAACTAATGTCATGGCACTTTTTAGAAATTAACTATTTAAAAAATTATTTTTATTAATTAAAATTTTATTCTAATATTAATACACCTTTGATAAAATTCAAATAACCATTTTCCAAAGACTAAAAATGCAATAAAATTTAATTCTTTCCTTCCTCCATACATATATAATAATGTAATTACGTATAACGCACATAACTGCGTGCGATATTCATACACAACTATGATATTTTTTTAATGAATGAAAATTCTCTTTGTGGTAACATTTTATATTATTAAAAATTAAAACAATTTACTTTGTTTTAACCACTAATTTTATTTTAAAACACTCAAGATACAAGGTATAACTTGTATCCTCTTGAAGAAGGGACCGTTGGTTCCCGAAACTTGTTGAGTGCTAAAGAGTTAAGGTTGTTATTACGGTCGCTAGACATATTTAACTATACTGGTTGCGTATATTTTATACGAACCGTATGTATTTCCGAGAGACAATTCTCGACGTTTCGTTGAATTCTTATTCAACGTCATCAGGAGGACGACCTTTACCCGTGGATGTAAAAGGCGGACTGATTAATGCTTTCGACTGCGTAAATTATATGAACTTTGTTGTGGAGTGTTCACTTATTCTACGATAGAGTTCACCAGTGTGCAATATGTACAAGTTCCGTCGGCGGACTTTTCTGCGACGTCTCTCAAAGGTTGAATTAATGTCGTAAGAAGAGGGCGCCAAATACTTGATAGTTTGTAGCTGTCATCTCTATTGAAATTGGGATGTTTGTATATTTCAATGGACTCTCTCACTAATCTGGGTATAAGGTGCGGTTCTGTTGATAAGATTTTTGTCTTGTCAAATCAGTGAAGTGACAGAGATTCCCTTCGGATGCATGTTCGAAGATTGCCGATATATTGGAGTTGTTGTTTTTAATTGCTCCAATATGTTCCTTCAAGGGTGTTGAGTGTTTTAAAATAAAATTAGTGGTTCAAACAAAGTTAATTATTTAAATTTTTAAAAACTATGATAGTAAATATCTTAAAAAATAAAATAAATAAAGTAAATTAAATTTTTAAACAGACAAAATGGTCTTGGAGTGTATGGACAACTTTATAATCTTGGGCGTGCGCAGTATCACGCACGTTGCGGCATTCATTGTAAGAATTTTGTTACCTGTATAAGGTTCTACAGCGCCGTGATCTGAATACAATCAATTATTGAACCAGCGGCATCTAAAATACGGGTCATGTACAGAAATGAACCGAGAATTCAATACTTTCACTATCGATTTGAATATTAGGTCCTTACATATGAAATTGACGTTTAGTATGGGAGGAACATAAAGCCGATTTTTTTTTATTATAATATATTTATTTAATCAAAGTATGTACCATTGCTATCTATGCACTTTTGCCATCTCATAGGTAGTTCATCGATCCCTTTACTAAAAAAACCATTCGGACGGGAATCAATAAAATCTTTGAAGGCGGTTTGGACTGCCCCATGGGAGTTGAATTTTTTCCTTTGCAAGAAGTTATCCAAATTTCGAAAAAAATGGTAATCTGTTGGGGCAAGGTCCGGAGAGTACGGTGGATGTCTTGGACATTCCAATTGAACCTCCTCTAATTTGGTAACCGTCTGTTGTGCAGTATGTGGTCTAGCGTTATCATGAAGCAGCAGTGGCCTAGAGCGATTAACCAGCCTCGGTTGTTTAGCAGCTATCTTTTCCATCATGGTTTGCAGTTGCTGACAATAGACATCTGCCGTCATCGTCTGGCCAGATTTAAGAAAGCTGTAGTGAACGACACCAGCACTATTCCACCAAACGCTCACAAGTAACTTTTTTGGAGTCAATTTTCGCTTTGGGGCATGGTTTGGCTGGTTTGGCAGGGTTCAGCCATTGCGATGAGCGCTTCTGATTATCGTACAGGATCCACTTTTCATCACAGGTAATGATTCGATTTAAAATCCCTTCATTATTGTGCCGGTTGAGTAATGCAACGCAGCAGTCAACGCGCGTTTGTTGATTTGCTTCACTCAATTCGTGAGGTACCCACCTTTCAAGCTTTTTCACCTTACCAATTTGCTTCAAGTGGATTAAAACAGTTTTATCACTAACACCGCAGCCTGCAGCTAACTCGGATGTGGTTTGCGATGGATCCGCTTCCACAATAGCCTTCAATTCTTCATTATCAACTTTGGTCTCCGGCCGTCCACGGGGCTTGTTCTGCAGGTCGAAATTTCCAGAACGAAAACGTTGGAACCAAAAACGCACTGTGTTTTCTTTTGCGGCACCGTCGCCATACACATGATTAATACTTCGAGCCTTTTCTGCAGTACTGGTGCCACGGTGGAACTTGTACTCGTAAATAATGCGATATTTCAAGTTTTTCATTTTGTAAACTGAGTGACGCAAAGAAAAAAACAATTGAGGAAAAAACAAATGAATTATAATTTTCAAAACACAAATACATGAGTTAATAGTTGTATAAATTTGGATTTGGAATTCCTAACCAAAGAGAAGATATTTGAGATCAAATTTGCCAGTACGGCAAAACGTCAATTTCATATGTAAGGACCTAATATTTGTCGTGCGCGTTTCACTTTTGACATTGTGCCAACACACACGACGGTTACGAGTTTTACCTAATTTTTCTTTATAAATCAGAAGTGCATTGTGCAATAATTTCACAAATATTCCCAGCAAACTGGCTGCGTTTTAGTAACATAAATGATTTAGTATTCACGTCAGAAACTGTTCATTATATTGAATTAATCAGAGCTGCCTTCCCATACTCGGAGCGGTTACATCAAGAGAGTTAGATCGGCCTTGTAAGGCTAATAATAATTATTGAATATCTCCGTGCTGAAAATATGCGTTTATACTTTTGTTTTTGAAATTATGCGCTTTAATTATAGGGGGAATTTTACTAATAGAATAAAAACTAACGGTGCCGTCAATAACGTTGCATAATATCATATAAAAATAGATCTCTTTTTCAACGAGACAAGTTTTATTTTATGTAAAACTCGATCGTTTTATCAGATCAAACTATTAGTAATTTTGCACTAAATTTTTTTTGTTATATGCAAGTTCATGTAACATATACATAGTAACATTTCAACGGGTCTATTTTCATTGATTTGTGTTATCATAACAATGTCTAGAACGCCAAAATATGAAAATTATGTATGAATATTTTTATAAATAATAACATGGGATTATTTTTATTTCTTATTAAATTATACTTTTAATGTAGTATTAAAAATAAATAGTTAGCAAAGTTAATGCTACAAATTATAGTAACTACGTAATCCGTGTACCATAAAAATGCAGTGTTGAAACTGATCGACATCAGAATAATTAACGTAGTCTACAAATTTGTTCAACATTGGGTCTTATAAGATAAAAACCAGATGAATGAACTATCAAATTTGTTATTAAAAATTATGTGACATGGTTTAACTTTTAGAATTTTTCTAAAGTTAACGAAGTAAATCACGAAGGCAGATAACATATTTTGTTTTGCCTATTGTTAGCCTCTATTCTATCTTCAAATAATTCAACGATCAAAAACTTTCGTAAAGATGTTTGTGAACTATCGATATTAAAAAATATTTATTTATCAACATACTCTTTTAATTACTTCGGAATAAGCAAACTAAATATTTTTTAAATTTCAAAAAGAGAACGTTTTTATTTCTAATCAAACCGAAATTGGGTTGTTTCACATACCTCAACTAATTTCTTCATCAAAAGTACACAAATATTTGTAAAACAAAACAATATCCTACCGCTATAATGAGATTAATTATAATTTTATATTTTACTGCTTTCGAGAGTCGGTAAATGAATCTCTCGTCGAAAGGCGAAGTATTATATTATAAACTCACGTTAGATGAAAGATTCCGATACTCTCGAAACTTGAGCAGTAAAATATAAAATTATAGTTAAACTCACGTGGAGGTAGTAAAGCTTTTTTTAACGTTAAATCCATTAAAAATAGAAAAATATTAACATTTGACAGATATCTTTATAACTAAGAAACTTTATGTACACGTCCTGTCTTGTGCTGAGATTCCAATCACTAATTTTAACAATCTTATTATACTTACTATGAACTGGATGGATTGTAAATGCCTGTCTCGCTAGAAAAATCTGTGTTGAGACAGGCAAAAGCTATATGAAATTAAACATAATACAAAAAAGAGAAAATAAGAGTAAAAATTACAATAAAACTTTAAAATACAGGAAAACAACGATATTGGCTCAGGTAAGCAGTTAAGTTCCTGTTTTCTAAATAATTGTGCGCTTATCACAAAATCAATCCATACCATTCGTCTACCTACATTTCAATGGGAATCGCAGGATACATATTGCTACTGAATTTGTGGTTGCCTACAACAATAACGGATTCACGACAATATCCCAGACGACTGAATTGTTATCTTACGGACGCATACAGGTTTTACAGGTCCGGTTTTTGAGGTTAGAAATTTCACAAAAAAAATATTTTCTTAGAAATTGTTTTCCTACCTGCAGTATGTGTGTAGTCTTTTAGCACAAAAGTGGCCCGATGAACACAAATTAACATAACAAAAACAATTTAAGTATTTCTAAAGAGTTCACCAATACGACACGCGTTTTAATCATTTCACATAATGATTATTGAATTTCGATAAAATTAACTCTTTATTTCATCTAAAACACTGAGCTGGTTCGGTCGAAGATTATTGTTACCAAATGCATTTTAATATCCCATATTATAATCATTCACGCGAATACAGAACAATCTTCAATATGAAAATGCAAATATTTTATTTCGCATTAAGTTATAATACGTTTCAAGTATATTCCTTTGGGTTGTCATCTGCCTGCAGTCAAATTAATCAGATCCTTATTATTTTTCCGATTGATATAAATTTTCTGTATACTATCTTCAACATAAAAATTATACAATGAAGTCTGTCTTTTGAAAAGTATTTCTGATGATCAACTAGTTTTGGTTAATATTTTAAAATAAATAATCACGCTTTATTTAATAGTTTTTTTCAAATAGGGATTAAATATTTTTCATTAAAAACTATCGCTTTATTAAATAATTTACATGTTGAATAACGGGTATGTTTAAAAATCAGCCTTAATTCAATGATGATTGAAACTAATCTATGTATTATATATTTTCGAACATACATATTTATATCTGTCTATTCGTTCTCTATACAACAGTAACCTAATTGACTGGCGCCGCCAACCCTTCTCCACAGTATAAATAGGTATAAATTATATTATTTTAGAGTTCAATTTTGCTCAGTCAGCCCAGCTCTGGGACACTAAAGAAAATATATTCAGCCCAACCAATATTACATCTATTTTAGGTAGATATAAATATTTTTAAATCACTTATTAAAAAAATATATTAATTGGAGTCAGAGAGTCATAAAATCAGATAATAAAATACAAAAGAGATACAAATATTTATATAATACAAAAAAGATACAAATATTTATGTTCAGGTATAGCAAAAAAATTTGAAACTGAAAGATTATTTTAGATATAATTCTTTAAACCTTAACAATACAATTTTCAATACCATAGAAATATTAATCAATTTAACTTCAATTACACACACACACACACACACACACACACACACACACACACACGCACACGCATACGCACACGCACACGCACACGCACACGCACACAGCACACACACAACCCACCAAACACCGCACACACAACACACCCGCATACGCAACCACACGCACACCACACACACTCGCACACACACACACACACACACGCACACACACCACACACACACACACACACACACACACACACACACACACACATACACACACACACATACACACATACACACACACATACACACACACATACACACACACACACACACACACACACACACACATACACACACACACTAAACACACCACATTTATGTAAATAGTTTTATTGATATTATTGTAAGCGATAAAATTGTATTGAGCAGATATTTTTCAAAAGTTTTCATATTTTTCGAATAAATAAAAAATAAAAAGTTCAATAACTGAATTAAACTAAATTAGGATTTTCATTTATACTAAATAAGAAGTGGCGATAAAATAGGTATGACTACGGAAGAAAAACAAAAATACCTCTCTAACTCGTTTGAGTACATAGTAAAAAAGACTCAAAACCTCCGCAGAACCTACCTGCAATAATAAAAAATATAGTAGGTATAAAGAAAGTAATTTAAATTACATTGCAAATATTTCTTTATGAAAAAAAATATAATTGTTATTTACTATAAATATGTTTTTAATGTAAAATAATATATTATGTAATATGAAACTTATGAATATTGAAAAACAAATAATAATAATTTTTATTCATATTTAAGAGTTTTATGTCTATAATTCATAGCCACATTCAAATAGGATTGTTTGAATTAGTGGGTTTTCGGGTTTCATCTGATATAATTTTTTTGTTAATTGAAAAGTTTATTATGTGTTCGTAGGTACATAAATATTATTTATCATTTGTTTTATGCCCCCCATATTATTGTCACTATTTTAAATTTATTGACAAGTCATTTTAAATCGCCATAGCTTATCGAACGCTACCCATGAACGTCTTGTCCAATGACAGATCAAACTAATTTAAAAAAAATTGAAAAATTCATAAAAAAAACTATATGAGATTATGACCGCCGTAAAATTCATCCTTATTTAAAAAAATAGAAAGTAAATAAACGATCTCCGATAGCAAGCTGACCAATCACCGACATCATTTAATTTTATCGTATCGATCTTAATTCGAACTAACAGTTGAGTTACTAACAGCGCTGTTAATTAACCGTTTAATTAGTACACAGACGCCCAGCTCATTGTGTAAAATACTTGATTCACAGATAGTTAGTTAATATTTATGGGATTAATTAATGTCAAGTTTAATAAATTCGAGCTCTTGTCATTAAACAATGTTCTTTAAAGCGTACTTTGTTTCAATTCTTCGTCTTTTTGGGCCCTATCCGTTCAACAGAAATTGGCTTTCATGTTGGCTACAAGAACTTTATTTACTGCGGCCCGGAATAGCTCTACAATAGACTGGCATAACCACTGTCTCAAGTTTTCGGGCCATGATGTCCTTCTTCCAGGGCCCCAACTTCCGTCAATCGTTCCCTGCATTATGAGACGCAAGATCACATGTCCGAGATATTGAAGCTTGCCGATTTTTTTGTTTTAATTACTTCTTTTTCTTTATTAATCCGAACCATAACATCTTCATTCGTAACTTTGTCTACCTAGCTTATTTTGAGTTATCTTCTCAAATGTCTCAAATTACCTTATCAATTCTTTGGTAAGCGTCCATGCTCCAAGTCATAAAATAATAGAAAGAACATATAACACCTGACCATTTATTTCAATATTTGGTAGAATTAGTGGCTAATGTGAAGAATATGCCGGTGCTCTGATTTTTTCAAGGGCAAGTACCCCGATATAGTTGACTGCCCTGATCTCAAAATTGATATCAAATTGATTGGAAGGCAAGTATTACAAAAATTATTACACGTTTAAGTTTGAAATTTTCGCCGTGTATTTCGTGCTTTATTTATGGTTAACATGCAAGTATCTCGTTAAAGTTGAGTACCCTGATTTCGAAAATGAAATCAAATTAATTCGGTTGCGGTTAAATTAAAAAAGTTATTAGACTTTATAATTAAAGCACGAATTTTTCACTGTTTATTTTATGATAACAGAGATTTTTAAATGATATTAAGAGCATTTTAAAAATGGTGAGTCCAACAATAAATCGTATAAATAATCATTGTTAAACATAACAAGCTACTCATATAGGTACTGTGTATAAATAATAAATTATCTACTTAAATTTTGTTTTTTATATATCAAGAGCTACCCTCAGGATCATTTATATTTGGGGATGCATTATTCCATTAACGTATAATGTTACAAGTTGCTATGTGTTTAAATACTTAGTCTTAAATTCATTATAGGTATAACATGTTTGTTTTTGGAAATAAATAAATGATTTCAACTAAAGTCCACTCAATTTTTTGAAATATTAAGGTTTATAACACATATAATCTGTCTAATGTGACGCGTTAAATAAATATTGTAATATAAAGCAAAAATTTTAATTTCTAGCAAGTTATTTACTCAGAAATATTGCGTATATTAAATTAGAAAAATATATGAGTTCGTTATTATTTCTCCATAGTGATTTTATTATTTGTCATAAATTTATATTGCTACATAAATGAGTATAAATTAATAATTAATATAAAATAACATCGTATATAACCACTTTAGTTTTATTCTTTAACGCCAACCGGTTTTGAAACGATGTCAGTTCCTTCGTCAGAGTAGTAAAATACTAAATCGAAACATATAGGCCCGAATACAAAGACAATACTTTAATAATTTAAAGGTACGCTTTAAAAGTATAATTTTGTGCTGACGTTTATAAAATTTAAATCACTAAGTTTTGTCTCTATATTCGGGTCATAATGTTGTCTTTGGTTTCCGTAATTATCTCGAAGTTCAGTTCTTAAAATCTGCAATGTCCGAGTTTCTGGTGGACCTCTTTCCATTTAAGAAACACAATCAAATACGTATGTGTAAGCCATGCATACGACGCACATTGTTTCGTTGTGTTGGTGTTTACGGGGATACCGTTACAAATAAATTATTTTAGAAAATAATTCAATTGTCTTTCTTAAATGATAAGAGGTCTACTCGTCGGTATAAATTATTGTCATGAGGGTTGTGGGAAAACAATCCCATCCTATTTTTGGAAACATGTCAACAGGATTACCTAATGATTTTATTCAGTTTTTTATTTATGGAATTGAATATTTTACTTACTTTCTTTACTTCGATAACGATTCTAAAAATAACCTATGCTTGAAATCATGTAAAAATATGTCAATAATTTTTTAATTTACCTATTATTTCAGAATAGCGAACTAAATTAGGCTACTTGACCAGTAAATAAATCGAGCAGTTAGACTTTTTTGCCATTATTCTTATTAAATTCAAATTCATTTAAAACAAATTAGATAGATAACTAAATTTCGCTTATTGGAACGTAAAGAAATATAATTTAAATATCAAGGAGTCATTTGTTGAAGGTTTCTATAACCATCTCTTCGGTAACTACCTCGGTTATTTTTGTGTGCTGGTTTCATGATCTCAGTGTCAATTGTTTGAAGAGGTTTTAGAAGTGCTCTTGTGTAATACATAATAATTATTATACCTATGAATAATACTACTAACAACTACTGTAGTTTATGTTATCGTTTAATATTGCCTTACCTCCATTTTGTTAAAGTTTGCCTAAAGAGCGTTAAATAATATAAAATAAAATAAAGTAAAAAATATGAATCTCTTTGACCCGGAAATATAAAAGTTAGTTCGGCCGCAAATATCTCTTTTCAACAGGACCGCTTGCGTCCATCGTTCTCCGCAATGGACTGAAGAATTTGCGATTCCTACGTAGTAGACAATTCCGTCCATAAGTATATCAACTCACTATCTATAGAAATAAAATAAATTAAAATCCTACGACAAATAACATTTCTGCTACTAAACTTTAGAAGAAATTATTAATTTTTATTTTCGCTGTAAAATTAACTTTTTTGACTTAGGACACTGATGTACGTTATGTGCGCACATCACATAAGATTATTATTGATAGATTTGGCATTAACATTCTAGAAATTATTCAAAACGGATGGAAAACATAAACTCTGTTACCTGCACTTGAGTTTAATTAAATAAAACATAATAATTTCGTTTCTGTTCATGCATTACTTTGCGTAACATCCTTAATTTCGTTCGAATTCACGGCTAGAAAAACAAATTAAACGGCCGGAGATGGAGTTTCAACCCCGGGCCAGCAAACCCGAACCGGTCGCTCAACGCATGTTGCTACCGCTGCCTCTCCGTGGACCGACAAAAATATAGTATAAATATATACCAGGGCTTAGCGAAGACGCGAACCAGTGTTCCGTCATTTTTACGGGTTATAGCAAGTTTTATATTATTTACTTACGACATATGGATTGAGAGTATTAACACTAAATCGACTTTGGCCAATCACTCACTACATCTAATCTTGTCTTCCTCCACCTCTATTCTGACTCATACCTCCTCATCCTTTCCCTACCATCCCTATTCCCGGGTAACTATCAAAACTCATTAACATAACTAATTTATTAATTTATTACCAGTATTTTACATAAATATTGTTTGTTGATTACAATAATTCTCTTATGTAGCTTTCAAATATTCTCTTATCCAACGTGGTACTTAATTTGCTACGCCTTAAACGTCTGTGAATCTTTGCAGTTAGTTTATACTAATTGAATGAAACTGCTAAGATTCCTTAATCCTCATTATAATAATTTATTTTTCTGTCCGTCCGTCTGTTTTTTTTTTTAATAATTAAATACTTATTGTTTAGGAACTGACATCCGACATGTAAAAAAAAGTACCGTCATTTTTACGGGTTACAGCCAGATAAATAAATAAATAAAAATAAAAAATATTATATAGATTTTTAAACTAAATTTTCTGTATAAGTATGTTTATTCACAAGTGTGGTCGAAATTTAAAATAATAATCTACATTATAAAATACATTATATCGCGCATGGTAATAAATAAAAGAGCGTAAAAATAAAAAAAGTGGCGTAACTGGACGTCGTGCTATCGATACAGCCGTTTAGAGCGCTTTCTTTTTAACCGATTCTGCAAGGTCTGTCGAGCGATCTGTCTCACACTAATCTCGGAATGTCCGAGAGGAGATCTCCCGCCCGTGGATTGCCGAATCCATCTCAGTGTCCGGCCGGATGTCGGGTCACGAGTCTGTCGGATTTCACCGGCAATGTCTTTTTGACAGAAAAAATTAAATATCGCGGCTGTGCCGACAGGCGCTGGAGATTGCATTAGCAATCAAATAAAAATGAATGCAAATCACGACGAAATTTCTCGGGATATGAATAACCTTGATCAGGATAATTTTGATATCTTTATTCATATTTTATATATAAAGGGTGTCCCAGATGGAAATTGACAAATTCTAATCATAAATGACATTTTAGATTAACTTCGAGAGTACCACGGGAAAAAAGTGTTACTGAGAAATTTACTGTTCCGCACGTTCGTGACGGAAAAAAACACACTCAAAAATATTATGTAAATAAAAACTGCTGTAAAGAGTCAAAAATTTTAATAATTTTCAGTAATATTCTAGTATTATGCATGTTAATAATTCGGATGAATGTCGTATATAATTAAAAAAGAGTATTGCTTGATACTCTAGTCAAAAATAGATATCTCATTACCAATGGCAACGTCTATATGTGTTCATGGGGATGAAAATTTCAACCAAAGATGGTCTTTGTATAAGTGAAATGAGAAACGTGATAACCTTATAAGGAATTTGATAGACGTGGTGGTCAATCATGGGTTAAATCGGTGAGCGTTAATTGTTTAAAGTGATCACTTAAGCCAGCCATACGATAGGTCGTAAGGCCTATAAACACGCAAAGAACTCCATACCTACTTCCCCATATAAATAGATTCGTCTCTGTGAGACGTCTATAACATACCTCGATTAAAAGCAGTATCTTTGGGGATATAAATCCAGTACCTAATTGTGTTGAACACACTCAAAAATATTGTGAAAAAAATGTTATTCTGATATTATGTTTTTTCTAGGATGATGTAATGAGGTAGTTTTCTGTTGCTTTCCTCGTCGTAGTTATTACAACAGGCATGATGACAGTCTTTAAGAATTAATGAATAAGTGATTTTAGGGAAGAAAATATTTTGAAAGGATTCTAAAAATGATTCAGTTTCAATATACACATTGAGATTAATAAGATTTTCAATAAAATAAAAATATAAAATTGTGCAATCCGCCATTTTAACTGAAACATCGGTCAGAGTGAATGACGTCACGCCTCAGCACCCATCACCGTGTCTTTGAACCGTTGCCATAGACACAATGCAACGTTTATTGAGGCTTGACGTCACGTAGATGAAATGACAGCTGCGGGCGTTTTTGCGCGAAATTAAAAATATGTAGACAAAAATGAAATTATTTGCGTAAAAACTTAGTTTATTAATTAAATAATGTTATTTTCGGTAATAGTAGACATGTACCTACAATACAGAATGTTATTTCAAAGTCTGTCATCATGCCAATTGGTTAGATAAATATGTTATCATCGCTTGCAAAACTTTTATACCAAGCCGTACCAAAGTTTATGTTCTCAACCTTGATTCAATACTGCTTTAAGTATTAAATATTATATTAATGCATTTATTTTGTCTTAAATCAGTTTAAATCTCTATTGTTTAATATTTAGCTAATGAAGTTTATCATACACAGGAATAAACTAATTGTAAAATTTTGACATTTTTACTGATTTTTTTTAAACAAAATATTTGACTGTTACGAGACTGTATAAACAGAAATAATTACACACAATCGAGAATGTTTTAGATTCATTAGAAATTACTAGAAAGGTTTTAAAGTCAGCCGATCATACCCGAAAATTCACGAAATGACATTTCCTCCTATTCAAAGAGCGCCATTACCGCTACAGTTAATTGTGACAGTTCTGCGCTTCTGCGATTCCATAGAAACAGAAATAATCCGAAATATAAGCGACCAGTGAGAATATATTACAAGAATACCTACCAGGCGTTCGATAGTGAATAAGTGCGATGACAGACATGCGTATATTCGAGTGTAAAATGGTTCAGACAAGTTGAAGATTCTTAAATGAAAAATGCGAAATTAGTCCGAATTACGTAATACTACAACAGTTACGTATGTTAGTATTCAGTATCACTTTTGTGATAGATTAAATAAAATTCAAGTGTTTTATATGTCTCCCAATGCTGCGATCCTGTGATAGTATTAATACTGAGTACGTCACTGTTGAAGATTTACTTTGTGTGATAGTTTAATATTTAATCGAAAGCTCTGCCGCGTGTATCTTTCTTACGAAAATGTTTGGTTTCGTATTTTCGTGAAAAAAATTGTATGTTGCAACATCCTGTATACATGTAATTTGGGTACCAACCTGTTCAATGGAAATACCACACGTCCAAGATTGAGCTAATTGTACGAATGAAAAAATCAATTAGTACTAATTAAAAACATATCATCTAAACAATTTTAGAAGGTTTGTTGAGAAAAAATAAAGTCGTGACTAAATAAAAATTATTTTTGTATATTATCAATTTAACCCTGAATGTAATAAATTTTTCTTTTATAAAATTTTTACCACATACAAAATATTTATATTTATTTGCCTGCTCTCGCAAATAAAGGTGAAAATCTGAATTTTTAAAGTATTAAATTCAGGGTCGAAGTAAGTGAAAAATAATGTATATTATATTTTTAATATCTTGTTATAACTTACTAATATAAATTTTGTTAGATTTCGACATATCAAATTGGATGGGTAAGGGCTATGTATCCGTGCAACACCGGGTCTTTCTGCTAGTCATAAATAATTTCGAAACTAACTCAAATTTATCTATGTATTTAATTTCAGTGATTAAAAATCAATATACAATTTTAACAAGCAAATTGACTTAGGACAAAATACACACACTGGTGAAAGTTTGATGTTATCAAAATATGAATGCCTTCAGCTATAAATATGAAGAAAAAAATAGGCGAATAAAATTATATTTCTTGCAGTAAAAAACTATCCAGCTAATGCGACCTGATGTTCAGTGAGTGGTGTAAAAATGTATGGAGAAAATAAAATAATTTGGCAGACGGTAAATAATATGCTTCGATTAATATCAGATTGGGCTCACGTTTCTCAGATAAGTTTCGGTATAAAAAGTTAGTCCATTCACTAGGAAAAATAAATCATATCAATTTATTTACGAGGTGTATTTATGATTCGAAGACATTATACACTCTGTCTAATAAGCAGGTTTACATAATATAAATAGTATTTAATTTCTCTTTGTTGTGTGCGTGAACATCTTATTAGAGAGACACACGCTTTTAAGTACAAGGTACGCATATCTCCTGTGAACATATTTAATAATTGGTATTTATGCGTCGTATAGTTTAATGTATTATTTTTTTAAAACTGTTTATACCGAGATTGAGATATACTGCAACGCACGATTATACTATCGAGATTATATTATATAATATTATCACAACACGTGTTTAGAACACTTATTCTGGAGAGTTTAAAAAGTTGCAAAATAAAATGTTAGTTACATCAATGTGTGCTTCGGGAGGCGGGTGTAGAATATAATTAAATTTGTAAACGGTAGAGGTTTTTGTTTTTTTATTTATATATAGGTGCTAAAGTGCCTTGAAGTATTTGAGATCTGAATCTACAGACGGCTTCTAAAAAAAATGGTTTAATATGTTTTTAAAACCAAATTAATTAATCAATTAGAAAGACATACAGAAAAATCTAATCCACGAAAAAATATTTTGGCTACTAACGGTATTCGAACCCGGGACACCTCCTTTCCGGGGCCGGTGCTCTGACCACTAAGCTATAGGAGCCTTGTAGATTTCCGTGAATATATCGACCTTATATGTAATTATCATTTTTATTAATTGATTAATTTTATTTTTACTTATTACTTTGTAATACTACCGCTAGATATACATATGGTTATCAAAAAAGTGAATTGCTCTATGGACAAAAATAAAAATTAATCAATTAATAAAAATGAGAGTATATATATATATGGTTTAATATGTACCTATATCGTGAGACAAAATTCCCATACATATTATATTAAGGGACCCTGGAAGACGAATAACATCCTGGTTGAATTTAAGCCGGAAGTTTGCAGTGCAATTATTTTGAGCTGCTGAAAATAAAAATAAATTTTGCTTTCATTCGATTATCGGACAAACAGAGCTATATACGTAAATAAGAATATATAATTATTTATTCAAATTCAATTAAGCTGACAAAAAATTTATGTCAGTTAAATTTTTTAATAATATTGATAACTATTAACTCAAATAACTTTGAATTGTCATAATTCTCGCGATTAAAAGGGGAAACATTTTCATTATAATATTTAGGTGACTAGTGTTACTAGATAATCCAGAAAGTGATGGTTGTTCAAAATTTAGAAAATATTTGAATATTCCAATTCAAATATATTTATCCAAAGCCTGGAATTGACAAAGAAGGAATAAAAGTTGACTGAATGCAGTGAAAATGCGGTCATTAAGACGCTTGTGTGGAAAATTTTTGGTCGATAGAGTGAAGAATGAACAAATTAGATCCGTATTTTTTGAGTGTCATCAATTGGGTTGGCATATGGTGTTGGCGCACGGCATTGTTTTCCAAATTCCTGACTACCTATATTCCATACATTCTATTTTTATTCCAATTACACCCCTAAAATGCAATGATACCTACATACTGATACTCACCTTGCGAGCATCAAATATTAAAAATTCATTCTCCTTAGTGGGTACAAATCAAATAACATAATAAAAACCTTCCAATTTCAACTGGAAAACATTCCAATTGGAATTCCTGCAGGTTTTTTATAATTTTGTTTAATTTGTATTGAAACAAATGAATTTTTCGTAATCGATATAAGTTACTGTAATGATAATTCAACCTTTTGCAAAAAATAAGTCAAAAGTATTGAAAAAAATGGAAATTTTGATGTCGTATTGGTCATGGTTGCTTGAACATTTTCGATTCGTAATCAAGGCAGGAATATATTCATGCGAAGTTATTAATTTTTTCCAAATAACCGTGTATATTAGTATAGATACGGTTTTAAAGGCATTGCTTAAATCCCACCTGCGGGTCTACGGAACCCACTCAGGGCCCAATAAAGGCTGAATCCTGCCCTGGACCCAGGCACGTGGTTTGTAACTTACGCCCCCACGGCCGGCTCGGTCGTTGTGTCAGCTTTCGCTTATTTTACGATACATCAAATTTTGGCGCGGTCATTTGAATTATACTGTCAATCAAGAAACCTATCATTAGGTTCACTTGATGTCATGCAAACATTAATAATTATTTATTTTATCTGATTATTATGATGTTTATACAATAACGCAAACCGGAAATTAAAAAGCGAATTAATTCGCGGAAATTCGCAAATTAATGAATCTTTCGATACTGTACACATCACAACATTGTAATTATTAGATATAAAATATAATTACAATATTTAATATCGCATTTTTTCAGTACTTTTTTTATGAGAATTGGTGGCATCTTACCAATGCAGAAATTTGTACGTTTCTTCATTAATTATTCAAGAAATCATTCAATATTTTATTTGTATTTATTTATTAATGATAACAGTATTTATAAATGATAACAGAGCGCCCTCACTGTGCTGAGGTGGTCACGATATACAACATTATTTAAAATTTACGCTTAATTCTCACTTTACTTTAATTCTAAGAACAACATTTTTAAAAACATTAAAACATTTTATCTTTTATTAGGGAACACTCGTTGGTACGTATATATATTTTATTAATCATCAAATTTATTTTATTATTAATAATCAAAATTAGTTAATTGCAATTTCCCTTTTCACCAACAATAATTCGCTTTCAATAGTAACTCTCTCGTATCGCCTTCAATCGTAACTCTAACTAATCTCGTAATTATTTTTCTTTTCCTTCGTTTTGCTGTTTGTAGAGCAGTCGTGGTTGCTGACAATGACGTCACGATAGCCAAAAATATCCAGAGAATAAGTGACTATGGCGGGAAACCCCAATTTTTTCAATGGAAATTATATAGGCGGTACAGTTGAGTGGCTTAATTTCAAAAATGACATCAAATTGGTTAGGTCGCAAGTATTAAAAAAATTATTACACTTTACACATTTACACACTTTACACCATACATTTTGACAGCTAGGTACTATAAGGATAAGATGAAAATCATAGAGAATAGAAAAACGTTGTGAAATATCACTAGCCATCTAGTCATATTTAACCGAACTTAACTTATACTAATATATATCATATTAGTATTAGTTAAGTTCGGTTAAATATGACTAGATGGCTAGTGCTAGTTAGTATGACAATCATACTAACCGAATCTAATCCCAAATATACATAGCTTTTGCAAAAATCTGTATTCGCCAATTTAATTGTAATAGTAATAGAACATGTAAAAAATGACAAAAAGCTTATAAGTTTCTGTATTCATTATGTTCCTTTTTATTTGAGTAAACTAATGTTATCCATGGATGTTGCAAATGTGAAAAATATAAAATATAATAAAAATCTTGAAACTTTAAAATGTAATCGCTTATGTAATACTTGTGACCATATCAATTTGATTCCACGTTTTAAATCAGGGCACTCAACTGTATGGGAGATGGTTTTACCTTGAAAAAGTTGGAGTTATCCACCGTAATTTTCAATTTAGTCCTATACAGCACCAGCATTCATTCCAGACAGCTTTCTGTAGAGTCATTGATTGGAGCTCGTAACAGATATACTGAAACTGGTGTCAGTAGTAGTTAGGTATGTATATTTAAAAACTTATCACTTTCTAAATACATTTAATGTTCCTTATAATTCTACCTTTCACCCTGCTTTGAACCGTATCCCATATTCACAGATATGTTAATTTATTATTTGAGAATTAGAACCGTTGATGACTGAAGCGTCATTTTATATACGCGATATTTAGCATAGAGTTAAGATTGTATGATATCATCGTGGATTTTATCGATTAAATATTTTTTTGGGATGCTGTCAATAAACTATGCCTAGTGGACTTAATGTAAGTTCATACACGAGTGGTTAATATATGCGAAGCATATGTTTGTTATTTTTTATCAAATAAAAAAGTGGCACATAAATATTTTTTAAATGTTCAAATGTCTGGTAATGAGTAACTAAAATAATTTAACGTGCGTCTATTAAGAATGTCAGTTATTTCTGGGACAGCTAATTCACGGTCCCCATGCAGCTGTTCACATGGGTCAATATTGACTTGACTACAAAGTCAGTGCTGATAAGCCGGAATACGGAAAATAGTGAAGAGGGACCCACCATACACCCAAGGCCGTTTTATAAGCAATAGCTCTCATATTGGTCCTACACTTTCGCCACCCAATTCGGCATTTTTTATGCTAAAGCAGCCATCCTCGAACTGATACAGAGGGGAGGAAAGAGTAGGTCCACCTCCCCTGTGCAGTTGTATCCCATCTCCTGCCAGAGTCTTAGAGTCTCGCACCTAAGCAGCGTACACTGTTCCTTGAACGTTATCGTGCCTGACGTGAATTCTGAGAATAGCTCGAAAAGCTTTAAAGCCCCAACCAGCTCCCGTCTTAAACATACCTTCAAATCGGATCGAGCGGACCTCCACTGCGTGCCCACAAACTTTTTTGTTCCTGTATTATTTTTCTTGTGCATTTTCACTTTATATAGGTACCATCGTAAAAGTTCCACTTGCGCCACAAAAAATACTTCAATATCCATGTCACGAGTACCTTGCAGTGTGCAGCTTCCAATGGGTGTAAATAAATGAAAGGCTATTTTTACTGGCAACTGCACGTTATGCGTCACATGTCGGTCGTTAAAAAGAAATATGTCTTTGAGTATCTCGCTTATTGAGTATTTTATGGCCTCAGTGTGTTTCTGCAGACGCATTCACCTAATGTTTGGAAACGAAACGAGGAAACGCTTCGCGCGATTTATGCCTGCATTATATTATTGTTTATGTAACGGCCGTCGTGAGTCGACATTGTCGCCAGCTGCCCGCTGGGGGAGATGTGGGTCACATTCACCGCTCGAGAAGTCTGGACAACTCATGTACCCGCTTTTGCATTATTTTATTTTTTAAATATATATATTTTTTTAAACTTTATTTAATAAATAAATACATTTTTAACAATAAAGATAGTGACAGTTTTTTTAATGGTATTTAGGAGAGGAGTATCATTATATTTTAAACATATAGAATAGTAAGCAGTACATACTATGTACCTATATATAAGAAGAAAAAAAGTAATATGCGATAATCATAATGCAATTATGTGAGACATCAGTAAAATAAACTAATAATAAGCAAAAAAATGTATATAGTAAAGCGAAAAATAATGGAACATTTTAAGCAAAGATAATAACAGTACGCAGTATAAATAATATTAAATTTAAAATTATCTATTATTAAAGAATCATTCTAAAGAAGTATACAATAAAATGTATATACAATTAAGTATTAAGTAATATATAATAAAATAAAAATTGAATTAACTCTGAGGGTATTCTTTAATATTTCTCTTAAAGGTCTCATAATTTTTTCAATCCTCATTTTAACAAGTAATTCGTTACACTATATATATAGACTATATCTCTATATCTTACTAGGAATATGTTAGTACCAAGTGTAAAAGCTTCCGATACGAACGGACGTGTTCGCACTGCCCCTCGTGACGGAAATTTATTAACAAGCAACCTGAAGATGCCTGTTGTGATTCAGGCGAAACGTCGGTTGACGAATGGTCCTTCTGAGGACCAGATTTTGACGCGGGTTACCCCCAAAGAAATCAATACTAACATTTCTAACACCCGTGAAAACCTTCATTATATCATATATATATATATATACATATATAAGAGTATATATGGTTTAATATATATATAAATATAGATATGTAGGGATTTCAGATATCTAATAACACGCAGAGTTTTTAAATATCTTAGACGTCACCTTTCCAAAATATACATTTTGATATAATGCGGTTTTAAGATTATTATTTTTATGTCTACCCATAGTTATCACAGGTCTATACGACTAGGTTTGAGATTTCTCTATAGTTTTTTTAAAAAATTTAGGTGGATAGGTTGTCTGTGTGTAGGTTTACAGGGTTTATGAATATGTTAGATTTTTATCTTAGATTAGGATTAGGATATCTGATTAGGATTTCTAAAAGTTTTGCTCATATGACAGAAGAGTGCAGTTCTATCGTCTCTATTTACGTAATCAGGAAATCGAAGTAATGAGTTTAATTTAGTTTTATGTGTAGAATTATTAGTCAGGCGCAATGTTATTGATTTTGCCAGGTAGTTAGTTGACATCTGCGCAGCTGCATTTTCGGTAAAATTTATTCTTCGATATTGAAAATATAATTTGTTTCCAAAAAATGTATGTGATCTGTGGAGTGAGACCCACCCCAGACTCAGGGCCGTTCTACCAGCAAAAGTTCCCCATCGGCCCTACGTTTTCGCCATCCAGATTGTTGTGATGTTAAACAGTATCCTCGCTACGACGCTGACGAGGCAAAAGCGCTCGTGCGGCTCTGCGAGGAAACTGCACTAACCACTTCTCTAGGGTGTATTATAAAAATAATTAATTCAAAGAAAATAACAATACATACAAATAAAATCACAGTAAATAACAAAATATAACCAAAAGCAGAGAAATATAAAGAAAAGAAAATAAAAAAGCATAAATAAATCAAAATAAAACGACATATAAAAGATACAACGTGTGAGATCTGCCACACTACAACCTAACCCAGTTATCCCGTAATTCTCGTAATACACGTGCCACCTAGCGACAGATTAGTAACCTACGGAGATTTAATATTGATTAAGCATAAAATGTTTTTTTCCTAATTTTATTGTATCAAACAAAATAATGTCGATGTCTGTCCGTCTGTTCGTCCGTCCGTCCGTTCATCCGTCCGTCCATCCATCTGTCTGTCTGTCCCCGTAATTTCGTGTAACGTTCGTTATTTTTTTCGAATTCACGGCTAAAAAAAGAAATTAAACGGCCGGCTTGAACCCCGGGCCAGCAAACCCGAAGGCGGCAACGATAGCGATGTTTCTATCGCCGAGCCTGCATTACTCATCAAAAATACAGTACATATAGGATTTCATGTTTCGCCCAATCACCAGGTTTTAGAAAAGTACCTTTAACTGTCGGCAGAGAAAATAAAAAAATCAAGTATTTTGATAAAAGTCGTTATTACTATTTCATGGGTGTCGACTATAAATAAGTAAATACTTATTCTTTAAGAACCAGCATGTAAAATAATAAAACATTGGCATAGGGTTGGCATCAATAATTAAAAATGACTAAATGAAAATAATCGGAGTGGTACGCAGTTATGCAGATAAAAAGTTGTAGTTAAATTGCACATTATTCTGCAGAGATCACACTCGCAACCGAACGCGGCAAACGCCCGAGTAATTTTTTAAAAGCCCATTTCATTGGTTATGCAAATTGACCAATAATCTTAACGAAATATCTCGTCTGTCTTTACAAAGTACATATCGTAAATCTTGAATCATAAATCTGACGGACATTATAATTTCCGTCGGATGGAAAGACATTGGTGAAGGTGGGCACAATGGACACCTCGCGTTGGTGATCATGTTGTTACGGAATATTTTATTGGATTATTACTATCGTATTACGATCGTTTTGTGTAATACGGGCCCAATAAAACGGTGACGTAATGTAACATACGTAAGGGATACAATGTTGTCTCCGCGTTTGATTGCCAATACCAATTATCCACTAATCACTATGTCACTCTAGTATAGATAGCCCTACAGCGGTGCTGAGAAGGATTAATGCAGCACCTAATGTATAAGCACAATAATCGACATTAAATCAAGGAAGTACCTACCGACGGGCGAGAAGTTTTAGATTTAAATAACATGCATTAGTATATAAGGGACAAGTTATCAGGAGTGATAAAAGTGAAGCAAAGATAATTAGTGCGAATTACGAAATTGGGTAATTAGTGTGCAAATATTCTAGAAACATTTAGAGTGAATTTAATAACAGTGCTCCGATTAAATTCGTGTCAAGTGACCTTGGGTATTAAATAAAAGTTTGAATAGTTTTTAGTGCTTTATTTGCTTCCCGCATCCAAGTCCCGAGTCAATATTAATTTATTCAGTCAATAATATAATTTATCATTAACCGGGGATATATTCAATTTTATACATTAACCCATTTTTTCTGTGATGATTCTGTGATGTCCGCATTCCTTCTTGAACATGATAATATTTCTCTGTTATTTTACTCTCTGCTAGATAATTATATTCTCTTAGTCCTTTATAATATAAACAGTGCTGTGTATATATTTTCCTTCTATTTCGAATTCATATTTCATTTGAATTTCTTGCACCATGTCACCATGAATATATCTGTGTTACACGTACTTTTATTTTTGATGTATTTACGCATTCTGTCATTTAAGATTTTATTTATGAAAATCATTGTATTTAGCTTCAGTCCTTATTTTACGGTGAGCCAATTTTAATCTGTCAACACCTTTTTAATTTTAGAGCATCTACTTCTTAGAATGACGTAAGTCATCTGATTAATTTGATGTATTTTGTTTTGGTATTAACTGATCTCTCGTTCCACTTTTCTGTTGTGCAGCATGAGGTAATCCGAGTGCATTTCGACAGCCTGGTCGACAGGTTTACTACAAATTAAACAAATATCATCTGCATATGCCAATGAAATACTAACACTTGTCAGTCCCTGTTTACTGTTTCCTCATCGCTTACTCCAAAATAAGATTAAAGACCAGTGGCTACAAGTGGATCTCCTTGTCTAAGGAACCTTTTAATTGAGTCATGAACCTTCTAAGCAGGCGCGTGCAGTGGGAACATTGAAGCATGACTTTTTTGTAAACGTATATTATGGAAAAGAATAAAAATAAAATATTTATAGGACAGATTATTATGATTTATCAAAGTATGAATATTTTGATAATAATTGTGATAGAAGTATTAGGAAATAAATGTTGTATTCCTATTTTTTCCAAATAATTTTTACGTAAAAGTCATGCTGCGATGTTAAAGGTGCTAGAAAGATCAATAAAAAAAAAATTATTGCATAAATTTTATTTATTATAATAGATTTATTCAATAACATACTATTTTATAAAAATATTATGGTGTTATTCTTAAAAAATTAAATTGACTCTATGTTGACTGTCTGACTAATACATAATCTATTCCCTCATGCTCGGCATATACTAGAGTCTCTGGATGGAAATATATTTTAGTCTAATCCACGAATCAAGGAAATATTTATGAACAAGAAAATATGTATATAAGATTATTTAACTGTAATTCTCGGTCGAAGCCAGGTAGGTAATAAAGCATTTAAAAAAAATAAGCATAGTTGTCTCGAGTGAAATGAGTTGTCAAAATAAAAATAAAAATTATGTTTATCCGACGAACAATCACAGGACTGTCAAGTTAAAATATTTCAAAATGATTGCCAGGTATTGTCGTCGCTCTGTATTAAATGTTTGTGTACAAAGCAGTGATTTAATTAGGCTTACAACCATATAAGTCTGTGCTTTCATGACACATGTCAGATCGATCGATATAATATTGTTGTGCGCAGTGGCGGCTGGAGAAGTATAGCAGTACAAGATAGGTGGGTAAAAATCTTTATTATAAAAAATTAACTTACTTACTTACCATCACGCCGTTTCTGTCTTGACATACAACTCTCGCCTCATCCACATTCATACATCTTCCCATGCAAGCTCCACGTTGAGGCTTCTAACGGGACCATCTTCCAGTATCTGGTTAATATGGCCATACCACGTCTTCCGCGGCCGCCCTCTCTTTCTGGCGCCGTCAACACTTGCATTGCCATTATTTCCTCATTCATTCGCTCAATATGCTCAAACCATCTGAGCAACCCTTTTTATCTGATTTACATTTATTACAAATATCTTCATTCTTTACTCTATAAAATTAATACATTTTCTATTGCGGTTTACATTTCTAATATCTGAATTTCTAACTTATATGGACGTCGGTACCCGTTAATCAGCTTCATTCATCTTGGAGTCATCATAATCCTCTCTTCCTCTTATCCCAGGAAGGATATCGTATCCTCACAATTTTAGGTCTCCAGGTATCTGAAAAGTCCAATCCTGAGTCCACAGGTTCTGGAGTACCTCGGGCATGGGAAGACAGCGGCTGAGGTCTGATCGCTTTCTCCCCTTGAATGCTACGTACTGTTGGTGTTTCGTGTTCAGTGCTACTGTCTACTTTTGCCCTCAAATTAGGCCAGTGCCCTGAGGCTAGTCACCACTGTTCCCAGGCATTGCTCTTAATGTTTTATATTTGAAGGTTTGGTTTCTAGGAGTCTCTGAAGTGTTTTTGTGAGCATTTGCTTTAGGATAGCTAAGGGTACATAATCTCCTGCAAAAAGTAGTTTTTCGTTTTAATCTTAATTTGTCCGATATGCTTTATATTTTCGGATAATGTTCAAAGAAGTTCAATTTTCTTTTAATATAAACTTTTAAAATATTTTTTAAGATTGTTGAAATATTTTTACAGATTCGACAGTATAGGTAGGGACCGTTGATATGTAGTACCAAAAAAAATGATTAATTCCATTTTACAGTGGCATAAAAAATATTTTTTTAAAAACAATTTCTTTGGAACTGCCACCAGCCAATTACGATTTTAAGTAGGTTAGTATTATTTTTGTTCAGGATAGGTTCCATTTTATTGATTGACGCACGCAAATTGTTTGCTTTCTTGTGTATAATAATTAAAAATTGAAACTTGAAGCTTCGTACACATATGCAGGCATTTCTGGCAACCGTGTATACCGGGTCTCCACTCTCCTATTCTCCCAAGAACACATCTTATTTTACCTTTTCTTTAATTGAAATTTTAGTATTTATAATTTGTGTTCTTAGGTCTGATTACATCAGTTTGGTTTATAGTCATCGTTAGTTTTAAGTATAGAATTTTCATTAATCAAACAATCCGTTTTCGTGCTATTTTACCTGTTTTATCAGCTTTTATAAAAAAATCTATGCTTTAAACTATAAACTATAAAGTTGATGCAGCCGGCACACATCTTTAAAATAGTTTATCTGAGGTACACATAGTTATTACTACTACTGCTGTCCAAAAAAGAGTAGGTATTGGTTGCAATTTCAAATTTTAATCTCCCAATTTCGATGGAACCACGAAATTATTATATGTTTCTATTTAAGATAAATCCACTTATTTCTTAATTTAAAACTATTTAAAAGCTTTTTTGAGACTTTGCTGTATTCATTGTAATTGTTGAACTTGTTCAACATTTTTTTTATTTAGAAAAAAATATGCGAGACCTGAGGGGTCTATGAAAATTTAATTTTCATGTGCATTTTAATAATAAAAGTAAATTTATATGAAATTATATTCTTTCTAATTTTATATTTTCGGGCTCCCCAGGGGCCCAGGCAGCTATGCCACTTTGTTTACAAAAATATTTGAGCTTGCCTATTGCCATGTTGAATATTTTTAAAATATGACGCATTATAGCACAAACACGCGTATACGAAAGCAGTTTACAGAATCTTTATTTATAGTGTCATTCTTCTAACACTTTGTACACAATTTGTATTTATTATCAAACGTTCTGCATTTTATGATTTTATTTAGTTATTTAAAAATAATATTTCAATTTCTTTTTACGTTTATTTTAATTTAAATTATAATTATGTGTTTTAGTATACATTAATTAATGGTTCATCGCATGAGCATTTTGGTAAATGTGCCGCCACTGGCAGTCAGTGACCCTAATTATTTTGTCTATGTTCAGTTGTGCAACTGAGAAATCAATAGATATTTTATTTTATTCTTTAATCTCTTCTATTATTATTTTAATGATTGTGCTGTAACTAAAATGTGACTCGCAAATAATATTGCTTTTGGCTTAAATGTACGTAATCCATGCATAAGAAATGGTGTTTTTTTAGAGGCATCAAACATAATAATAATAAATAAATAAAATACATAAAAATCGTGGCAATGACTCCATTGGAATAATAAGCTTCAAGATAAATTTATGTCATAAGTGTTTAAATATAGGGCGTTTTTTAAGAGGTTTATTTTTCGAATTGACAATATTTTCTCCAGGGACGGCAAATTAGACAGCTGGCAGCTGATTTATGCTCAGTTTGGGTTGCCATTTCACAATAAATAGATTTAAGCCGGAAAAAAGCTTCCAAATTTATACCGAAAATCGTGGTATCGTAATCATATTTGAACACTAATTGCATAAAATTATCTTTCGAATAAATTCAATACAATGATTTTTATGTGTTTTATTTCATTTTTAAATTCCATACTTTGAAAAAGCACCCAATACTTCTGTAGTATTCAATTGGCCGTGTTCTTTAGGCATATTACTTTGCAACTTAGATTATACTATTATTTAAATATGCTGCAAAATTTATTGTAACCTAACATTATTCCATATTAAAGAAAACACATTCTTATTGTTGAAGTTGTAATTTCAGAACAAAGTTGTCTGAAATTTTTTAACAAATTTAAACAAAAGAGATTACATATAAGGTCGATAAATTGACGGCAATATGTAGGTACAAGGCAGTTATGGTGTAATTGGTGACGCGTCATTGCCCGATAGATTGGAGATCCGTGGTTTGAATCCCGATAGCAACCAAAATATTCAAATGTTGATTTGATTTTTCTGTTTGTCTTTTAAAATTGATTAATAAATTTGCTTAACATTATTTCATTTCATTTACTTAAATAATATCTTAGAGAAACAATAGCAACAATTACTTCATATAAATAGTAATGGAGAACATATAATGCAAATAATCACACACCAACATTTTCATAACATGTTTTTTAACTAATTTATAAACTTTTTTTTAATTACATGCAACCCAGTATAAAAGTAGAGGTGCTTAACAGCAGTATAAAAGTAGAGGTGTTAAACATGTTTAGATTATTAAATTAAACATATTTCACACGAAATATTTTAAACAAGTTTATTTTAATAATATAGTATGACAAGAAAAACTGTAAATTTAGACATTGTCTCATCGAAATGGATATATTGGTGACAAAAAAATAATTCGAACCTCATTAACGGATAATTGGGGTTTGAATCTCGTATCAGGCATTCTACTCCTTCATTTAAAACCTCAAAAATATGACCTCAGTAATACTTACTCCGATACAAAATAATATGCCAAAGGAGTAATTTAACCCGCAGTAATTTTTGACATAGTAATTTGAACCTCACTATTGATATGTAATGCGTTACACATTAATCAGTCATGGCAAAACGACTGTCGGCTTGGTTACTTCTACATAAGTGTGGTATTCCATCCTCGCTATCCTCTTACAGAATCGCCATCTTCCGTCTTTCCATAGACCATCTTCCCCCACTTAATAATGTATGAATGGTAAAATAGCACATTAAAACCAATTTGAATTATTTTTGCTTCGTTATGCATTCTTGAGTGAGTTTCAACACGTAAAATTTTCACATGTTAAAAAAGTTTTTTTTTTCATTTAAAAAATAAAGATGCGAATACGGAATACGTGTCGCATCAATACTCTCACTATTTTTAAAATAAGCTAAACGTTTGTGTTATGAAAATAAGACTAACTTGCTGGTGTCCTAGAATGTGGCTCGAACCATCGATCACTGAATCACCACTAAACCAACAAACTAGTCTAAAAATATATATATTTTTTAAACTTGTTAAAATACAATACGTTATTTTTCGGTTGAACTAATGTGCGCACAAACGCATTTGGAGAGAGGGCGTAATCCAGTATACGGTCAATTAGTTTCCGTTGCCTCCCGAAGCTTGACGACTCGTCTTTAGATAGCAGCGCGTGGTCGAAATATCAGCCGCATTCTTACAATGATCATTCTCTTTTTTTATTTATTTTTATTTAATAAATAATACATGTTTTTTCTTGATAACTAGTAAATATTAACAATCAAATTATTATTTTATGTTATACCTCACCAAAAAGAATTAGGATTCTTGTGTGTGGTGAGAGAAAATACTCTTACCGTTCTCTTTCTATATCTGTCTTCTCTACTCAATCTTTAATTTAATTTTTAAATTATGATTTCTTCCTGTTTTTCGACTTCTTGCATTCTCCTCAAAACTCTCTTACAAAATAAATTCATTATGTACGCGAGTTGGTCGAGCAAATGTAATATATAAAGGATCTACCCACTTATGTATTAAATCAGGTACAAAAAAAATTTACGATCAATTAATTTACATAACATTGATCGTACCTAATAACATTCCTCTTCCCCGAATTGATTTATGATATGGTAGAATTATTCAATTACACACACCGTATAATAAGTACACACAATCAATGATTGCCAAGACTATTTTTTCAATTATAATTTTCTCAAACAAACTGGACCAAATAAGCCACGAAAGGTTTCGCCACAAGCGCATTACTTAAAAAGATGTTCTCATGAAGACTCACCAAAGTCGGTCCGAATTAAAAGAAAGCGAAGTCTGCAATTGCGTCATGTGTATGTAGATTGTAGATATCTCGGCGTGATTCGTAAAACATTTGTTTGGGACTTATTAGTATTCGCAATGTTTGCGGAGCAGACGACTTGTGGTTCACAGGCGTGACATGACTACTCTTCGCAGGAGCATATACTAGGAATCGTTTGTAGAACAGAATGCCTTAAGCGCCAGTGATTAATGGCGAATTATCAGTTTTAATCGAAACTTATTATTTTGTTGGCAAGTGGAAGTCGGAAGTCCAAGATCTAGCAGTATATAGCTGTGGTAAATATATCAGTCATATCTTGCGAGGTTGCCTTAATATTTCCGTCAATATTCGTTTCCTCTATAATCAATCTCTTGAATCTTGATTCTATATAATGCAATGATCACCAAGTATTTATTTTTATTGAATTTAATTATTTTTGTTTTTATTTTCTCTTTACGTTTTTTTTATATAACGTAAGATTTTAATGAATATTTATATGTATAGTTTACTATGTTTATTTTATATGGTCTATAGAATTATTGCATTATTGCATTAATTATTATTGATAGAGATAACTTTTTGCAAAGAACCTCATGACGCTACCTTTGGAAGAAAAAATAGACTTTTTTAAGCACGATCAGGAAACATTTATTTAATTTATTTAAAGTATAATATATATGTATATATTATTATTAATATAAAATAACGATTACTCCGCTGTTTTTATCAAATTTCTATCAAACTTTTCTGCAAAATCTATCTGGTAGATCTCTAGACTGGTTTTGTTAACCAGACCGATCCACCATAAAAATTCATAACTTCATTTATAATTTATTTTTATATATTATAATTTAATTATATAACACTATATGTAGCTACTATTATTATTAATTCAGGAGCAAGTGGAAGCACGAATGTGGTTGCGCTTCTATTATTATTGGACCGAGAGAAAAAAAAAAAAACACTTTCACAGGCGAATTCTACCTGAATTTTGAATGAATAAACGGAAGGGATTTTTAAAATAAAAATGTACACGTAAGGATAATATGCGCCACGTGTGCTGATCACCTGACTTAGTCATGTTAGGCCAAAATAAGAAAACCTTCTCCTTCAATTATAAGAAAGCATTTAAAAAAGTATTGCAATTTGTATTAATTATTATTTTTTTAAATGTAGTTCACTGTTGTGTCTCGTAATTTTCTTTCATCTGCAATTTCATTTCGTGATAAAATTAACCACTTAAAGATCGATCATGCTTCGGATAATGCTTACTAAGATAAAAGAGATTCTATAGACGTAACCTACAATATTTATTATGTATTTCAAAATGGATATCTATGTCTCGTTATAACTGTTATTATGTATTCGCTTTGGCATGAATACAATTGGGTGTGTTGCTTGTAATATTGTATAATATTATGCTGGTTTTGTTAAAACAGGAGCAATGAAAGTGGTTACGCTACCTGTATACTCGTTTGTCTGTAAACTGTTTAAATTGGATTCTTGAATATACCTGAGTGGGTGGGTTGAAACGTTATCTCAACGTTATACGAAATAAACACAATGGATCAATTATTTAAAAATTGGAATGCTATTAGGGAAGTAAAAAGAATAATATTTAAAAAATATATATTTATTTTGTTTATCTCTAAATTTATGCTCTTATGGTGATCATGGGCCATTAGTCTAGATGCGTTTTAATTTGAGCTGGCCAACCAATCAAGAGGTTAAAAAAGTAAGTTTAATTTCATTTCTTACTTCAATTCATTCGCAAAAAATTCAATTTAAATGTACCTTATATGCATGTTACACATTATGTGGTGTATCTAAGAACATCAAAAGATTCTGTAAGTAGGATCAGAATACTTTCTTTACACTACCGAATTTGTGTTCTCTTGCGAATATCTACCCATGCGGAAACATTAACAACTCTCTAAACATTTTTATAGGTTATTTTTTTTATAATAGAAAAATTGTTTAATATAGTTTTTTAATACGTACGATTCACGAATCATTGCTAATATAATTTTTTTACGCTGAAGTCTCCTGGGTTAATCACAATTCCAATTCCAAGGAATAGAAAGCAGTAAATCAAGAGAACAAATAATAATGACGGTAGTAAAATGAAGGAATGCTGCATATTTTTGACAGTAATAATATGATCTCTTATGACTCATCATGCAAGGCATCAGAAGGTGTACTTAGAAAGGTGTGGCCATGGCTGCGTAACCTCAAAAAATACTTCAATGTCCAAAATGACAGTAATCTTATAGATATTATAATATGTATATCTTGTATTGGATAATAAATATGGGTAATTAGAAGTAGAGTAATTAAAACATATACAAACTGTATGGCTTCACCATATTCTACCTACTATGTGCAGACGAGTGTTAGTAGCTAATGGTGAAATGAATCTACAGTGACTCGTCGCTAGAAAAGCTGACCTATAAAGGGAATGTTAGCAAATCGAAGATGACAGTGTTCGACAGTTCAAAAAACCGATTAAGCGTGGTTTTATTATGGTAAGCAATAAAGGCGTAGAACAAGCGAACTAGTTTACTTATTTGGGAAGTATATTTCTATCTGACAAGGCTGTAAATGATTTCGAAAGAAGAGTGACTGCGGGATACAAAGTAAATACTACTCTGAATACAATATTAGACGAAGCGGTACTAGCGGTACACAATAAAGTTTTGGTGCCAAATCTAGTGTTTGGAATTGAATTCTGTAATTGGTATAAAAATAACGAACGTAGACTTTATGCGGTGGAAATAGGCGGTCTCGTGGTTAGGACACTCGCCTCGTGATCCAATGGTCGCGGGTTCGAATTTCAGCCCATACTAGCAAGTTAGTCCTATTTTCATAGCACAAGCGTTTAGCTTAGTTTGAAAATAGTAAGAATATTGATGTGACACGTATTCCGTGTTCGCATCTCTATTTAAAAATAATAATAATAATAAAAAATAATAATAAAAAAAAAAAAAATGAATTAGGAGTATATGTTTAAAATCTTTGTATGATAGGGTGTATAATAAACGAATTAGAAGATAATGTAATCCTGGCTGTAGTGCTCAAAGCGGGGGCGTGCAGTGGGAACATTGAAGTATGACTTTACGCAAACGAATATTTGAAAAAAGATATAAATAAATTATATATTTTGTAATATTCCTATAACAATTATTATCATAGTATTCAAATTTTGATATATGTATTCTGTCACAAGAATATTTAATTTCTATTTTTTTCCAAAATATATGCATGTTTACGAAAAAGTCACGCTTCAATGTTCCCACTGTATGCGCCTGGTTCAAAGGTAGAAAAAAGGAAAGAATTGCTGAGATGGTTTGGCCGTGTGGCCCGGATGAAGCGAGTTTAAATACACCTAGAACAGAGGGTATCTGCAATCGACCTGGCCTAATTAGTTAAATAAATATTGGAGGACAGCTCTATTAAAAGCACCAAAAAAAGCGCAAGCGAACAAAATAAATTCATTGATTTCTATAGGTACCAGTTTCAGAAATGCGACGTGGCCAGATATAAGTGGTCAGCAATATAATATGATACGAGTCATATAATATTTTTAAGTGAGGCTGTATATCTTTAAGATGAATAAAAATAATATTTTTATATATGTGTTCTGAGAATACAATTACTGGGTTTAGTCCACAAAGAGAAAATTATTAATGTTACGAACAGAATCATATTTTTGTTATATTTTGGATAAATTTTGTATTTTGTATGAAAATGGCGACTTCGGCACGGTACCGATGTCGCCAGAGGGTATTGTATTTAAATTGAAATAAATATGGAGGGGGTAAAATTGTTCCCTCACCACCGGCCTGGCTGAGTGGGAACAGTGTAAATACCAACTCAAGCCAGGCTACACGGTATTCTTTAAATAAATAAATGTGGACCATCAATACTCTTTTATTTGACGACCCCCCAGAAGTAATCAGCGATCCATCCCTAAAAACAGTCTTTGTTTCTATATTGAACAATTAATTGAGATAATTTATAGAAGTCTCATAGAGGGGAATAAAAAAATATAGAGGTATCATTACCAGCTGCAAAATCTATATATACTATGTCATGGAAAGGACTGTAGATGTCTCTAGCATAATCCATTCGAGTATATGAAGGAAATTGATTTCGAACATTTATACAACATTAAAATTTTTTCTAATGCTTGGTTGTTCTTACGACGGAATTAATGAATAAAAATAGGCTATTTTATGTGCAGTATATTTTAAACCTGCTGAAGTCGTGCAGCATATTGTAAACGCCCATTGTGAATGTGAGTACAACACCCAACTGTTCCAACAAGTATGTGACATTATCTTCTGTCAATGAATATGTGGCACAGATTCGTCTGTTAGCTATTATGTGATAGCTGATTGTTGTCAATTTTCATCACACCACAACAACTGATCAGAAAATCACACACTATAGTGGTGTAAACCACTGAGAAGCAGACCACACGAAATTTTCAGGATATCAGATAAAATCATGTTTTAAATGTTTTAAAATCTTGCAACTTCATCGGATTTTCTACATTCAAGTCGGTCAAAATAATTTGTTGCGTGTGTACTTTTTTCCATGGAGCGGGAGAGGAATAAAAACTTAAAACATTTTTTTTTTATACAGATTATGTTTCGTGATCGCATGACCGCCGATCGAAATAATGAAGTGTCATCGGTCAAAATTGACGTTCGGGATATGCTGCTACAATTGCTGGCCAGGATTTTAACTTGCGAAATCTGAACCAGTTCACAATTAGAATGGGGAGTTCCCTTGTCTTTTTCTGTGTTGGAAAATTTACGTTTAAGCCTTTTGAAAATGGATGTGTTGCTTTGTTTCCAATTTTGACGTAGCCGCAGTTTAAGTTAAAGCCTTTCGGAAATAGACATATCGCACTCTGTTTCCGAATTCATTCGATTTACGACACGCGGAGCTCTGCAACTCAAGAACCAGGATGGCTTCCGTAAGTACATCTTCAGCTGTGTAAGCAGCTAGTTGTTGCAGTGGTATATTTTGAGTGTCAAGACTATGCTTTTTATCGGCGGAGATTGAGGAAGGAAATCTTTCTTTTCGCTGTCTCCGACGCACGTCCGCTGTAAGCAGTTCCGGTCAACATCGTACAAATTAGCTATCAACAGATCATTAATGACCCTAATAAAATTGTCTTAAGTGAACCCTTATTGTATCGTACGTCTCGTATTTTTCAATTATTTAATTTACCCGAATATTTACTGTATTTTATCATGGTAATGTTCTCCATAGGATAGTGAACCATTTTAACTTTCTGCTGTAGGTATATCTTGAAAATTTCAGTCATGTGACATCTGCGGGAAATGTGGAAAGATTGATGAATATGGTAAAAAATCTGGTAAACAGATCTGGTGAAGGATTCCTATGGTACATTCCAAGAATGTTAAGATTAATTAAAACTAAATACTTTCCTCCGCAGTTTCAGCAGCTCATCTTGAGAGCGATTAAAGATCACGCTTCCTCTGACAGTAGCAATAAAAAAATAAAAAATTGAATTTTAGTTGGTGATTAGAGTATTTGGATTATATGAGTAAGTAAAGGAGAATATAATCGAATAATAGATAATTTTAGGCAAACATAAAAACACGAGGAAACGGAGCTTATGTAGATAAGAAGAGTTATGGATGTAGCATTGTATGGTGCTATGTGGATATATATGGACACAATTCTATTTTCAGAATATTTTGATTTCAAATTTTCAAGAACACAATACTGCATTTATGTCTCATAGAGAAAATAATTTTTTATATGGGAAAGTAGGTATGAAGTATTTTTGGGTAGATATGAAGTATTAAACCAGTATAGATGTTGCCGTTGGTAACGAGATATCCGTTTTTAGATTAGTTTTTTAAAGCAATATTCTTTTTATATCAATTTACACTAGAATAAGCCTGGTTTATAGAGATGACAAATTTCATCCGCAGGTGGCGATATAAAATACAACTCACATATGAGACAAGATGACATATATACAACTTTCAAAATTAGATAGTCTATCATAGATGGAATTGGTAAACGTTACATTGTGTAAAGTTTTCATTTAAGCCAGTCGTAAGATAGGTCGTAAACCTTACTAAAACCATGGAGACTTTCACACCTACTTTCCTATATTAATAGTTTCGTGTCTATGAGATATCTATAATATATATCATTATAGGTACCTATAGTGCTTTATGACTTTTAAGATTTGTGGTCAGCCAGGCGGTAACGAAGGCTGATGACGTAAACTGAAACTCAACTAAGGCTTAAAAGGTATTAGAATGCAGATGCGCAGATAAAGAAAGCTTGTAAATATTGGTGGGTAAAGATTAAATTCTACAAATAATTACGAATCGTGAGAATTCGTTTCCTTCCAAGCAGTGATGGACTTCTTACCACGCGTTGCGCAACTTTCCATTTCATGCTTAAACATGCATTTCAATGAGAACTTGCTTTATATGCAATGGCAATTTGACCCAAAACGTACAAGTTATTTGGAATCGTACAGTTAGTTGCAGCTGTGGAACCAACCAATCTGTTAAGAATAACGTTTTCATCGTTTCAAAACAGAGATTTTGCCCATCCCGTATTGTCCATTTGAATGGACATAAGCTTAGAAAATTATTTTGTAAACAAGACTTAGGTAATTTATTTCGATTCTGTTTCTTTTAACGGAATACAGAACTATGTTTGATAACACTGTATTTTTTTTTGTTTCCTTGATATCATTTTATCAAACAAAGAAATTGTTTTGTCCTGTGGCCGCATTATTGTATCTAAATTATGTGCTTACTCTTGTGTATTTGTCTATAACACGTTTGTTATTTTTAATTGCTATAGAAAATTATATATCAGAATTATATGGCAGTAGAACTGTCATATGATATTAAAAAAAATCATTTCTGTATTGTATTTTTTAAGCAAATCGAACGCCCTTTCAAAAAGTCAAAAGTCGTTGGGGGTACCACTAAGAATTCATTATTATTAGAGATTTTTGCGTTTAATTAAGTTATTCAATGATTTTATCACTATTCTGTTGAAATTACACAGTAACTAGCGGTCAGCACTCTGGTATTCAAATTGTAATAGAGATTTTTTTAAACATCACAATAAAGAATATAAAAAATATTTTATATATTCAGCTTAATTAATTTGGATCTTGTTTTGTATTTAAATAAGATACATCTAAAGTTTTCAATAAAGTTGGAAGCTAGGTGAATATTGCCTGAATTATTGCTGATAGAAAATTATAGAAAGTGCACTTCTTATTGTAGAATTGATAGACAATTAATATTTATTTATATTAATATTTAATTTTTCGCATCAAAGCGCACGCGCTTGGTATCATTTCAAAATGACCGTTGAAATAATTTGCTTTTCAAGAAATACTAATTACTAAAACGAAACTTATTTATTACCTTTCACGCTTCACTCACTTTTCAACTTATTCACTAATTCGCCATTTGCTTGTTTTTCCACAGGGATTTACTATTAATTTTAATTAAACGGTTTCAAAATGGACTGCAAGATAAATTAGTGAAATTTGAAACTATAACTTCCACAGGTTGTTATTGAGAAAAAACAAGAGGTGTTCAAAAAATTCGCGAAAAGTGGTTTTTAATTCACGCGACGATGGTTTTTAAGCGACGTAATACGCTTAGTTTTTTATTTACTTTTTATTTTATTTAATTTTCTATTTATTTTCTTTACATTTTATAATATCTAATCCTACAGGAGTGCGATAATAATCATGTTGTTGACACCTGCAATGTACGTATATTACTCGATGCAGGGGAATTATATTCATGCACAGTGTTTTGGACCTGGTGGATTACTTCAGGAGGTTTTACAATTTAAGAAAATGTATAAAACTTTATGAATGATATCAAAAGTTACGGAAATAAGCAATTTCAAAGTTCAGAATCAGGAAAAAATTAAATTTTGCGATCGCTCATCTCCATACCTATTTAAGATTTTCATCTCCATACCTCATCTCTATATCTATTTAAGATTTTCATAAAATGTTTAAAAATACAATTTTCGAGTTATATTCTTAAAATGTATAATCCCTTTAAATATTATAAACTCGGTCTAAAATACATGGTTTATTAGTTTGAAATTAATCCTGCTCGTTAGAATGCGAATACTATTTATTGGCACGAGTGTTTATTAAGTTTCTAGTTTAACTCGTTTAGAAAAGATGAAAAATTATTAACGATGAAGTTTATGAGATAATGAGCTAAATGAAACCGCTTCAAATGCATGGATAGGTAAATTGTTTAACGAGCGAGAATGACCAGCTTTTATGGAGAACTGTGTCATCTTCGATTACGTAAGACGATGTTACTGCGGTCCATTCACTAATTGGAAACTGCGCAAATAATATTTCAGCGCGATAAAACTTTGGAAGAATCCATATTTAAATAATTATAAAAGAAAAATTAAATTTTAGTCAGGTGTTGGAGTTTAAAACTATTGCGTTAAAATCAGCTGTTGGTATTTAATTTTAAAGCAAACACAAATCAATTAATGATAGAGTAAAGAATGCAGATATTAGGAATGAATGTAAAGCTGTTCTTAGCATAATTAATAGAATTAAAAAAAGGGTCGCTCAGATGGTTTGGGCATGTTGAGCGAATGAATGAGGAAAGAATGGTAAGAAAGATATATAATGCAAGTGTTGATGGCGCCGGAAAGAGAGGCCGACCGCGGAAGACGTGGCATGACCAGATCAACCAGATACTGGAAGATGGTCCCGTTAGAAGCCTCAAGAACCGGCGAGCTTGCATGCGAAGATGTATGAATGTGGATGAGGCGAGAGTTGTATGTCAGGACAGAAGAGTGTGGCGCTCTATCCTCTCTGCCTACCCCCATGGGGAAACGGCGTGATGGTAAGTAAGTAAGTAAGTAAGTAAGTAAGTAAGTAAGTAAGTAAGTAAGTAAGTAAGTAAGTAAGTAAGTAAGTAAGTAAGTAAGTAAGTAAGTAAGTAAGTAAGTAAGTAAGTAAGTAAGTAAGTAAGTAAGTAAGTAAGTAAGCAAGCAAATTGCATGTAACGACGAAGTTTTTTTTAGCAGTATTTTCACTGGTGATCAATGAAAGATCTTCCGGTATGAAAAGTAAAGCTGCTGATTGACTTAGCTATCTACTTTTTTTTTTAAATAGAGATGCGAACGCGGAATACGTGTCACATTAATATTCTTACTATTTTCGAAGTAAGTTAAACGCTTGTGCTGTAAAATAGGACTAACTTGCTGGTCTGAAGTCAGATTTGAACCCGCGACCTTTGGATCACGAGGCGAGAGTCCTAACCAAAAGACCAAAAAGCTATTCTTTTTTTAATGATAGGGAATTTTTATTTTATTTTGAAAAGGAAAGGGTTTCAAAATATATTATGATTAAAAATAAAGAAATTTTGTTATTATTTTACAGTTTTTCAATATCCATTGCCGTTATCATGTAGGTATAGTAAATAGCAGTGGGTATAAACATAGGTTATACTGTGACCGACTATACACTATGTATATTATTCCGCATGCAGGCATTTTTTACATTCATCGTTGGCTGACTGTTCCCTCGGAACACCCGTTCGTTTATCTGTTTTCGCTGTTGAACAAAGGCAGCTCGATATCACTGCGTATTTATAAATATTCAATTTTCTCGATGCTTCTAGTATAATTTCACATATTCCAGTTTTTTTCTAAAATCTTCTAGATTGTTCGGAAGACTTTGATTAAGTGCATTCTTATCATTTTAAAATTTCGTGACAATATTTACATCAACCAAGGTTAGGGCCCATGTTTATTTCGTATAATACCACTGGCCCGAGCCCGAGAATAGTTTCCTGAACGCGTTTTTTTTCTGTTTTTTGGCATTTTTTATGTCTACGAGCTATATTTAACACAATGTCGTAAACATTGCTGCTCCCATATCTTTTATTATATCATGGAGGGCATCGTGGACCTTTATTAGGTTTTAGACTAATTATTATACATTACGTCACTAGCCCTTGGTAATTTAGAAGAATCATGTAATTGACTAATTGTTTTGTACTATCGTTTCATTCATAAATAAATAAGCTGTGAGCGTAAGTAAGTATGAAAAAGAAAATGAACTGACTTTAAAAATATTGTTTTTTTTTCACCACAACTACCAGTTAAATGCAGATCAGAGTATTCTTTTGCAAATTTATCAACGATGTAAGTAAAGAGAACCTCACAAAAAGGTAATTTTATTTCCTTGGAAACAGTTTTAATGGGCGTAATTTTTTACCCAGGTTAGTCGCACTAGCTACCTGTGATGGTGGTCACTCGCGTGACGCGGAGAGACTCCCCCAGCCGCGGAGTTACTGTCACTTTCAGTGGGGAGGCCGTCAAGGCGGAACTCTTCGTGGGAATGTTCTTATCTGCGGCAGTCAGTCGAATGTCGGTGCCCGATATAGCCAGTCAATCCGGGGCCAAGATCGCCAACCATTTCAGCGCAAAATGCTCATTCACAAATTGTTATCATAACTGCACTACTGCGTCGGTGCATTAAAAAAGTATTTTTGTCAAAAGTGATTTTTTTTCGTGAAAGGATGTTGAATTTATAACAGTGACATTGGTGGACAAATTTTGTGGTGTCGAGAAGAACATTTTTCAGTCATTTATTTAACAGTGCATTTTTTTAAACCTTCCGACATGATTACGAGGTGAGAATACTTGACCTGTGTATATTCCGTTAATCGGTCTAAAAGAAAGTGAAGACGCGAAAACTTGTTAGCGGTATCACTTTGCTCGCTTTTTGTCCGAATATTGTTCAGCATGAAACGGGTTTGGCGCTTGACCTGACGTCGGTGTGATTTATAACCCTTTTTTCTGAACGTTGATCATCATTATTGTATTATAGTACCTACCCACAAATTTTTATTGTTATTTCTTGAATACTTGGGTTAATAAAAAGTTCGTGGATAAGCGTTTTTAGCTTTTTTAACTTGCTGTAGTGGTGAAATTAATATTTCTTTTATTTCGTTTTTGAAAATAAATAATACCTATAATATATTAAAGGAGAACAAAATCCTTATTAGTTATAATGATAAGGACTTATAATAACATTATCTAAAGCGTTCAAATTTGTTATAAATTTTAAATGAGATAATTTTGTTAAACATTCATAGCAATAATTACCACAGTTCTTAGATGATAATATAATTAAGCACCTTAATATTTTAAGCCATATTTAACAAGCTATCATCATCGTCATAAAAACTGAACCGTAGATAAATTACCTAGAAGACATTATATGTATTTTTATACAGTAATGTCAGTGACTTTTTTTTCGTACATGACTACTAGTGTTTGTATAAAAAATATGTTACTTTACTCTTATTTATATGATAACAATTTGGTATTAAAATAATATTGTTTGCCACATTATTAATTTATTTAAATTATATTCACTTATTATTATTAACATAAATAGATATCTACTTAAAATTATAAACAGATTATTAATGACCCTGATAGAAAGTCCTGGTATAACATTTTATAGTGTATAGTGGAATAATTACAAAATACATTTTTTATAATTGAGAAATAAGAGAAATTGCAGTATTCTATAGGTATTATATTAAACGAAATATACAATCACCACGTTGTAGAAGCACAGAACACGTGGATATTACTTTTATATAATTTTTTTGTCGAAATTTGAATAGGTAGGTACTGTACATTTATATTCTAATCACAATTTTTCAAACTAAAAAAAATCGTATATTTCGATATGAGCAATAAGCACTAATATTTTTATAATGATAACATACACTTGGTTATTTAAATATTTCCATGTAAGTAAGTATATATATTAGGTCCTTACATATGAAATTGACGTTTAGTATGGGAGGAACATAAAGCCGATTTTTTTTATTATAATATATTTATTTAATCAAAGTATGTACCATTGCTATCTATGCACTTTTACCATCTCATAGGTAGTTCATCGATCCCTTTACTAAAAAAACCATTCGGACGGGAATCAATAAAATCTTTGAAGGCGGTTTGGACTGCCCCATCGGAGTTGAATTTTTTCCTTTGCAAGAAGTTATCCAAATTTCGAAAAAAATGGTAATCTGTTGGGGCAAGGTCCGGAGAGTACGGTGGATGTCTTAGACATTCCAATTGAAGCTCCTCTAATTTGGTAGCCGTCTGTTGTGCAGTGTGTGGTCTAGCGTTATCATGAAGCAGCAGTGGCCTAGAGCGATTAACCAGCCTCGGTTGTTTAGCAGCTAGCTTTTCCATCATGGTTTGCAGTTGCTGACAATAGACATCTGCCGTAATCGTCTGGCCAGATTTAAGAAAGCTGTAGTGAACGACACCAGCACTAGTCCACCAAACGCTCACAAGTAACTTTTTTGGAGTCAATTTTCACTTGGGGCATGGTTTGGCTGGTTCGGCAGGGTTCAGCCATTGCGATGAGCGCTTCCGATTATCGTACAGGATCCACTTTCATCACAGGTAATGATTCGATTTAAAATCCTTCATTATTGTGCCGGTTGAGTAATGCAACGCAGCAGTCAACGCGCGTTTGTTGATTTGCTTCACTCAATTCGTGAGGTACCCACCTTTCAAGCTTTTTCACCTTACCAATTTGCTTCAAGTGGATTAAAACAGTTTTATCACTAACACCGCAGCCTGCAGCTAACTCGGATGTGGTTTGCGATGGATCCGCTTCCACAATAGCCTTCAATTCTTCATTATCAACTTTGGTCTCCGGCCGTCCACGGGGCTTGTTCTGCAGGTCGAAATTTCCAGAACGAAAACGTTGGAACCAAAAACGCACTGTGTTTTCTTTTGCGGTACCGTCGCCATACACATCATTAATCCTTCGAGCCGTTTCTGCAGCACTGGTGCCACGGTGGAACTCGTACTCGTAAATAACGCGATATTTCTCAAGTTTTTCATTTTGTAAACTGAGTGACGCAAAGAAAAAAACAATTGAGGAAAAAACAAATGAATTATAATTTTCAAAACACAAATACATGAGTAAATAGCTATATAAATTTGGATTTGGAATTCCTAACCAAAGAGAAGATATTTGAGATCAAATTTGCCAGTACGGCAAATCGCCAATTTCATATGTAAGGACCTAATATATAAAAAAAAATGGTAACATTTCATCGTACACAAAATGTCACTATTCGTCACTGTCTGACACGTGCGTGACACTAACACCGTGATAAGTTTAGCGAACGAATTCACGTGCCCAATACGACTAACATTTCGGACTAATAGAATTAGCATTCGGGTGCCTTACTGGGTTAATATTGTCGTTAGATATTCAAAGCGCATTTTGTCAATGAGAAAATGTTCCACTTCCGTCTGCGAATTTTTTATTGTTTAATAGGCAAACCTTATCATTCGAGAAAGTTTACTTTCATTTGATACATAGAAAAAAAAATATGCTTTTTTACTTATGCTTGGAGTTTTGCAGTCTTATTTTTAAGTTATCTATTTAGCGGAAATAATTTCCAGTGTTTATAATTTTATTCGTTAAAATTATACAGAAATAGTTTCGTGCATAATTCAATGTTTTGTAGATTAGAAAGGGTTTGAAAGTGTTTCCGAAAGCTGATTCAAAATGATTGGAAATATACTCGTTTAAAAAAAGTGTGTCTAGTGATCCATAAAGTCGTTCGTAAGCCTGCGAAATGATTAAATGGAAAAAAATGGGACCGAAATTTCGTGTGATAGTAGATAGAAGTGATAATGAATGATAGTAGGTAATGAAGAATAGTAGACAGAAGTGATAATGAACGAAATAACAAACAGCTATTGAAATAACAAACAGATTGACTGTTAAAATATATCGAGGGTAACCACGAAATATCAGGATCCAAATTATATAAAATATGAAGAACATTATTTTCAGAAGCCCATTGAACCGACGAGCGATTGTATCAGTATAAACGTGGCGATTTATCTTCTCTGTCTACGCCTATAGAAATGTTTTGTTGCATGACTAAGTAACATAACTTAATAGTTTATATACTCTGGATACTCAAGCACGTACCCAGGGCTGATTGGACGACAGCATCAATAATTTAGAAATATTTATTATTTCACATTTTTCCTCTTCTTCTCGTGTCCTATCCATTCTCATGGCTATCATGACTTTATTTACTGAGGCCCGAAATAACCCTACAGTAAACAGGTCAAACCACTGTTTTAGGTTTTTTAGCCTTAATGTTCTCCTTCTTCAAGGGCCCCGACTTCCGGTAATCTTTCCCTACAATGTGAAGTGCATGATCTTGCACTTCTCTGGATGTCTCATTACATATTCAATTGTTTTAATTACCCACGTATTTTTCTTTATTCATCCGAACCGTAACGTCTTCATCCGTAACTCTGTCCATCCAACTAATTTTAAGTTGATTTCTTCTGAAGATCCACATCTCGAATGCTTCAAGTGGCCTTTTTAAAATCTTAGGTAAGCGTACACGCTTCCATTCTATAAATAATATTGAGAACGCAAAGCATCTGACCATTCGCATTCGAAATCGATTTTTGAGATCATAAATTCGGAACATCTTTTCATATGATTAATAATTAGTAATAATTTTGATTGGTATCTACTTAATAATTATTTATTTGAACCATAAACAAAAGTTAATTGTGGATTTTTCAAAATAAAAAATATTAAAGCACTTTAAAAACAATTATACATCACAATTTTTTTTTAATTAATCCGAAATCGTCGAGCACATTGGGGTGCATTTTCAAGTACCTATCCACATCTACCTTTAATGCGAGATCGGTCAAAAATGCATATAACCGCCGCAAGCTATCTATTTATTTCACTTGACAAATTATATATTATTATATTAAATTGCGGGAGTACCTTGTCACAGAGTATAGCAGTCAGCAGAATATCTTGCTGAAATAAATGCAACAGGAAATTAAATTAAATATTCAATTAATTTTAAAACAGTTGTTCCTTCATAAATATTAGATAATCAACTATGTTTTCGATAATAATTCATGACCACAGAGCCCTAGGCGGACTGCATGATGAAATCATATTATCACCTTCATCTTTCGTTGACCCATGTTACCTTCACTGAATTATTTTCAAAGCCAACTCCAAGGAGATATTCATAAAAAAATGGTGACCTAGGATAATTAACATGGTTATTAATTACAATCACGATTAAGTGATTTGACATATTAAATTTCATTGCCAAAATATTTTGATAAAAGAAACAGTACCTATGCCATTTACCGGATATTCGGCATATTTTGCAGAATTTTAATCTTGGTTTTACAAATCGTGTTAAAAATATATTGAAGAATTTTATATTTGCCACGTCAAATATGGGTACGTCATATCAGGGGCACTCCGAATGCTATACAATCTGTGTTCGTGAATACAAAGAATTTGGCACAACATTCGCAAATATGAATAATGCCTTTATATATATATTGGTACTTAAGTAACATAAATAGGTCTTCATGAGAATAAATTATACAGATGCAGATCAGGATTAAGAAAGAAATCTTTTAAAAATGATTATAAATTATATGAACACTTATGTATCTATGTGTATAAGTGAGCTTGTAAAATGTAATAGTTTGATGAAAGTAAATAACTAAATTTAAATTCTACACAATAATGTGGTCAAATAATAGTATAAAGTGAACGGAACTAATGTTGTGCATATAAATAAATAGGAAGATGTAGACTAGGACGTAATATATGCATCACCCTAATTATTTTGTCAAACAGTAATAAGCACGTTTTATGTCGGTACTAAGATACAATAGTGAACAGTGGACCTTCTTAATTTTTTAACAAATATATTTAAACATACCTGTCTGACCTCTGTGATCTCCAACTCTTTTTCACGACAAATACTATTATACCAATCTAGACAATCGGCCGTACTCTGAACTAAGTAATGATGCTATTTCTGTATCTTGACAGTTATGTAAAACATTGTAATGTTTCCAATTTTGAATTCACTAATTTCGAATCTATCAAACTAAAAACGTCAAAATTGGCGACGTTGCAATATTATATAACAACTGTAAAGATACAAAAATAGCAATATTACTTAGTTCAGAATACGGCCACATATCTCTAGCAGCCTAGAATAGTGATGGTATTTTAACCGGTGACAGACTAACCGTTATTTGAAATTAGTATCTGGTTGCACGTATGTTTTGCAACTGATTTTTCGTAATTCGACGGATGACCATCGATACTAGACAATAGTTATACTTCAGTTACCAATAATTTATGCAATAAAATTCAAATCCCAAATAACTGTACCAAAAATGAGCGGTTAAAATAACGGTTTGACCGTCACTAGCCTAGAATGCTTAAGTACCTACTATAACAATATCTGATACATTAAAGCCAACCTGCATGACACGTGCTCAGTTTTTAAATGAAATTGTATTATACATGACTGATACGTGCTTAGCATAAAGCCAAATTCACAGTATTCACTTTCGAACGCCGAGGAGAGTCGCGCGTCACGAGATCCGACATCATTGACCTTGGAATCCATGCGCTTTGCCCTTGTACTATAGTTTAATATAGATTAGAAACAAAAGCGCCATTATCCAATGGACGAAATTAAGACAAACGGTTTTGTATCTGATTTGAAAGGCATATCGGAGATTTTAAAATCAATGTGCTTTTATGAAAATTCTTCTAATGCTCACAAACATACCTGCAAAATCAGTTATTATTTTCAAAAGTTTTTTATTGTTTTTCAAATTTTTGACTACAAAAAAGTTAAGCTTTTCTGGAGCACGTATTTTTCCCCTAATTGTTTTAAAATGTTTTTATATTTTAAGTCAGTAAAGGGTTCGTTATAAGGATCATTAACGATCTATCGATAACGTTTTATTTAACGATCTTATTAAAAAAACTAACCCATAAAAAAAAATTTTTTATTATACTCACTTTCTCATTGAAACAGATTTCGCGCCTACTCCACGCGTCGGACTCGAAAATTAAATAATGTATAAATGCTTAGAATTTCGAAATATCCAAAATTATACTATAATAATTTTAAAAATTTTAATAAAAATTTGTTAGATCATTTTTATCATCGCCACGAGTCTGCCTGCAAAGTTTCAGCTCGATTGGATAAAGGGAAAATGGTTAAAAATAGATCCAAAGTTTTTTCGGCAGACGGGCAGACAAGCAGAAAAGCAGACGAGTTAAAAGAAAGGGAGTAAAAATATATCGTTACAAACAAACTGACACGATTTTTAAAGTGAAGATGAAGATAAAAGAAGAATTCGTACGTTACACTACCTATTTTTTATAAATCCTCTCCATTTTTCTTAATATACTTACCCATGCTGTAAATAGAAAAAATAATCAGTTCCATCACAAAAAACTGCCAGAATGAAGATCCATCGCGCATTTCGACACGACTCGTTTAAAAAACAATGATCTATATTATTTTTTTCTACTTTTCATGAGGCGAAAAAAATCTAGTTATCTTTTTCATTTGTTTCGCAACACATTTGCACAAGAGCAAGAGTAACGAATTGTGTTTTCTGTTTAAAAGCTAACCGAGTTACGATATTTATTTAATCTCACCCAGATGGAACACGATTTTGCCAACTCGATGAATATTTCGTAAGAATATTGCATACGCTAAAATATCTATTGGTTTAATTCAATCTTTCTTAATATTTACATTATAATATAATATTATTTGCGTAGTTTTGTGACATTTAATAATGTGATTTTTTGCAATATTTACGTGCAGCTTTCAGCATATCTAAAAAACTATTTGTTATATTGAAATTAATATGCAAGAGATATATACTTCAGTATGTTTTTTGTGGGTTGCATATTGGTCGGATTACATTTGGTTTTATAAATAATCGAATGTGAATGCGTCCACTTTAAAGAAGTCTATTATAAAAAATTATAAACATTTATAATGGATTTTATACATAAACGAAAACACTATTTTTTTCCACTACTTTTATTTGGCATGAGTATATCACTATATCTCAGTACATCATCTACGCTCATATGAAAAAGGAAAGGGTTGTTTCTGAAGCATATTGTGATATATTCGTGCCTAATAAAATGTGTGGAAAAAACAAAAGAGTTTTTTCATTTATAATAATTTGTTTTTATTATTTCTTCGAGAAGGGGACAAAAATTGACCCATATTCTGTTCTCGTTTAAGTACTGACGTGGGTTTAATATAAAATAAAATAATCATTCTTCAAAGTATTTAGATCTCTGTGATAAGAATAAACGATTCGTTAATATTTATTTGCACCAACATTATTAACATTTCAATGCAAAACTCAGCATAGCTAACTGTGTGTATTTTAATATTTCTATATGAAAGCTAAATATTTGTAATGCAATTTGAGAAACTAAAGCAATTTTGAAACAGTGTTCTTCATTTTTGTAAGGAGAGGTGAAAGAATAGAAGGCCATATATTTTTTTTAAATGACTTCTTCCATTTGCACTATGGTTGATTTTAATAATATTTCATCATCAACATAAACGTTCTCTTTGAAAATTTTGTCGATAAACGTCGTTATATATCAGTTGCGTTTTTCTACTGTGGGTGCAAAATGGATAATATGTCAATTTTCTTCGCACTCAAAGGTCTACTATGATTATCTCTCCGAGGCAAGTCTCATCCATGTACACGCGCTAATATGACTTCAAGTTTTTCATAAATTTAGAAATCTCGCTCACATCTCATTAAATTAAAATGTAAATTAAATATTGGAGATTAAATAAGTATTTCATATTTATATAAAAGAGAGAGTTTTGTTTTTATTAGCTTATTTGGGAGAAATTCTAAAATAATTTGGAAAAAAATTCATACATTTCACTACTTAAATAACATATATTTAAATTCACATAGCTCAAACCAATGACAGGAATGTGAGAATGATGTTACAATTAATATTTTATTTAACTGTATTTTTGTTTCTCAAAGTCTCCATTGTTTTCGCAATATTTTCAAGTCGGAAGACTACAACTTGCGGCTTGCTAGAAAGATTATCACAAAAGAAATTTTAAAACACATGCTTTTCAAGATGATAATTATTATCTAAAGTGATTTGCTAAACAATGGAAGAATTTCTATTAACTTGAAGTACTAATTTGATTCATTACCTGAGGTCTCAGTGTCATTAAAATTAATACTTTTAGCGCATTGAGGCGCTAATTACTGCCGTAAGTGCTGTTAAAAAATGTAATTTGTAACTAACGTCATTAGCGAGGCCCGACATTGAAATATTTTGGGTTTAAGGTTGAAATATAAATATTAATAGAAAAGGTTGAGATGTAACATTGAAATAATGTTACTTAAAAACAGATTTCATGGAGATATTGGTATTTTTTTTCAAACGAGTTATAGAATTAAAAAAATATAAATAATACGTACTAGTTTGACACTCTGACACATTAATTAATGAAATGATAATACGTAATTAATGTTCTGGTTGCTTCCGAGGAAGGATGGCATCGTGTCATTGGATTTAGTACTCACGAGGCCATTTTTAAATCTTGGATGGTTAACAAGTTTGTTTTGAGCATGAGCAGAAAAATCGTATTGTCAAAACTTCTCATGATGGTTTAAGTGCTTGTGACAGACAGTAAATGTTAATTAGTCAATTAGCTTTTTTTGTGTTAATGTGCAATGATAATATTTTGTAAAAGGCAACATCTCGATAAAATTAAAGAAGAACCAGATATAACAGAGCATAACATTACAGGTCCCATTAAGTTGTTCTTGTAGATCATGTAGTAAACTAAGTAAGCACTGTCGCTGTAAGAGTCATAGAAGATTTTATTTCAAAGATTGACCATTTCTGACATGGATTTGTAGACATTCAAAGAAAAAACAAGGGAATGGAATTACGGTTCTTTAAGAGAAAACCAAAATAATACTTAAGCCATGTCTAAGCCATAGACACCTTAAGCCATAGACTAACACAGGGATATAAGCTTAAAGAATGTATACATTTGTGGAGGGTTAGACTAATAATATGAGTACTGCCCCACGAAGCTAAAAAGAATTATCTCCATTAAACAAATTACTGAGTAAATCAAGGAAACGTGAATGGAGCAATTTCTATGAATCAAATGAATATTTTTTTTGCTCAGTCAATAGCTATTGAATTTATATGTATAAAAAAGGTAATTTTATTGTATATGAGGTATATGAGGTATTTTGATATATTTTAAACATTAAAACTGTAAATAAGCTACATGTTACAAACCTCAAATGGATATTTGTACCTACTGCAAATTAAAAATGTTAATATTTTTTTGAAAATACGGTAAACAAGCTTATTAGAAAGATTAAATATGACCTTAAGTATACAAAACCACAAAAAATTTTTTTTTTCAAAAAGTATGGATTTACTGGCTTTTAGCCTAGTGGGGCAGATGGCACAGGAAGTGATCAAATACGGATCTGCTAATTCGTGAGGACTTACACCCCTCTTAGACAAATGTCATTTATACTGGTTAGAATATAAATTTTTTAATAAAATCATCTTCATAAAGAATACCAGTTGAATGCCTACATCATAATAGACTTGGCAAATCGTCTTTGCGAGAGGAGTCTAGCATCGAACCCATTCAAACAAAGTGGGGATGATTAATGAATTAATTATAATGAATACAAATGTTCTACACCTGTGCAGACTGGCCAACAGAAATAAATGCGCAGTATATAAATGAATGATCTGTTTGATTGGACTGTATGAGAGACCTTAGGAGTACCACAAGGATCTATTCTTGGCCTGGTATTATTTAAAAAATATATTCAGAATGAGACATACACAGCTCCCAAAGCTAATGATATTTTGCAAATCTTGCTTGAAATTTAAGACTTTTAATGAATATTTCTTAATCCATATATTATATATCACGTAACAATTTATTAAGTTACCAATAAAAATAATAACATAAAAACTTGTTTTCATAAAAATTAAACTCGTTAATTTATTGCCATCGGATGTACTTTATGGCTGTCTCAGAGATATTTATTGCAACTTGACTTACCGGGAAAGTTTCGTGTACGGACAGAATATTCGATCACACCTTACAAGAATATGGTAAACGGTCGCTATTTTAGGATCTTACGTCACCACTTTTAGCAGTAATAATGTTGAAAGTGTTTTCGATTAAAACCTTCGACAGCCCATTAATGTATTCGTGAAATCAACCAATAAAGAAGCATCAATCTATTGATTACTTCCGGATCGTAGGAGCTCCCAATTACATACGTACTAAATATTTACGTAGCTGCTAAATGTTTTACACACTTATTGAATACCAGGTACATATTTTACAGTTAAAGTCCGAAATTGGTAAAATCCAGGACTCAAAAGAAGATAACTTTCAGTTTTTTATATACTTATGTGTTTTTTCAGACGGGTGTCAATATTTGCGCTCTGCTTCGTGCTGACTTGCGTCAGGGCCCAGTTCTCCCCCTTGTCAAGCGCGGGGGATGAAAACGACTGCGCGCTCTACTTGACCGGCCCTGGAAGGTCGAGCGCTTTCGACTACAACCTTAACCTACTGAAGGGCTCTTTGTAAGTCATGTTCATTACTTTACCTATATTTTCGCCCAATAGGGGAGGGTGGGGCGTGTTGTGACAGGGGCAGGTTGTGACAAGGCGTTTAAAATTCGTGCCATTTGACTTAGCGTTACCCGCATAGATTCATTTCATGTGAACTCCGTAGCGTCAGTTGCTATCAAAATATTGGAGCCGTGCGGTTGATTTCATTAAAGTAAAATGATAAAGTTTGATTTTGAGGTACTAAACTAACTTTTTCTGCACTGATTCCAAGTGTTCTGTTGTTTAACCAATACTAGGTGAGTTATTTTACAATTTATTAACCAAATGTTGTATCTTTTGGCTGTATTATCAGCAATAAAGGAAAACCTTGCGGTAAATAAATTCACTTTCGTAGACATTTTAATATAAAATGATCGTATGGGGCGAGTTGTTACAAAAATGTGGGGGCTAGTTGTGACTGTCACAACTAGCCCCTTCGAAATAATTAAAATTTTATTTTTAATAAAACAATTATTAGATGTGAAACTGTATAGTTCAATTATTATTTATACTTTACTTTTTTTATTAGTTTTCTTCAAGGATTCAAAATGGTACGAAATTACATTAAAAAAACGAAGAAGGTTGAAATTCCCGAAAGTGTTTATAAACTCACTGCTGCTGAGATAGAGGCTACAAATATGTCTCTTCGAAAAGCCGCGGTGTCTTTTGGTGTCAATTATAATTGTCATATATGACACTAAAACGATTCATAGATTGAAATAAAGCTCTTCAATTTGTAAATTCTAAGGTGGGCTATTGCAACCCGGGACAAATTTTTACCCATGCCAAGAAAAATAACTTGGAGATTACATTGCAAAATGTAGCAAAGTTTATTATGGTTTGACCACAGCTGATGCGAAAAAGCTTGCATATGAATATGCATGCCAAAATATGATCAAAATTCACGAAAATTGGACAACACCATTAAACACCAGAACAAATCCGGCCATTACCTAAAGCCAATCCAAGAAAGAACCTACGTAGTAGAAATAAAATTTAAAGCGTAATTTTAACTGACACGCCAATAAAAAATAATTAAGAAGTGGACGATAATCTAAGAAAGGAAAATAAAGGCGAAAAGATGCGAAAGTCAAGTCATAAAAGGAACTAAAAAAAACAAGCACCCAATAAATCAAAAGCGGAAATAAAGAAAAAAACTACCCAAGAAAGAGACTTTTGGAGTGAATGAACGAATTCTAGTATCGTCTTCATCCAGCGAGACTGAAGAGGAGACACCTATCATGGAAACTGATGACAGCGATTCAAACGAAGATGAGCAATGCATTGCTTGTAAAAACCCTTATTCTAATGATATTTCGGGTAAAAGGTGGGTGAGGTGCATAAAATGCCAGAGATGGTGTAATGGGCTATGTGCTGCAATGGACGAATTCACAATGATTGTATTTATGACTTTTGTTTGACTGGCAAAAAATAATTTTAATAGATTACAGAATTTTCTTACCCCAGTTAATAAGAGTACACATTTTGTTTATTTGTTAATAGTTAATTATAAAACATGTTACTACTTGTACAATTAATTGTTCATAACATTTGTTTTGTTAATTAAATTACTTAAATACTCAACAATATTTGACGATTAGTTCGTCACAACCTGCCCCACCCTTGTCACAACTGACCCCTCGGGTGGGGCAGGTTGTGACAATTCCCATATTTTGAAAAACCGTATTTTCTTGCGTTGTCCTTTTGGTGACATGGTCAATAATGCTAATTTTTTATAGGTGAAGAATTGTTTGTTTCAACTGAAATGTAATGTTTTTGATATTATTAAAGATTCTTCCACAACACCTTTTTTCATAAATTAGTCACAACTCGCCCCACCCTCCCCTACTCAATTTCATTCTTAACAATCTAAAGAACTGATGTAGAAAGTTTAGAAATTAATTCACACAATTCGTACACTAGGCATAGGCCTAAGTTATGCTGCTAATATTGATGCTGTAAAAATTCGATGGTTTGTATTTATCAGAAATAAATTCACTCTTGCAGTACCATGGTTTTTGCCACAAATATACCTATGTGAGTTAATTTTCGGCCCTCGAACATATAGATATTTTTACTTATATATTCAGTTATGAGAAAGGTATTAAATATATAATATACTATATAAAATCGCATCACGTTTAATATGTGTTAGAAACACATACATTTAAATACGTATTTTGCCTCGTTTTGATACACGTTTAATGAAGACGTATATTAAGAATAGCGCATGGTGCGAGAGACACGCATAAGTATTAAGTTTAGTTTAAAGACATTTGAGTAAAATTTTGCGAAAAATTATGCAAAACTCATCCGCAGCTTTATTTCCCATTGTTAAATTCTTTCAATAAATTGGTCTAGTGAACACATTAAAATGGGAATCATAAAATAATTAATACGATATTTAGTTTTACTTCACTATGCAGAGCTTATTTCATTTAACAAGTCTTAATTTTTTTTCTTTTGTAAAGAGAAAGTATTTGTAAGACTCCAAACATAGTTTAAGTGCATCAACACACATGTGGAAGTATCATAAATGTTCTTTTCTATTAAAGACGAGTCAAGATTTAACTATTCAAAGAAATAATGTTTACGCCTTTAGCGCAATGGAATGGTCATTATATAATACATATTTAGATACATTTAGATAGCCATTAATAATTAGTAAATTATGGGAATTTGATCACTCGCGTTGTTAGTAGGTACGTTGCGCACTCACAACAAGGTAATGTGGTTATTGTTTAGAATAAAATATCCATTCCAAGCCCTGTAATTATCAAATGTATTGTTCTAAATTTGTTTGGTAACAAATCAACAGTTTTTTGTTTGTTAAACACTTATCTCCCATCTTTGACAAGCGTTTATTACATTTAGGATCATAGTTGTTAATTGACACGATGTTACGTTAGTGTCAAAAGGTTGTAAAATCATAATGACGCCCGCATTTGTAATAAATGACTTATTACCACACAAAGTTTCTTTTGAAGGCGAAATTTCAAATAAGATAAACGTGTATAAGAAAATGTACCTAACTAAAACTTTTTATATAAAGCTAGTGAAAAAAAAAAATTTCATACTAAAAAAACAAAAAAATTGTCACTTTTTAATTAATAAAAAATTAAAATTAGATATTTTTTTAATTAGGTTTGAATACACAACCATAAAAACGGCTCGACGGGTGAGTCGGTAAAATTGAGTATGTAAAAAAAATAAAAACCACACATCGTCGACTGAAATTAACATTACCTTTGCATAGGGATTTATTATTTTATTTTTATACTCGTATTTTATATACCTACTAAGATTTGTATATTCATCACATATCCCTGATAATTTTAAACATTAAAGTTTGGAGATGTCTGTTAATCTCGTCTAGCGATCAAAGGATCGGGTGTTAGTCCTATTTTATAGTACAAGCGTTAGTTTTAAGTGACACGTATTCCGTCCATGAATGTGAATTTTTTCTATTTATTTACCGAGGTTATCCGGGTCAGTTTTTTTCCCACCACCCCGGATAATCGAGAATCCACAGTAATAAGAATAAAAACGTTTTATGGAATTTAAAAAAGTATATCATGCAAAGTGCGCACTCGTGAGAAAGATTTTACATTTCAATGGTTGTTCTTTGGCCAAATATGGTAGTCGGCAGTGCTGTTGCCGAGTTGTTACGATTCGCGGATTCATACGGAGTCTCATCTCATTTGGTAATATTTCATCTCCGACAGCGGTTTTCACGCAAATCCCTGATCTGGTTTCCAGGCAAACAGAGCTGTTCAACATCTCCAAACATTAATAATTTATTAAATAAAAGAAAACAATTGTTTAAAATTACTATTTATTGATAAATTAACGTATTAATTATTAATTTGTAATGATTGCAGTCATATTTTATATATAAAACTTGCAGAAATATGGATATTAGGATTAAAGAGCACTTAAAATATTAAAATAGCAATAAGTAGGTATTCTGAATTTTCCAACCATTTTTTGGAATCGAACCATTTTTTTGATATCAAAAAGGGTTTAGAAAATTTACATACACATAATAAGGATTTCAGGTAGATAAAATATAAATTTTGATAATTAGAGAAGTTGTTAAGAGCAAATTAAATATTATAAATAACCTAATACTTCTTATAAATATTTATCTTATAAATTTATTTTCAAATTAGTTATTAAATCTTTACATATTTTTTTTGTTTTTGTTAAAACATTCCCATTTTGAGTATACGTTGTATCCTGATTAAGAGACTATTAGCCCCCAAACACGTTGATTAATCAATAAATAGTGCTTGTAACAAAGTATTTTCTTTGTATTTATAATATATAATGTTACCATAAAGTTATTTTGCTATTATTAAAGATGACTTTAACATTTTAACTAAATTTAAATTATTAAAAACGTTTGAAACTATATTGTTAAAAAAAGGACATTTAGATTTCCACATTTATTTATTATAAAAGTTGATTGTAATTTTAAGTTTAAGTGGTTAAAATGCTCGCCTAGTAATCTAGCGTATGTTCGATCCGAGGCTAAATAGGACTAACTTGTTGAAAGGAGTTTCAACAAGTTAGTCCTATTTTCGTTACACACGCGTTTAGCTAAGTTCAAAAATAGTAAGAATATTAATGTAAAACATGTTAATTGTCACTTCTAAAATATTTTTATTATTAAGGGTTTTCTGTCATTAATTTTAATATAAATCATTAGAATTTTTAATGTCCTCTTGAAAATGTGGCGCCTCCTATATCTTACTCCATGAAATATTTGATAAATATGAATTTTTAATAAGCTTATTATAAAAAAAGTTACGTTTGTTTAGTGAGTAATTTTTTTTTTCTAACAAAAAATACTTCGGTCGCAGGCCGCCTGTTCGACTGTCCCGCGCCAACCAAGAAGAAATTTCAACACTGACGGCCTGAAAATGAACTGTAACAAGAAGGAGTCCATTGTTCAAATTTCGCAAACGAATTAATCCGTCCAACTGGTTGAGATCTTTAGCAGACGATATCGCGAGGCAATTGGATCTCTGTGAAAAATCCGGTAGCGATCGTCGGGAACCAGCGCTCGATTGAGATATGGCATGTACACACGTAACAAATAGTGATTTGACAGGCACATTTACAACAATTGAAAATAAAAAATAAATTTCTATGACAACAATCTGCAATGGACCGTGTCTAAGGAATGAGACATGATGAGATAATTCTCATAACATGTACTCAATACCACACCGAGGTTCCGGGTTCGACTCCCGGTGAGCTCACAATTAATCTATGTGATTTACTCAAGTCTGGGTGCTTTTTGATGTATTTCGCTTCTATAATTGGGCCTTTTGGTCTGTTGAAGCGTAAATAAAATAAAATTAAAATTAAAAATAAAAAGACTATCGTTTGGCACTTTTGTCATTTGACTGGATATGAAAAAACAACATTCCATTTTACGTGTTTATTAATGATTTAATTCCATTATAATTCCATTAGACAAGATAAAATTTTACGTGATTAATAATGATTTAATTCCATACCAGAAGTTGTATACATTCTTACCAACAATTTGGAAAAAAATTAATATCTGATTTTTAATGTCATTATATCATCTTTTAGCAGCATGCATTTGCTGCCGGGAGCTTGCCTTTTTTTAATATTATATTTGTAATTACTCTTCCTACATCTTAAAATATCATTATAAATAAATATTTTATTATTATTATTATTGACGACTTTTCTCCAAGAAAAATTAAAAATTTAAAAAATAAATTGTAAAATGAATTCTTTAAAATTGGCAAGGTATTCGTGAAATCAGGAAGAATTTTGCTGCATAAGAGGCAAATACCTCAACAAAATCAAGGCTGCATATACATAACTGCGAAGAATGTTGCAAAAAACTACATAAAACAATATAAATTTATACGTCCTTCGAGAAATGTGCAAATACGCAAAAACAATTAAGGAAATAAGTTTAATTTTGCAACGATTAGGATACAATTATTTGATAACTTCTATAATACTTATTTTTGTTGTCGGTGCATGAAGTACAAACAAGGTCGCATTAGATTTCATCTGTGCAAATGTAACATACGATAAAAAAATCTTTTGTAACTCATTAAGATTCTAGCTTAATATTTTAATTATATGAGAAACCAATGTTTTATGGATTAGCAGATAACATAGTGTGAGTATTTTTCATGCAATATTTTTCTTGCAAAGTGTGTATTGTCTACATTAATAGGGTAATATTTTTTCAAATTAAGAAACTTCTGGTCCCCAATAAGGCTTAAAATAAAATAAAATAATTTCTGTGCTTTTTTATTCAAAGTTTTGTTTTTTATTTATTAAATAATGACTACTCATCGTTATAGCGATCATTAGTATTGGTAAATAGATGATGATCCCTGTAGAAAGTGAACTGCTGTCTTATGTAACGAATTAACGTCACATAAAATATCTAAACATACGTGTGTGTGTGTGCAAGGCACGTGTGGGTACACACACCAGTACATTATTTACTTTTATAAATTACCGGCTTTGCTGATTAGCTCGTCTTTTTCTCATATTTGTCTGTGGGCTGACCATAATTACGGTTAATTAAGAACATTTCTAGAATTAATATTTAACATTATTATTTATTACTCATATAAGAGATTTTAATTAACAAAAATGATTTAATGCATCAATAAATCTCAGTTTTGTAAAGGATTAGAAAATTCATTTCTACTGAATCATGTAACATAGATTACCTACAACTATTTAATTAATAAATTATATAAAAATGATGAATTTGTTTAACGATCAGAACGTTTTCGATGCTAACGCATCGTCTGTCTGCAAGTCCGTCCTTCTGTCTGTCCCTGTAACTTCGTGTAACGTCCGTAATTTCATTCAAATTCACGGCTCTAAAAACCGAAATTAAACGGCCGGAAATGGGGCTTGAATCCTGGACTAGCAAACCCGAAAACGACAACAATAGCGATGTTGTTATCGCCGAGCCTGCATTACCCGTCAAAAATACAATATATATATATTAGCAAAGACGCGAACCATTTCATGTTCCGCTAAATTACCAGAGTTTAGAATAGTATATTGCCGGTAGGGAAAATATAAAAAAATGTTCAAATATATTTTATTTTAAAGTCGTTATTGCTATTTCGTGGGTGTCGGCTATAAATAAGTAAATACTTATTATTAGGAACCGGCATTTAAAAGTACCGTCATTTTTAACGGGTTATAGGTAGTACTATATATAATAACATTAGTAAAGATGATGCGTTAGCATTGAAAACGTTTTAATCGTTATAAATAAATAGTTAAATTAAACAAAATTATCATTTTTTAATATAATTTAAAGTTAGACAAGAAAACTTCGAAAAATTATTTTGTTATTGTTCCCTTATAGACTCTTGCAGCAGTATTTTTTAATGAAAACACAATGCATTTAAAATTTGAAATAAATTATATAAATTAAATATAAAGATAGGTATACAGAAAAAATATTTGACCGGGAAACAAAACCGAAACATCATATCCGAGAGACGGCGATGAACCAATTTCTTGCCTAGTAAAATATAAAACAATTATTAGTACTTACTGCAAAATACAGCTATCAGAATAATATTTAAAAGCAATACATATTCTCGGATCGGTAAAATGTTGAAAGAACTTAATATGATTAACTTTTAAACAGATTTTTTTTATATCGTGGCATTTAACTGGAAAAATATCGGAAGAATTAGTAAGGGAAATTGAAGCATACTGATATGAGCACAAGTTAAATAATAACCCCAGAAATCGATGACGATAGAAAATTCATTTCTACTAAGTTATGTAAAATAGAATATCTAACATAGAATTGTTTTATTATTGTTCACCTTATATACATGTGCAATGTAATGAATATTTTAAATGAAGAGTCAGAGGACAAGAGAAAGGTGAAACAATTATACGAACTTATAATTAACATGCTGTGTAAGTTATAGACTGATTGTTATTAGAGCATATACATACCCTACATACTTATGTATGCACTGTTTTCTAAATAAAGACTTTAAATTAAAAAAAGATGTGCTCGCATATTCAATTCATAAAAACATACCAAAATAAACTGCATTAATAAGATTTCACAAATGTGTAATTATGGTTTTTATCAGTAGGGATTATTTATACTATGCAATTCACCGTTGCATGTCGAGTAGGTGTGTACTTAGGTACCACAAAAACAAATATTTACTGTTTTTTATATTACATATTAACGTATATTAAAAACATATTCCGGGGTTACTAAATAATCGCAAATATTTAAAAATGGCTGCATTTCGATTCGTGAGATCATGCAACCAACTATGCATTATGCCAAGTGGATACGAATCTGACAAATATCTATATGGAATATTCGTATGTCTCACGCGACAATATAATATTCGTATGTGTCTTTTTACCGGGCAGTGGAACATCTTATCAACGTTTTGATATTGCGTCAAGTGTGTAAGGGCCGTGTTCATTTTAAAATGAAATGATATAGTTAATAATTTATTTGATGTTTATCGCCCATCAGAAAAATGAATGCTATTTTAGAATTAAACTCAGCCAAGTGTCGACGTTGTGTGCACGGAACTACAATCAAAAATGTTAGTTTTTTTCTAAGCTCATTCACTGAAGTGTAAGTAACTGAGAATATTTACTTTTACCGTTAGAATTATTTAATTGATGGAAAATCCCTCTCTTTATTACTCATACATGTATTATTACTCTTTATTTCTCATACACCAAGTTCATACATTTATAGAACATAATATCAAGTTCATTATCTTCGTGTTACGCATTAAATCAAGGTAACAAGGTCTGAGAATTTATTTTATAATTAGTATAGCATTCCGTATGACATGAATATTATAAAAAAATCACAATATTTTATCATCATCATCTTCATCCCCTTGAGCTAGTAGGGTCGGGGGCCCAAAGACTCGACAAGGTGTTTCCATGTTCCCCTGTCTTACGCTGCTTCTGTACGAGTCAAGCAGTCTTGACCCATTCTGTTTTCATACACATTTTTCTGTTGTTTTTCCCAGTTTAATCTGGGGCGACTCAACAGCCGTCTTCCTTCCGGGATTGCCAGGAGGATTCTTCTTGGTATTTGTTCCTCTGGCATTCTTAGCACATGTCCAAGCAACTTCATTTGTGATTTTTCTATGTGTAGGAGTAGGGGTTCCATACCGAGTGTGTGCGTTATGTCGGCACTTCTCACTCTGTCCATCAGTGTGACTTCCGCTACCCCAAACTCATCTCGGTAGCCTGGATCCTTGCTCAAAATAGTTTAATAATATAATAGTTTTTACAATAAAAGGAATCGAGTAGGTAATTATATTAAATTCAAAATGTTAGTAGTCATGTTGTTATAAAAATGAGTAATATGCGTTTTTTGCCCGCATAGTAATGTAACATAAATATTCTAACCTACCTACTTTTTTAATAATTAGACGCATCAAACATAATAATTTTGTTGTCAGTCCATCCGTCCGCAAACCTGTACCGGGCGCTCTACGCATGTGTCTCTCCGTGGACCGACAAAAATATACTATAAACATATACTAGGACTCAGCAAAGACGCGAATCAACGTTCCGTCATTCTAGACAGGTTACGGCAGTATTGCTATAAAAATGATCGTTACATTTTTTGCACGCGTATACAGAATACATGTCACGTAAATATTCTTACCAACCTACTAATTTTTATCATTAGACGCATAGCACGCTAAAAGGAATTAAGTAATTATAATAAAAAATATGGTTCAGTAATCTCTAAAGTATGCTTTTGAAGACGTAATTTACAGCATAAATGTTTTTTTTAAACGTTAACGCTATTCCATTATGACTCTAACATTGGAATAATTACGTATATAAATCTTTAAACAAGAAGTCTGTAAAAAGGGGCATACTTCACAAGTCTGAGAGAATTCAAGATATGAAAATAAAAATTCCACTGGAGTGCCAACGATTTGATGAAGTGCCAAGTGCCATGTATGCTTCACTCGCTGTTACGCTCGATTTCTGCAGAAGGCTCGAAGTGCAGAAAGTTCAGAAGGCCTTCCATTCAGAGCCGGACAAGTAGCATTTCTGCTCGCTTACTTCCGCGACTGTCACTCCATTATACTCACCGCAGCGGCGCAAAAAGGTTCTGAAGCATACCCACACGAGCTTCGGATGACCAAGGCTGGACAGACAATTTTGACTAATGTTCCTCGCCACTTTCCATTGCACTTGTAATATATTTGCAGAACCTTCAACTGCTTGCATCTCCTGTTTGACCAGATTCTATGTATGGTTTTTAATGGTATTTTTATCGTCAAGAATTTCTTGTTTATGTAATAGAAAAATTTCGAATGGAAAGAGTAATAGGTAGAAAATGATGGGAAAAAATTTACCAAATTATTATTAAAATTAGATTTAATATCTTATTGCTAAGATGGTTCTATTAGAAGGATCAAAAGTCAAAGTGCGTGCATGAGACGAATGTTTACAAAACGAGATCTGTGTCAGGGTTAGAGACTTAGGGAGAGTTGGACCTGGAGAGAAAACTGTTGCGTTCTATCCTTTTTGCGTATTTCCGCGATATAACTGCGGGATAATGAGTAGGTGACTTATTTAAAAGTAGGTAAACATGTATATTGACGGTCTGACTTCATTTCAAATAAGATTAAAAATCCTATTGTTTACATATTATGTAGTACTTTTTAACAAATAAATATAAAATTATTAAAATCATGTATATTTTTGCCTACAATACATCAAAGATCTCTCATTTAGTTTTGTAAAAGGCTAATTAATTATGTATTTAAAAATAATCTTTGGTCCCTTGATTACTAAGCCGTTTCTCAGGTGATTTATTACTTATTAATTTTTTCCAATTTAACGATGATGCTGTGCGAAATTGATGATAAAATAATGACCTCGTGAATTAACAGAGCTGTTATTAGCGGAAGATTCGCGAGAGCAACAGAAAGTTGCCGTATGAAAAATGTATGTATTAACATTTTTAATGATTTTTTTATTGGGTAAATCCATATATTTTTACTGACCTCTAGAGCAGCAATCATAAAGTTCCGTTTCAGAATTCCTCTGAGGCGATTTTGAGCAGACAAATTCACAATCTCGTTTTAAATGGAAGAAAGTTGAAACAACGTTATGTATACGATGAAAGAAAAAGTTTTAATGTTGGTTTAGAAAAAAACTTAGCATGTGTAGTGGCATTGTATCATTTGATGTTGTTAGATAAATAGTAGATGTATTATTTGTTTTTGTTAAATAAATAGTAGGTATGTCATTAAATGCATTAATAAATAAACAAATTGTAATAAATAAACAATCAAGCATTGCCTCGAGATATAAATCGCAATTCCAACATAGCTAGATGTTAAAGAGAAAATAATTTTTAAATTGATCTTATGTGTTTTATTTTTGTAGGTATACATGTGTGTATTATATATTATCACTAGAGTCTTAAACAATTGTAACTGCACATTATCGAAGTCTAGAATGAAATCCACATTAGTATGTGTAGTAAATAAAAGTTTTAATTGTTTTTAGTGTTTCATTTGTTTCTCACAGCCATGATCCCTTGACAATACTAACAAATCAAATTGAACATATTACAGGTATTTTTATGAACCATTCATCAAATTTATTTATAATCCATTTTTATTCATTGATTTATCCAGGCATCACCTAGCGTTTATTATTCGAAGGTTTTTGGGATTCATTACGTAATTAATATAAAGTTCAAATTTATTTAAAATGGATGCATCATTCACATTAGACATCATATGTTTAATTATGTCTCAATTTTTTTGTAATCTTAAACTCTTACTTTGACGGAATTGATTTCGTCGTTCCCTATAAGAAACGGTTCCGGGTTCGTTACCCGGTAAAACCAAATATTTTTTCGATAGATGGGTTATTTTCTGCATATCTTTCTGATTAATTTATATTATTTTTTTAATACCATAGATCTATGTTCTTAAAATGCAATTTTACAAAAAAATCTTTTCATTAAAAAATTATTATATTCACTCTAGTCATGAAATATTTCACCAATTTTTATTGTACGGATAATTTTTACATTTGATTATTGTTAAATTAAAGACTTTTAAATAAATATACTATGTATACAAACAATAAGGTATAAATAACAACTTCAGTGTAGATATTATCTCGTTTAGAAGAGGAATATTCTGAAATTATTTAGTTTTATATAAGATTTTTGATAAATTAGTCTTGGGCGGCATTTTTAGGCACTTTTAGTTTGTCATCTTTCTGAGATTATTCGGTAGGCTGTTAAAATATTTTTTCTCAGGATATGTAGGTTTTTGTAGATTTGTGTAGTTTTATAGATTTGTGTAGTTTTATAGATTTGTGTAGCTCAAATGAAGTGTTACAATTTTGTGGTAGGAGTATGTGTTTTTGTCGTGTTCAAGTTTTAGTTATAAATTATATTTGTGACTTAGTTTAATTATTGTTTTTTTCGGACCAGATAAATAAATTTGAATCTTTTAAAATATTTTTCAAATGTGTTGAATAATAAATTTATTTTCTTAATAATATTATTTTGATTATTAGATGTTGCACAATTTTAATCGGGAGTAGATTTATGTAATATGCCGCTCTCCAACTGAAAACAGCGTATTGGAGATTTGCTTGCACTACAGCGTGACAAACTGAAGTTAAATTTTTCAATGAAAGTTTAGGATATTATAAAAATTAGTTTTCTTATTTTGTTATGGTTATGTGGTTTTATGTGGAAAAAATTGCACAGTAAACCCGTATACCTTACTATATTGACAAGAAAACTTTAAAATATTTTATACATATCAGTGCATCTACGATCTGTGTGAAAACAGTCAATTTATTCAATCACCCCCAACCGTCTGTTTCCGTTGAGAATATTTCCGCCGGATAACTTCCTGTTTTTTCCATGTTGGAGATTCATCTCGCGAACATGGTTTATAACCCGGTCGTACACTTTTACTTTCATCCAACTTCTGACGGATGTTCGCGCCACTCTAACACGATAATTAAATTAATTACAGAGCCACAAAGCCGCCGGCGAACACTAAATTTCATTTGAAAATATTTCTTTAAAAGTTGGGAATAAAATATTTGGGTGCAAACATAGACGTCATAACGGCGTCTGTTTAAATTTTAAAAATAGTAGACAGCCATCATTCGCCTTAGTGTAAATAAGGAGTTCTGATGTTGCCTTGAGGATGATGGGTGTCTCAATGGAAAGCGCTTAGGCTAAAATATTTTTACTCATATTGTGGATTAAAACTTGGTGTTGAAAGTTAAATTGTTTTAATCATAGATTTCCAGTCTGTCAACGAAACCACTCCCAATTTGAGGGTTTTTTAGAAATGTAGAACTTTAAAATGAAATGAAACACGTAAAAATTAGTATTGTATATATTAAAAAGATGATTTTATGATAGTAGTATTTAAATATAATGTGTTTTTTTAGAAGTTTAATTTTGAATTGATAAAAAATTGCCTCCTCTTTTTTCTTTTATATAGTATATAAATAAATATTTAACTTTTAAATATAGATATTCCTGTGTTTGCTACCAAATAGTGGACATTGCTGCTTTTGCTACGTACAAAATTGGATATTGCTGTCTCTGCTATGATTTTTCAGTCAAAATTTAACATCGACTCTCACATTAGTATGAAGCGACCATTTAGTCATGAGATATTCTTAGGAGTTGATTGATTGAATTGAATATTGCTGCTTTTGCTTTTATAGTGATTTAGAAACGTGATTTTAGAAGAGATAGAGTTACTTTTTCTTTAAAATCTCGAACTCAGTACATTCTAAATTAGTTGTCCTCCGCAACTGCATTAAAAAATTATTTTTTATTTTTTTGGATATTGCTGCCATGATAAAAGTATTATTTTTCATGCAAGCAAAGGCGATGGATTTTTGTGTACAATATAATATACATACATATATAGAATAACTATATATGTATGTATGTATATGTATAGTGCGGAATCTTAGTTACTTAAGAATATGTTTTCAATTGATTAATCATCAATCATCAATCATTTCAAACATGGATTAGTACCCAAATACTTTGATGACAGGATGAAGCTGAATAAGGATTTTCATTCCTATAATATCTACCTACAATACCAATCCTACAATACAACAACAAGAGGAAGCGACAACAAAAAACTACCAAAGAAAAAGAAAAACACCTCACAAAATTGTATGATGTATAAAGGTATAAAAATCTTCGATAGCCTGCCAAAGGAAATTCAAAACATGGAGAATATAAGGAGGTTTAAACTGAAATGCAAAAAGTATATTATAAAAACTTTTAAATGATTAGATGGAATGCAACATGTCCAAGTGAAATCATATATTAGCCCACACAACATTATGTGTGGAACTAAATTATTTAGATACTTAAATAAATGGTCAATGCCAGAATTTCCATATTTCAAAAAAATGCGTTGTGTATATGTAAAACTACGTAAATTCATGAGTTAACAACTTAATTACGTTGAATCATTAAGCATATACAACGGAATAATAAGAAGGTATGCGACGTTAATATCACTACCCCGGTATAACGTAATGTCAGTCACCTCTGAAGGTCGATTAAACAATCGCTTAGTATAATACATTCAACTCATAATCTTGCGCTGAAACGTACGGGCACAATACATACCTACGGGCAATGCAAATGTGCTATTATTAATAAATAATATTTTTAACAAAATATTGGACTTTTGGGATTTTTATGTCGCCTATACTTATGTATTCCACATCCATATTTGTTTTCTATTATTTCATTTTCATTTTTCAATTCAATTTCAATACGGCGTTTATTAGCAATTATAAAAATAATTATAGTTATTATTCAACTTTTGTTTAGATCATAAACATAGATAAATTATCGTTAAAAATATTTTTCACTCATAGCATAGCATATAGTGTCCCAAATTTATCCCACAACAAAATATACATTTTAACATTGATCAAGTATATTGCACATAAATAAAGGTTCAATCACTTTATTTATTTGAGTTACTTTAAATTTTCACTGTTATCTTATGATTTTACTATAACATAATGAAAAATGAAAATAATCTCAAGATATAGTAAGTATTTACAATAATCATTCGGGGACATAATCACCATTAATGCCAATAACTAACTTACTGCTTCCCATTTATATGAAAGACGTTCAATTTCACGGGAGAATAGTGTCCAACATCTTAGTGTCCTTTCGTAGTACCTACGTCTTTCGTCTCCTTCCACGACCACCTCAAGGGTCTGGTCATTAAAATCCTTCCCTGCCTTATTATCTAAGCTGGATTCACCAGTTTTAAAGTGGATAAACCACTCTCGGCAAGCCTTTTCGATAATCGTTCCCTCGCCGAAAAGGTAGTGAAAAAATCGCGAAATGACTCAGCAGCTTTTCACCCTTCCTCGAAGTGGCACAGCACAATGTGGCGTATATGTGTATGGTTTTCCACGTGCATTTTAATTTACTAACGTAACCAAAGAATTTTATTATTAAAAAATATCAATTAAAACTAGCAACATTGCAGTGGTAGTTACTCCACAAAATTACTATACATATAAAATGTTGCCAACACAATCGTCACCCCTATTTGTTATAAGTGGAATAAAAGCAAAGGGAGCAATATCAAATAAAAATTTTTAAATTTTTTTTGAATGCAGTCACCGAAGATTACTCACTTAAACTGTACTGAATTTTATGTATCTATCCAAAATCATGTTTCCTATAAAATCTCAAACTCAGTACATTATAAATTAGTAATGCTGGATGACTGCATTCAATTTTTTTTTATATTATTTGCCTTTGCTTTTATACCCCACATTATATATTTTTCATTTATTTTCAATGCGCAATGAGACAATTTTGATTAATTTATTGAGCTGTCAGTTTTGTAGTCTTAATTTCAATAAAAAATTAATTTGATAGCTCATTTCGTTATTTATTTTAATAACTCAATTTTGAACCTACTACCACTAGATATAATTTATTTTATATGTTTGAAAAACGTTCGGCGTAAGCCTATGGTGGACAATATATTATCATAGTAAAATAACCATTTATAATTGAAAACTATTCAAATTAAAGTGATTCATTATTAAAACAATTCGCAAGTTCTAATTTATTATTTTTCAATGTTCTACACCAAGCTCGTAATTTCTAAACAAAAGTTTAATTACAAATTTCGTATGTCTATAAATAATTTTTACAAAAATTAAGTGTCAAATGTTTGTTTCGATTATAAAAATCACTGTATTTCATAAGGATATCGAAAAAAATTAATTCTTCATTATTGAAGTTCAATTTTCTACAGAATGATATCGAAATTTTATCATATTAAGCAATGATATTTGCCATAGTAATGTGAAGTAACCGTTTCATTTATCTTATTACATGCTTTTATAGTATTAAAGAAAATTATATATATGCTCTTTGATATAATATTTGCACTAATGATAAAGTAATTTTATTCGCATTGTAATCTTAATACGTTCTCTGCTTGAATTAAATTCAATAAACCGTGGCATTAAACGAAACGTTCTACTAATATGGCTCACTACAAAAATTTTTGAATGGAAAATTAATTTCATTTGTTCGATTTTTCACGCGTTTCTAGTATCGGATCAAAAGTCAAATTAATCTTGTTATTCAATTTAAAAAGCTTTCACATTTAATGGTCAAAACCAATTGAAAAATGCTTTTGATAATAGTAATTATTGCACACGTAAATACTTGCGTGTCCAATGGCGCGTCGTCGTTACGATTCTGAAAGTGATTGCAATTTATCATACCTATTTAAATAAATATTTGCTATCACACACTGTTATACTATGCCATCCAGGCTGATGTGCCACACACAGTATCATTATTTGTGGTCGATGTGCGGTCTAATAGGCTTTCGAATTCACTCTCGCGACCAATAATGTCTCTCGCCCAAATCCAATTGGGTATAGATCCAATTCGATCGTAAATCCATCCTACTCTACATATTTTTTCTAAAATTCGATAATTCCTTCTGTCCATATTGCTTTTAATCTAGCATTTCATTCGCATTCATTTACCATAGATATATCGCATATCTCATATAAAAAGGTATTGTAAGACAAATTTCGGAATAATGAAGTAAGCATGGTTCTCTAGACCCCATAAATACCTACTGTACTAAAATTGGTTCAACCCCTAGTGTCATATTTTAACATATCTGGCATGTACATGACTTCTCGGAGTAAACAATAGAATTTATGATATATTAACGTACAAATTGACTATTTATCATTTAAATAATAATAATCCTACGACAATAACAGTAATGTTATTAAACCTTGAAACAGTTAAATTTTGTTGACACTCTCCTATTAAAATTACCTTTCCGACCCTTTTCTATGGTTGGTATGTGCGATATCAATATACAAATACTATCCATCTCAAATTAGTGCGGTAGTACTAAAATTTTAATTTATTTTATTTAAATGTGAAGTTTCTTACCGTATTTTCGATCCTTCTATTAATATATTAACTATTCGTTATGCCTACAAACGTGAATGTATATATTATTTATCGTTACACATTACAACTTTTTTTCTCACGCCCAGTAGATGTAATGCAAGTGATGTGTACAATACGAGTCTTGTGACATATGATTTTTTATTTAAATTACTTGAGCAAATTGTGTCGAATGTTTTCTTAAAAATACTGGAAATAAATACCGTATTAGTTTATTAGAGGTACATGGTGTCTATAAAGCCAGTATTTCTGGGTTTTGCGTTGTTGAGATAAAAATTATTCTTATAACCTAAAATGTAGGTACAATATTAGTCTAATAGGTACTTTAGAACTTAAGAATTGTAAGATTTTTTACATAATTTCTGATACCTGTTCCCATATGCAAGCGTAAATCTATGCTTTTCTACTCCTCTTAGTATTAATAATATTTCAATATAGTTTTTTTTTAAAAAAAAAAAGGTAAAATGTCGCATAATTTATCCTGTTTGTATTATATTCACACTTCCCAGTGTTATGACAGCTTTGAGATACACATACTCAGTAATATTTCAATTCAAATTGAGTTTAATGAATAATTACGATTAGATTTTAAAATTAATATCGATGTCATAATATTGTACATTTAGATGACAGCAACAGGTCAAGAAACTAAACAGCTAACAGAATGTCTTTCAGACTGTAAATTACAACTTGAATTATTATAAAAACACGCCGTAAATATAATTAATGTTCTCAATTTTCGATAGATGTTCATAAATTGTTCACCATGAACACACCGACCGAAACATTTTTTTAATATAAATTATAAATCCATGCTTTCAAATGAATTTTGTTATTTTATCGTCCTGAATCAACGCTGCATTAATATTATTATGCATTTTGTCAGCATGTAATAGATGAAATAAATCTGTCGCATCGCATCTCGTCTAAGATGACGTACATTTGGCTCTGCAATCAATAAATTCAGATTATTCAGATTATCCAGACAGATCAGGTATACATATTAATATATATATAAGCATACGTACTGGTATGTTAGTCACAGATATCCAAGAAAAAGAATTGCTTCAAAAATAAAAACCGGTACGAAACCATTTTAATTTTCAATAAATTAATCTTTTTATTACATTCACGATGAATTATTTTGTTACTTCTATAATTTCAAGAGGAGCCGTCACCCTCATTGTTAGATGTAATTAATAATTTATTTTATTTAATGTTGATAATTACACCTGATGATGAGAGAGACTGCTCTTCTCAAAACTAAATTAGTGATAAAATAACTGAAAGTTTAGTTTGCTAATGATTAAAATAAACGTATTGCACTGCAAAGAAAATGCCAAATTACTTATTAATATTACCGGTATAAAACACACAAGACCAGCTTAAGAAGTTATTTTTTACAGCGTCAAATAAATCATTCACAGTGAAGTAAAATATTATGTCTACTTTTCACATTTGGCTACATTGCATACCGCACGTAGAGATGACTTACACCTTTACCGAGATGAGTTAACCTGCCCTAAGGTAGTACAGAGAGAGAGAAAGTGGTACAGCAGGTTACGTATCAAGTACCATCCGCAGTTGATACCCTCGGTACATACGGAGAAATGTAGATGATTGATCTGTTGTTCAATTACCGCAACCAGTCGCTCTCCTCCATATGGTTAAAATATTTCACACGATGTTTTTAAAATAGTGTGAATGTACAATGTCTCCACCCTTTCAATCAAATTTATTATATTTTGAGAGTGGAATAAAATGAAAAATGTTAAATTAAGCTTCAAAAATTGCAAAAATTCTATGAAAATTTTATTTGTTTAGCAATAAAAGGTATTTTTTATTGTTAAATGACGTTTAATTAAGTAATTTTAAAAAATCATTATAAATAAACGATAGGGGAACAAATTTATCCCTTGAAAATCAGCACTTAAAGAACATATCATTAGTACATGTTTTGAAAATTAAGTTAAAAAGTCAAAAATAATGATTTATTAGAACGATTGCTAAAGGTAAATTTGATCTGATTTGACATCAAAGAAAAACATTAAAAAATTATTGACTGATTGTATTTTTAATATTTCTCCTCTTATTTTTATTTGATAGAAAATCTTTACCCAATTGATTTATCCAACAGATATCTCAATGAACATCTATATTATATACATAGTTACACGTAAAGTACCTTATTTGTACGAAATTAGCCATTAGCGTATTTATGTATACGAAAGTAGTCATATAAAAAACGAATGCTTGTAAAATAATTGGGACTGTATGTGCATAAAAAATATTAAAATCATTAAAAAAGAACTAATTGAGAAACATATTAAAAATGTTAATTAAATACCAGCATTAAGGAAGGTTGCAGTAATTGTTTTTTTTTTACAATGTATTATAATTAACGCAATTTATCTTTTCGGTATTGATACTACTTTATGTGTTGACCTAAACCTAAAGCTTAGGTTAACCATATTTTGTGTTCTGTGGAGTTTTCTTGCCAGTATCGAGTATTTCGTATTATATCTTCTTCTTTTTGCCACTTACCATTCACTTAGGGTCAGCTTTCTTAACACGTAGACGCCAGAGAGCGTGCTGTTGCATCACTTCCTGCTTAAGATGGTTACCCTGCCACACCTTTTTCATGCTAGTCCAACATGTTACTTTAATGCAGGAGGGATTCTCTTCGTCTTATTGTTGTTAAAAATCTGAGGGTCTTTCTATGTTCAATGCTTCTAAGGCTGACGTAGTTGTAGGTACTAACGGAGCCAGGACACTTTGAGCTTGCCGATGATGAGTGCTATCTTTTTTATCTATTTTAATTGTCATAGGTACTCCATTATTTTACAGTATAATATAAAATTAATGTTGAAAGCATGAATTGTTTATATTTTAACCAGAAAAAAACAGTAACTAATATAAAACATTATTTTCATGAACTCAAAAAAAAACTGATCGATTGGACATGGATTAACCAACTCACAAATTATATAGAGTTAAAAAATACATAAATAGCTAAAGATATGAATCTGTATTCTATACTAACGGCACTTTTTATATTCCACTGTCCTATTTTTGTAGCATTAGCATTTAGCTTAGTTTGAAAATTGTTAGAATATTAATATGGCACAAAATTTGATTATATTGTAACGAGATGCTAAAAAGAATTTATGCAATGTCCGAATATGTCAAATGAAACAACACTATCTTAGGATCTAGAACGGTCTTGTAGGTCCTTGGATCAAAAATCTTCGGATAACGTCTAAAAAACGTCTATAAATGCCTGGAACAACCAAGAAGCAAAGGGGACCTTCTCCTTAACACTAGATAAATCTAGATAGTACGAAAATATCATAATTTGGGTATAAATACGGAAATATGCCGCAGCGCAACTTCAGTGGCCAGTCATGAGGTAATCGAAGTGATAAATAAAGCGAATAATCGAGCGAAGTATCAGTTGGCGAAATAAACCAGAGCGATTTCTATGTGGGAGAATTGAATACGAGCGATACCCAGCGAAAATAACGAGTCCATATACAAGTGATATATTACGAAATAGTGTAAATTAAAGAATAGCTTAATAAAAAAGTCGCTAATTAATTTCAAATATTTTCATTTGTCCTCCCGTAGCCACGACCCGAAACAATATTTTATTAATTATATTTTCATAATTTTATAACTTATTGAAACATAATTAATAAAATACTATAACGGTATAAATACTAACAAATAAATTATGTGTATGTTAACGATTAACTTATCTATAATGTTAACGAGCTTTAGTGTAAACTTCATACATGAACTTGTTCTGCTTAGCGCTACCTATATTTGCTCCGTGAAGGCAATACATTTTATAAATAATGTCAATAATATGATATACGAGTATGTTCCTACTAAAACGGAAGCACACCGGTTAGCTCCATTTTGTAATTAAAAACGAGACGTTCAACGTGCACCGTTCAGATGCGACCATTTTTTGCTGTTAGTAACGGTGCCACACACATACATGCAACTAACTATGGTCAAGGAAGACTTGTTTTCATTGACCACCGAAAATATGACTCCGGGCGCTTTTGCAGTCGAGTAAAAAATTAACAATACCTCCACTGTGGGTCCTAGAAGAGAGGTCATGTTGAGGTCGTAATTATCCATTCATTTATACTAGCATGCCAAAAGCTCCGAAGGGGTAAGCGGCGATGACAAATACATCGATTATTTTTATTTCACGATATCCGTGCAATCGACGCGATGAGTTGCGTAGCCTCATCGTTACAAGGAACTATTTAGAAATAAAGTATTTGAGTGTTCAGAAGTGGGAAAAGTTGTGAATGTGTGTACTATATATAAATGGATAGTTTTCCCTTTCTTCGCATGCATGATAGATACATTATATTATGGCAGCAGTTATCGTGAACTAACAGAAAATTTAAGAATATATATTTTCTATAAATGTTACTACCTCGTTAATTAGTTCCAAACACTTCAATCTCTAAAGGTCGATGAATAATAAGTCAGGAAAGATTATTATTACTGTACTAATAAAGGTTGTTTTTTGCAGAGGTATAGAACTTTAAAAACACATAAAAATCGTGGCCATGGTGTTTGCTTTATTAGAAAGAAATTTTAAGTGTTTAAATAGATTTTTTTATTAAGGGTTGCTTTTTAGAATTGACAACACTTTTTCTAGCGGCAGCCAACTTGACAGTTGACAGCTAATTCGAGCTGACTTTGGTTTTGGATGGTGCCGTATCACTATGAATTAGGGATGGGCGTTGAATGGACGGACTAGTTGAAATCAACCGTTGACGTTGCATCGACGCATCGACGGTTTACGTTTATCGCATGGACTAGTTGAATTCGTAGACGGTGAACGGCGGACGCCGTGGTCGGTGGACGATTCGAGATTCAACGTAATGCAAAGCAACGAGCGAGAGCAAGACAAAACGTCTCCGTTTATTTCTCTCTCATCTCTCGCTGTCGACTTGTAGACGCCATAGACGGCTCGACGGGTAATTTCATTTCAACTCAAGTACACGACCATAGAGTGCAGATCTGTGTACACGAACTATGGCAGAGACTTGAAATTTGAATGCATGCGTAGGGCGAGATAGGCTTAAGCTATTATCTATTATTTTTTACTTGATTTTTTGCGATGTGCACGTGCGACGTTTCGGTGAATTCCCAATTTTACGCTGTATAAAATAAAACAATTCTGTTTAATAATTTTATTTTTTATTGAACTAATATTTTACTGCTTACATCTGATATTGTTGTGTGTACCTACTTCTTTCTTTATTATATATAGAAAGAAGTATATAAAACAATATGTAAAAGCCTATAATGTGCGTAAACAAATAAATAATACAATATTTATTTTTACATTTAAGCAGAAGTAGCGATTTTACTTTCCCCGAAACTATATTCCTTCGAACTTCTTTAAATTTAAAAAATTGACGTAATAAAAATAGCCAACGGTTGAGCCGTCGAGCAGCATCGCGTCGAACCGTAGATAGTTGACCACCGTCCCAATGTTTAGATAGAACATCCGCGACGTCCGCGTTGACGAATTCAACTAGTTGATCGTCTCGTCGATGGACGGACGTGGACGGTCTCGTTTCGTCGACGGTAAAAACGTCGACGACCCATCCCTACTATGAATAGAGCAAATTTGTGATATAGTTATCGTACTTCAACACTAATTGCATTTAAAAAATGTTCTTTACCTCTAAAATAAACACCCTATATATCATTTACATTAAAATTTTGTAACCTTTTTCCAAAATCAAACTTTGAGTAAGGTGTACCTTGGATTTATTGCCTTCGAATTGAGTACAATACTTACGCATATAAATCTTGCTGAAGCTCATTATACAGCAACCAGCAATTTTTTTACAATTTATATTACCATCCAAAAGAAATAATTTGTATGAAAAGTTTCGAGTAATTTATTTTGATGCTAATTAAATAATTGTGTTTTATTTTTAGGTTGGTATGAAAATATTTATATTTTATGTCCTTTGAATTCAAATACACATTCATTACCCAATAATGGAGATTTTTAAATGGAAATAAGCACAAGTTTATTATGTTTCTGTATTCTGGTATAAAATTACGTAATTCTGGAGTTGATAAAATATTGAAATGCACTTTCGGCAGCAAGTTGGTTGTTGAAGACACTTACCCTGTAAAAGATGTTGTAACGTTTAAACAATGGGCTGTTTGTTGGCGATACATCTGCATCTGTTGGCGATAAATCTGCACCTGTTGGTGATATATCTGGTGAGGATGGTGAATGATGTACTATTCTATAAACCAGCAAGCCCACAGCGTGTAAAACACGATTTATTTATTTTGTTCCATTTGTCTAGCTCGAATGTTGAATGACTAATGATTAATTTTTGTGCAGGCTGTCGAAATATTCAGCATGGTTCTGATATTTGATCGTTATTAGCGAGAGTTCGTTGTTTTACGAGCTTTAAGACTAGTTGGTACCTCCATCACAAGCATTGTTTAGTTTACCAAGAGTTTCTGCTATTTAATCGCCCGTTTTGAACTCATACAAACGGGCCTTATTTGCTTCATCTTTAATTCAATAGCCCTGTTTAAATAATGGCTGACTTCATAATGCGTCTTGGCAAACATTCAGGTAAATTAGTACATTTAGGAGACTATACATAACCTATATTCGACCTCACCTTGAATTTTGTTCGACAATATGGTCACCCACATATAAATTTAACATTAACCGAATCGAAAACATTCAAAAAACATTCCTTAATCATATTAATTACAAATTTAATTTGAATTTTAAGTATTGGGACACAATAAAATTTCACAAATTAAATTTATAACCTTATTGATTCTCCTGAAATCACCAGCTTGCTAGCTTTCCACGTCCCATTCCGACCTATACAGAAGTACCTCTTTTCCCTTCCAACTTATCAAACCAACAATAGGAAATCCTCTCCCATTCCTAGCATATGCTCAGATTAAATTTTAAATTCTTTTTAATTCCTTTTAAATTCAATAGATATTTTTAACACAAAATATAAAGATTATCGTCATTTGATAAGGCAGATACTAGAAACTCGTCCCCCTCCCTGATCATGTATATTATGTACATCACGAGCCCTTTTGTATATATGTTAAAGTTAAATTTGGAACAATCGGTTCAATGCAACTGTAAAGTTGTTTTATCTGTCATTGTCAAATTGACTTATCTATGGTTATGTCCTATTTGGGTAAACCTTTAATTGTGGGAGACATTTGCTTTTTTTTTGTATTTTATCTTACCAAGCAATTGTGTCTCCCTGTTGGAGGACCTAATAAAATAAAATAAAAAATAAATAAAATAAAAATAAAGCTTATATTATAAAAATACCGTGCCGTTTAAAATTATAATATTATGATGAACGACACTTCAATATAAAAAAAAGGTTTAGAATTCGTAAAACAAAAATCGCAGTTATTTCCTACTGACCTTCATTACGCGAAACAATTTATAAGTGTTTATTTATTTGTTTTTGTCGTTAAAGTGCTGGGTCTTCTTTTCTTCATCTTCTTCAAAAATTTTTCAGTTGAGACTACGAAAAATTTATCTTATAAAACTTTAAACGTTATTCAGTTCATTTGTATTTTTTTCACTGATCGTAAAACTAACTTTTTTCTTTATTAAAACAAAACATCGTTTATGATGTTTTACAATGTGTATAATTTTTTCAACAAATTAATTAGCTGATTCGACAGGTTTCTTTCGACAGTAATTGATTAATGTGTGGGCCAGCGCTTGCTCCAAATACAGCAACAGTAAGTAAGGTAACCGTTGAATACTAATCGAAGACACACATTTCATAACGCATTTTCCCAGACCATTTGCAAATCGTCACTGATCACAAATCATCAATTTAAATAAATTAGAGAGGCGAAAATGCTCGATTTAATATTTCTATTGAAATTTCCTCGGTTTGAGCCTCAAGGATGCCTTTTGAACTATAGTTTAATTTATGCAGTTTGAAGGAACAAGCCGTTATTAAAGTTAATGTAGATATTATATACATAATATTGAATAATGCCTCCAGCCTGACATAATACAAGAACAAGTTAAATCAGTATGTTGAATGTGATGAATAGACGATGTTTGCGTTACAGCAAAGAGGCCAACTATTTTTTTAAATATATATATTTTTTTATTTATTTACGTCCTTCAGGGTTTTTACAAAAAACGAGGTAAAGTGTACATTAAACAAGTGTACAGCACTTCAAATAAAAGTTTAGAAATTGTTACACAGCGAATGCCCAAGAAGATCAAACAAAAACATAATAATACAAAGTAGAAAGCAAATACATAGCAATAGTAGGTACAATACAAAAAGATAAATATAATACAACTCAGAAAGCAAATATCAATAGCAATCAATCAATAGCAGAAGCTTAGAAGAGACATTTTATAATAAAAAAATATAAAAAAAATAATATAAAGAAAGCTAATAAAAATGTACATGACAATTAGTTATCTAACCGTATCAAAAACTTACATAAGTATACTCCACTTGTTTAAATCCAATCTGACTAATTACTTTTACAATATACAGCTCAAAAATGATTTAATTTAGGTACAACTATCCTATATATCCTATACAAACTAACAACATACTATAACAAGGTATACTATCCACTACACACTCTTAAAAGAACTGAATTTAGGTGAAAAAAGACATTTGCTAACTTACTAATTTTTATAACTGGATTGTATTATTTAAAAATAAATATATTTTTATTTCCTTACTGTAAGTGTAAGTGGTTGAAGATCTTGCGTAAATTGTTCCATTTTAGTTTACTGCCATTATTCAGAGCGATTACCTCTTATGTTCAAATAATATTGTTTATTTCCAAACAAAAACAATTTATCAAAGCTTGAAAAAAAACCTGTTTTTCTCTCTTTTTTCGTTTTTCAATGATCTACTACCACCTTGATCTATCTTCTGCAAGTCTTCGAATAGAGACCAATATTCTCTTTCATTCGGTTCATTCAGTGCATCAAAGGTCATCCTCAATGTTTAGTTTCTTCGACTAATCTTGAAACACGTCTATAGTTTTCATTGTTTTTTTTTTTTGTTTTTCAATATATATATTTTACCCTTTCAATATACATATTTCAGTAACGCAAAAAAATAGCAGTGTGATGTCACGTAGTTCCCTTTTCACAGATGATGTCACATACCCTTTCACATACATAGTTCCCTTTTCACAAATGATGTCACATACCGACTCTTTCAATATACATATTTCAGTAACGCAAAAAAAATAGCAGTGTGATTGATGTCACATAGTTTATTTAGTCTTGAATAATAACTTGATATAATCTTAGATTCTGAAGTCCAGTTAGATGAGAAAATACATTATTGTGGGTTATGATACCTAGGTATATGATAGCTGAATGAAGAGTATCACCAACGTGTGTTCTGTAACTTCGCCATGACAGTAACCAGCAGAGATATTTATATAGATTTTTTCCAGAAGATTAAAAGAAAAAACCTTTTACGAATAAAAAATATATTACTTCAATTTCATAAACATAAACCTAGAAATGAATTAATTTATTAGTTTCAAAAATAAGTATCTATTCGCGTACTTTCTGTTTTTGATTTCACACGTTCATTAGATAAATATTTTTAAGTAAATGGATAACAATTTTTCGTGCAGCACGCGAAGAATGGCTGTTTATTTTTTTATAATCACACCAATGTATCATTTACCGCGAAAATACTATAATACACTGCATTTACTAGCACTCTCAACTCATTCTACTTATGTTATTATACAGTCTCTAAATTATTACAAGTAAAATTATAGATCCAATCTGATTTATTGAAGATCCAAGTATCTCATTAATATATCACTAACACACCAGCTGCACGCCGATGGGTGCAAAAAGCCTGGCGGAAGACTCTCTGTTGGTTAAATAACGAAGAAGAAGAAGAACAATATATTTGGAAGATTCATAAAATCAAAAAATATCAGGAAGGAAAACATGAAAGTGAAAATTGAAGACGACGATGATGATGATAGCATGCCCGCTCCGCTATAGTAGCGTACGAAGCCTGTGTGCATACACAATTTTGTTTATAGAAATGCTTTAAAATAATTTTCTGTAAATAATTTTATATATAAATTTTTTTAACGTTTCTCATCCTAATCTTAACTTATATAACCAAACCTAACTTAACCTAAACCAAACTTTTTTTGAGAAACAAAACGTGTTTCTTCTTAAAAATACATAGAATGCTGGAGTTGTGTGATAAATGTGTCTGAGACACATACTAACCTTACATTACCCAACTAAATTTACCTAACCTCATCTGTGTGTTAGATATGTAAAGTGTTCACTTACATTATATTTCGGTATGCCTTAGATCCCTATCGGATTCTTTAAATTATGAATCTCGTCTCCTTAGATGCGAATGGGTCTAAATGCTATCTAGAAAACCGTAAATTTAGTATTTTGGGTCAAAATGTCCGTGGCAACATCTCTTCGTTTCTAGTTCATCATCTAAAGCGGAAATCACTCGAAAACTCTATTTAAAAAAAAACAGAAACACTCACACTATTATACATTGGATAATATTGCTGCATTTTTAACTCTGCTAGAAGAGCGGGAATGAATTTTCGTGAAATAAAAAAATTTCGTTAACTACCTACTTTCCGTGTGAAACTCGCTGTAAACACCGAACGAAATGGATTTAACCTTTTTAACCTACAAAAATTACTCCGTCCATAAACAATTATCTCACGATTCGAATTTGGAACAAGTTTCTACACTTGACAGTTGGCAAAAATACTCGTGAAACTATCTGCATAGATCACGATATTTATGGACCAATATACATTTATAGTATTGTATTTCTTTGGAAATGTAAAACACTTGACATGTTGTGTTATTTATTTGCCAATCTCTGAATGAAAAAATGGCTGTGCAGGTCTTAATTATGTATGTATATATGTATGTGTCGTAGCTCGCCAATACGTGTATCGAGGACTGTGATCTACTTCCAAAAAAAGGTAATATTTTATTTAGAACAAGACCATAATTTATTATCGCCATTCGAAAAATACCTTTATGAAATTTTTGAGTTAACATTAAAACAGTGTGATTACTTTACACACGCAATATTTGATTTATTTATCACTTCTGTAGTTTCGAAAGGAGTTATAATTAACTAACCGTACATCAGTGAAAAATCGCGGGACATAATAATTGCAGGATTTTGCAGGAAGCTGAAAATTCATGAATAGAAAACCATTTGTTTTTAAATTGACTTTGTTCGCTTGAACCTAAATATAATAATGTAAACATGTCATGTAATTTGTTGCGGCGACCCTTGCGTGTTGTCTGAACTGCCCGCTGATTGCGTGTCACACTCTAATTATCTGAAGTTTTAATTTCAGCAAGTTACGAACGGATGGACAGACAAACAACTAAATTATTATATTTAGATAGATGACTAGCTTATCAGTATTCTCATCATCAAGTATAATTAATAACTAGCCTTATAACTGAATTTTGTCAATCTATTTGGATAGGATAGGGGGTGGGGTATTCTTGTTTAAATTTCTCGCTTGTCCTATATATTTCTAAAATAACATCGCCGTTGCCTAACAGGTAATAACTTCTCGGAATTTTCTAACCACATAATTGATATCAACCTTTCTTTAGATAGTCACAAACTAAAACTAGTCCACTCGTAAAAGATCGATGATTAACAATTTAAAAACCATTAAAATCCTAAAGAATTTAAATTCTGTTGATAAAACAAGTCACATTCCAAAACACTTCTCCGATCCTAGGCTTGCTTCCGCTAATGACCAAAAAAACATCTCTACTAGGCGTTCTATCTAAATAGATATAGAGAACTCTGTATTTTAGTTAGTTATTAATTATACCCGATGATGAGAGGAGGTAGTGAGAAATTTTTCGTAAATTAATCGGTCTTAAGCGAAAACGCATCCAAAGTAAAATCATAGTCATTGCATCAAATTTTATAAATCAAAAATCATATCTACAGAACCACACCATGTACTTAGATCGTTAAGAAAGTCAATTGAAATGGAAAAGCATCCCAACTTTAATGGAGACGACAGTTACAAATTATTAAGAATACGGTGACCTGTTCTCGCTACTACGATTCTACCTTTAAAATACGACGCAAAAAAGCCTGAAGATGTTGTTAGTTCATATTGCATCAATACCATAGTAACGAAAATATGTTGAACGACCGTAATATAAACCTTAAAACTTTAATATTATCTATAACTAAGAATTGATAATATAATCGTGAATTAGCCGCATAAATAGACAAAAAAGAGCTTTCTATTACTCATATAAAATTCTGTATAGCAACAACATCGCACAACACAACTAAATGGACCAAACAAAAAATAACCACTCCAAACAAAATATGAGATTTCAGTTTGTGTAATTTATTTCACGTGTTGAAAATACTTTTTCACCTGTGCAAAATGTATTATTTAATTGCGATTTTTTGAGGTAATTTTATTCGATATTTGTTTAAGAGTAAAATAATTGTTTGTTTTTTGTCTTAAACAATAACGAACCTTGACTGTTAACAAGACTGACCACTCGCAGTTGGCGGACAGGTGCCCGGGTACCCGCACTCACGAGCGGTGGCACAATGCTAACTGACTAAAAGAATGTGATTGCCAATTTGTTAGTAATTATGCATTTCGGTTTACCAGTGCGCGATCGTCAAGTCACCTGACGTGCGTAAGTATGACAAGGTCGGAGTACAAGTAAGTAAACCAATCGAGCTCATAGGAGTCGGTATTTTAGGCACGAGCGTGTATTAGGATAAATCTATAATTATGATGCAAGACTATTCCATATGCGATTCACAACTCTCGAGATCACGTGTGAAGATTGAATGATAGCATAACTCGTGTAACTATTCAATTATTTTTTTTAATAACAATAATGCGGGATTTTCGTGATTCGTTCACCATTATTAATATCGTAATCTTTTAACGATAATTAGAGCTGTTTAATAAATTCAGATAATTAGAGCTGTTTAATAAATTCAGTATCATTTTAGTTATCCTCCCATGTCTAGCCCGATTTTTTTTAAATACACGCTTGTATTACTGAACACGGTCTTAAATAAAAATGCTGTTTTATTACGAAATATATTAATAGTTTGCAGGTAAAAATCTGCTTACTGAATGTAGGTACTAAGCAACGTTCGAGATTTGAAATAAAAATACAATTTTGATTAATTTGAAATCGCTTTCTTAGATTAAAATTTATTCACTTAGTTAGTAGTATACCCATACAATATTTTTACTAACTGGTACGATAAAAATTTTTACCTCTAGATATTCAACGAAATTAAAGGCAATCTTTAGATTTAGTGCGATGAATGGATATTCGTTGTTTCGATACTGGTTGGCTTTAGACATTTAAATGCAAATGTTTATATAAACGATTAATTATATAATTTTTAATACGAGGTGATAGATAAACCATCTCGTCATTCGTCAGTAGTCACAGTTTCATGATCGTTATTGCTCTTACCTAGAATAAGACGTAGATTAAAATGGTATAGGTTAATAATATTGTATACATGTTTCAAAATATGTAGACGCATATTACGCCTATCGCATGTGATATGATCATATTATTGTCCAAGTATGTGTAGCTGAATATAAGAAGATGTTCTATAGATATCTCTTTTACCTATACTATTTATTTAATTGCGAGCCATTCGCCACTTGTAATGTGGAACTGTGAGTCAATGAACTACAACGAATACATGATGTTTTATAGATATTTCTTGTACCTATACTGTTTATTGAATTATGATCCATTCGCTTCTTGTATTATGAAACTGTGGGTTAGTATATAATATCTGTAATATGAAATATTTTATGGAACCGAGATCATTCGTTACTTGTAATATGGAACCGTTCGTTGAAGTGTGAACCATTCGCCTTAAAAATACTTGTTGTTAAAAATAAGAGTTCGGACGGAGTGAATTGACAATTGTATGTTGTTTATATAGTAGCATTAATATGCATATCATATAATATGCATATTATATAGTAGCGTTAATATGCATATCTGATGCATACCTATCCCAAACAGGCCCAACAATGCGGAACTCTCTACCCTACATGCTCCGGAACAGTGCTAAAAAAGGCTAAAAACTAATCTCATATCCGTCATGTGTAAAGGATTTTCGAGGTGTAATATTTAGAAAAATATTATTTATAAATTCAATATATTTCATTTATTGTATTTTTTACAGACCTTTATTGCTAAATCTTCGAGGCGCCAAAGTAAAGATTTAAAAGTTTATCTGTCATATCGAATTAAGTATGCCACAAGCATGAATATGATAATATGTATTTGAAAGATATTTCAATAAATGTTATATTTGTCCACTGTTAAAATTTTTAATATTGAGCGGTGAATACCTACGTTAAAACATGCTGAAAAAAACGCATCAAAATAGGTTTAGCTGTTCTCGAGCTCAAGTACCTACGTTAGTCATTTGCACTATACTTGAGAAAAGTCAAGTTGTTTTTAAAGACCATTATTATGATACCAATGCAGAATAACATGACGATATTTATGTTCCAAACCATAAATCTTAATTTGTGCCACTTACCATTATCACCCGGCCTGCTGTAATGCGAATCAATTACTAAAACCCAATGCCAGTCAACCTACCTTCAGGCTGAATGAAAAAAAGTAATATATATTGCGATTAAACGAAGGTGAAATAAATATTATTAAAATGGCTATTTTACAAGTATTTTGAATAAGCATTTCTATTGAAAGAATTATGTAACTGGGACAAACTGTAGTTCCCGTTAAATACCTATAATCACTCACAAAAGGTACATATAAAATCCATACGCTACATATAATAAATTTTCATAATTATCATTAATTAAATTACTATGGTGGACCAATGACAAAAAGCGTGAGTTCGTTTAAAAAATCCCTCCGCCACTGACTGCAAATTTAGATTTCGTGTAGAGTTTTATGTTGACTTTTTTCAGTAAGATCAACGTTATTAAGAATGTAAAATGTATATATCAGCCGTCACTTTGAAATATGTTGAATAAAGAACCTAACCGATACATTTATGAGGTGAGTGTTTTAGATATTTTTTATCATAATCGAATAAAAATTGAGGGAGTTATCGTGTCCACAAAATTCGTTATAACAATTTTTACAGGGTGTAAAAATATTATGTTAACAAACTTTGAAGGATTATATACTGTATTGTAATCTAGGTAAATTTAGGAAAGATTAATTTATTTTTTTATTATATGTATTTTGAGGGGCATTCTGGACAAGGCATATTTTTTTTACAATTTTCATCATCGTAAGTTCTTATATCGCGATTGTGACTCGTTTATTTCGATACCGGATAAGCATGCTTAAATTTGAATTACACTTCACATTTTAAATTTAATTATCAATTTTTTAATGATTACTGCGTTTGGAAACTATGTAGGTACATTAACATAATAATTTGTTATTCTTTTAAGCGACATAATTTGATATAAATGTTGCTTATCTAGATTTGCTTTTGGCATAATAAAAAACAAATGTCAGAGATTTAAGGAAATTTCACACCACAAACTTCATCAATACACGTTTTAAAACAAAGAGCTCATTTTTTCATATCAATTAAATAATTACTCGCTTCCGGAGGGAATATTTTCTACATACCTACGTCATCCACGAATGCTTTATATCAATGATTGAAAAATTACGCGTAATTCAAATAATTATTTTTTCCATCAGGAAACCTCAAATAAAAATAATATTTTTATACGACACCCATTTTTGTACTAAGAATTGATTTTTTGTAATCTTGTAATATATATATATATATATATATAATACAACTATTTTACACGATGAGCTCGACAATTCCCTCAGTGAAGGAGTCTGCCGCCCGTTCCTTAAGTCGGTTGTTGACATGAACACCATCATCATGCGTCTTCTGCCCAAAAATTCCTTTAATTTCGGTTAACGGTCCGAGCTGTATGGATAATGGTCCCATGCCTTCCACCTAAATTTATGTATTTTTCTATCATTTATTGAGTTCAGAAGTGAAATGATCATTTTCAACCGGTAATAACGATAAAAATGGTTAACAAAAAAATACTAATAAAAGGCGTTCATCTTATTGAAAAGTTCGTAAATTATAAGCATAATATTTTTGGCTCAAAATATTTTAAAGTAAAAGCACATCGAAATTATGAAAATATTTTTTTTATCATTTATTTTTACTTGCTATTTTTTAAAAATATTTTTATTACAATTTATTAGAGACAGGGCGCTAATAAGGATAACAGGTGGAGAAACATAGAAAGCAAGGCCGTTAGATATGTGATCGTAAACGACTTAATACCGTAATGATTATATCTTTATTTTATATGAATAATAGAGTTAGTTATTTTATTTTATTTTAGTAACATATAATGCGTAAAAAATGTATTATCCAAATTATATACTGTGTAATGATATCATTATTTTACTAATAACGTGTTTTTTTTTCAGCCAATATGAAGGCCAACATACGTGCATCACGTATGATGCTGTGAACGCAGCTTATATTGATGCCAGAAAGAGAATTAGTAAGTAAAATTAAAATTAATTTAAACATCAAATTTATTCTAAAATTCTATAACGTTATTTTAATGGTAAAGGTGTGATTTTGATTTTTTTTAGAACATAGGTTATTAAAACAAAATTAGATGAATCACTTATAAGAGTACACAAAAACCTATTTATCGAAAAAAAAATATAGGTACATAATAACTGGCTAAATACCAAATGGTTGCGAAGCTTTGTAGGTACTTTGTATAGGTGGGCACTAGGTTTGTATTATTATTATTATTTTTTTTTTTTAATTTTTAAAATAAATAGAGATGCGAACACGGAATACGTGTCACATCAATATTCTTACTATTTTCAAACTAAGCTAAACGCTTGTGCTATGAAAATAGGACTAACTTCCTAGTCTGGGCTGAGATTCGAACCCGCGACCATTGGATCACGAGGCGAGTGTCCTAACCACAAGACCAACAAGCTACTCGTTGGTTTTTAATTTTATATTTTAATTTTTGAACATTTGAATTGCTAATCTTTTAAAATGATATGTAAATGTTTATTGGCACTGAATTAACTATGTGGTCACCACCACATGCGTGGGCATTTTTTCGTCACATATTTTTAATAAAGGGCACTATTGGTAGGGTATAAAAAAATACTATATTTTAATTTAAGTCAAATTCATAAATTGTTATATTTACTAACGAAAATAAGCGTTTTTTGACGAGAAATCACCGCAAATTTTGAGCAAAAAATATTGAATGAACAAGGATGGATTCCAAATAATCTAATAATTAGATTGAATCACCTTCATTTAGTGGATCGCATAGTAAATAGTGGTGATGAGCTCAAAATCACGAACTGTTAGTCAACCACTGATATCTCTATGTCACAATCACTGGCAGTGATTTAGTATCCAAAAATATCGTGATACATGATTTTTATCTAATTCGAAAATAGCTCTAATAAAAAACAATTTATTAAAGAATTATATGTTTTCGCGATTTGATACATTTTGATTTTTGTTTATTTATGTACGAATTTTTAATGATGGAATATTTTAATTTCTTAATATCAGGTAACTAATTTTTAATATAGTGATATTATTGTATAATGGTGATTAGTCACTTGTACATATCATATATCAACCAAGCGAATCTTTCTATACATGAGGGGTATAGAATGCACACCACTGGACGATTAGTGACAGTCGTCTATTTAAATATAATAATCTCGTTGTCTGTCCGTTTGTCTGTCTATCTGTCTGTCTGTCTGTCCGTAACTTCATGTAACGTCCGTAATTTCGTTCGAATTCACGGCTAAAAAACAAAACTAAACTGCTGGAGAAGGGACTTGAACCCCGGGCGAGCAAACCCGAAGGCGGCCACCTAGCGACGTTGCCACCACCGCATGTGCGTGACCCGCCATAAATACACTACATATAGGACGTAGCAAAGACGCGAATCAATGTTACGTCATTTTTGACGGGTTATAGCTAGTTTAGAAATGATTATCTAGCAAATAGTGACAGTTTTAAAATTAATAATTGTTCTTTAAAGTGTATGTTTATATTTAGTAGAAGCATTTAATCAAAAACATATTAACTTGTAAAATTTCTGCTCTGGCTTTTAAATCAATTACAAATACGTTCTCAACATATTGAATACTTGCGTTTTGTTTCTATATATTTTTTTATAACTTTATTTATTATCTAGAAAGCAGGGTTAATAGCTGTATAGTGTAATAATAAATATTATTCTCGCTCATATATTAATTAATATAGGATGTTACACACTGTTAGAATGATCAAAATTACACAAAATTCAAAGTCGTTATTATAATTATTCCGAGTTAAAAGCGTGCAGTCAAAAAGTACAAAACTAATATTGCAGAAATAGTTAGTATATTAATGTATAATATACCTACAGAAACGGGTACCTTCTAAAATATATGTTTACCAGTTAATCCATTACTACATCACACTATTTGTAGGTTAATGTAAACTTCTGTAAGCACAAATAGCTTTTAATTTGCAACATTGTATCCGCCTTACGATAGAAATTAATTACCAAGCGTAGTCACGTACGGCGCAGTAATACGCACACGAAATAAATTGTAGTCAGAATAGCAAAACACGAAATTCTGTATTAATTTAGGTTCAGTTGGAACTGGTGGACCTACGCAAAAATGATGACAATAGCTATTGAGTAATTTTAGGGAAAACATTCAGAATACTTCACTTGAACGAACAACTTTTAGAGGGTTCTTAAACCAAGGGTGTAACAAAGCTACTGTACAATACTTTACAGGTGGATTCCTCCCTTAATTATGAGTCGAAAATGTTCAACCATGACCAATAATACTTAAGGAGTTGTGCAATATCAAAGTTTGCATTTTTTTTCAATATTTCTGACTTATTTTTTACAAAACGTTGAAGTATCATTACAGTAACATAAGTATATTGAAAAAAATCCAATTGGAATTGGGAGATTTTTATCATTTTATTTGACTTGTATTAAAGGGAATGAATTTTGAATATTAGATATAAGTTACTGTAATAATTCTCCAACGTTTTGCAATAAATAAGTAAAAAATATTGAAGAAAAAAGCAAATTTTGATGTCGCATATCTCCTGAACATTTTCGAATCATAATCAAGGCAGAAATCCACCTGTAAAGTATTGTGGACTGGCTCAGTTACACACCGTATTTAGCCAACATTTAAGCGATGTAAATACTGGATTAACATTCAAATTGGTAGCTATTGGGTGATTTCTGTGTTATTAACATCGTATGCTGCGAATACCATGGACTGCGAGAACGAATGTCTCTATATTTTAGAACTTCATAGTTGACTACGAAGTTTTGAAGTTCTTACTAATGAACTTAACTGGAATACTATTTCTTATTTTGCATTAATTTCTATAATTTTTACATTATATACTAATAGGTACTTTTTATGTACGTTACACTGGCTGTATTTGGTCGGGTCACAGTTGTACTGTAGTGTAGCGTTTGCGTCACATGTCCATATAAGTTCTTTCATTTTTGGAATTTTCTCGTATATTTTTGTGCGTTCTACAGATTTCTAGGTTCTAAATTCTATTCTAAATATTATATATTATAGTATATTCTGTAGTATAGTATATTCTATAGTATATTCTAAATACACTATACCATGGTACATTCTAAAAGGTCCAGAGTGTTGCGAAATTCTCAATTATATGCAGTTCTAATCGTTTTAGAATCTCTTGACAAAACTTTGGGCATGTTTTTTAGTTTCTGGGAATGTACAAAGACGGATCTCTAATAAAATGGACGGGCCAGTCCGTGACATGACATGACGGACCGGAGCTTCGCTTCGTATTATTCTAAGCATGGCCCAGGATCGAAAAGAGTAGAGAATGACAAATCGCACTGTAGAAGTAGAAGAAAGTACTACAATAAGTGTCATAAGTCCATCGACTAAAATAGAGAAACTAAGGGTCAGCTGTTCGAAAACTATTCCATCTCTTCCAGTTGTGACATTCTCTGTCAGTCTATGGTCCAATGTCATCTGCAGTCCATTAAATATAGAACTTCTCCTTCCTTGGGACACGTATGCAACATGGATCGAAAAGAACCGGAGTAAGCCGGAACGCCATTCCCATTCGGGATTCTCGCTAATATATCTCCGGCTCATGGGATTATCGCAAATGAAGCTCTGGCTAATAACAACCTTTCACTTTTAATTATAGTCCCTGGCCGATATTTTCTTTTTAATAAAATACGTTAAATATACTAAAAGCCAGTATTATTAATAATTTAGTCGATATCGTTCAATATCTTCTAGAACGGCAATAGGGTGTCTGTTGACTGCCATTGCAATACGCAAGTAATTTATAAAAATATAATTATATTTTAGTTTTATAATGTAGATGTACTTTTTCAATAATTAACCGTTTTATTTCAAAAAATTTCCATTTAGAGCCCTGTTTAATCTCTTAGCGGAAGGTGTCAGAATTATTTATTATTATTGATTACTAATAATTGCGTCATGATTATGGTTTGTTTTGAATTGCTAATCAGTTTGGTATAGATAAAGTGACTTTAAAACGGAACGCTTCGAAACATCTAAATGAATGACTTCCAAGAGGTATTTCATTAATTCCAAGATAATTAATGAGATAATGTTTATACAGGAAATCTTAATAAATTAATACAAATTGACCCACTCTATTCAAATACTGCACCTCAGTTATGCGTCCAGCGATAGTTTACCAAGGCTGCTGCCGAGGTTCACTGACATAGGTTGACTTTGAATAAAAAATTACACGTTAGACAATCATTTATCATCAAAAAAGTGTGCGGTACGTTTCCTGACAACGAGCTAACGGAACCGACAGAATTATGGGTTTTGTTGCACGATTGGCAGGCATTTCGGATTTGACCAACGCCTAAGTATGGTGCAGATGATTAATGGAATTCAGCTAAGACAGTGACGGTACTGGAATGATGAAAATTTCGAGTTTTTTTTTTTACATGGCTGATGCAAATGTACTTCTTCAGATTATAGAGGATGTGGGCGACCACGATTAACCTGTCATGTCCAAATTTAAGAGAGTAAAATATCTGGATTTGTGTTTATTTTTAAAACATTTCATATGTATATAAATGTATGTAACTTATAAAGTCTTGTGCAATATTTACGGATCAATACGAGATAACCTTAATAAATGGAGCTGGTTAAAGAATTTGGACATTCAGGAACGGTGTATCACCTGTTATCCTGAGAAATCATATCCCGAGGAAATAGAAATCATGAGGAATACTGAGATATCCTGAGGAAAGTGAAAGCCAGGAGGCTACAGTGGTGGTGACCATGAGTAAATGAATCTCATTCACAAGAGAACAGGATTGAGATTGAGGGGAAACCAAGATAATGTCAAGACAGACAGGGGTAGGTGTGTGCCCAGAAGACCGGATCACAAAGGGTATGTTTAGGGATGGATGGCGCTCGATTCTGACTGCAATCATGGACTTCCGAGTTCCATAAAGCTGCTAAAGTAGTAGAAGAATAAGAGTATACAAAATTATAAAAAATGAATTCCTCATTCGTAGTTTATTTATATTTCTGTAGTGACATAATTTGCGCTGATCCAACAACTTCATTGTCGTGCTTACTTGACCCGATTCCGTATTGCAGTAGTGTACTGTTCACAAAATCAGGTGCAGGTATGTGGATCAAACAATGTTGTTATGGTAATATTGCTGAGTCGGGTCAAACGAGTGGGTTAATAGATTAGGGACACGGTACTGCAAATTAATTTAATGCTTTGTCAGCGACCTTAAGCAGTTGGTATACAGCAGGACATCATCACATCATCGAGCCTCCAATATCGAGCCGTGAGTCCCGGCACTACGCTCCCTTATCGGACAGACCCGCCGCCACGTTTCTCGGCCTTACACTGTATTTTACTGGTACATCTACATTTGCTACCGGAGCTTATCTCCGCTGAGAAACAAACATCCAAACGAACAAGCAACACTTTCATTCCACCGTCACGCCTTCCCTGAATACCTTTGGACAAAACAATTTCCAACGGTTCATACCAGACCGAATATTTTGATACTGGGTAGGAAAACTAAAATGGCGAAATGGAAAGAAAAACAGTTTGGCTAAAATGTATCTTAAATTGACACCTTAAACTGGAAGAAAAACATCAGCAGTCCAAAGGCCTGCTGGACCAATGCGGCAGAACCCACGAAGCTTGGGAAAACGAATGTCCTGTAGCAGACGGAAATGAAAATGATATAAATAAACTTTTGAGTACTATTTCACTGGTTCTGTACTTTTTGATAGTCCAAATGAAAAAATGTACCTACCTACAAATGTGTCTGGCAGTTAAAAGTAACAAAATATTGAGTGACAAGTTTTTTTTTAACACTTTGTTTTTTACTAATACACCTGCTCCATTTCAGTATGATTCTTATTGGGCTATTTTGTATAACCTGTCGTAAAATCATTTTGTAAATATTCTTTTGATAGAATTTGAAAACGCGATGTTATTTTTGTTGAACGCTGCGCATTTGATTTTTCGCTCAATTTTTTTAACACTAAATAATATTACAGGTTCATCATATAACAACAAGTTTAGTCTATGCCCGCAGCATGCAACAGCTAGGTAAATTTATCACACCAGAAAATCCATGCGTTAGTTGTCAAAAAAAAAAACTGATATATTTTACGCCAGTATTAGCGCGTTTTAGAAAGTAATAGCATCTACAATGCTGACCTTTTTTGTGTAATTAAAAACAAAATATCCATCAGCGATGCCGCAATACCCACATCTTATTTCAGAAATAACTTTCTTCGCGCATGAGAACAATACGAAATGCATAATATAATATAATGACAATAATTAATTCGGCGAAATCGTACTCGACAATAAAACATTAAAAATTTATTTACGGATCCTTATTTTTTCGCAACGCATAAATTAAAGGCAGACGAGATCCGGCAAGTACTATTTTTTATTCGTTACTTTCACGATATTATGTCACAACAATACACGGCGCTGTGAGAGACATCGTTGGGCGTATGTGACATGTGACCTCACGGCCACAAGGGGATTGAGTTCTTCCATTGTTCAACAGATCCTCGAGTAACGATGATAAGCATATTTAGCCAAGTGACCAAATGTTTCTTGCAGACGTAACAAAAGTAACTGAAAAACAAATCACTGTGATCATGAGTACTAACATATTTATATCAGGACGGAGAACTCATTTAAAAAAACGTGCCAAACTTTTTTTTGGCAAATTTTCAATTTTAGAAAGAAATAATTCGTTGATCAGTTTCCCTCGTATTTAATTTTTTATTTTGCATTTTTCTTTAATATACAGTAATAGAGGTGTAGAACTTAAAAATGAAATAAAACAAAAAAAGTCGTGGTAAGGTTCATGGTATTGGCTTTAGAAATAAATTTACACAATTTGCAAGTTTTGTTCTATTCATGGTAAAATGGCAAACCAAATTGAGCTCAAATCATCTGTCAGCTGTCAAATTGGTGTCGTTGGAAAATATGTTGCCAAACCTATATTTAATGGTATAAAACTGTCTTTCCGAGAAAACCAATACCATGGCCATTACTGCAATTTTAACGTGTTTATTTCATTTTAAAATTCCATACTTCTAAAAAAAACACCCTATGTTTTCTGCCTTTAGTTTTCTATTGTCATTATATTCCTTACAGATATATCTTGATCATTCTATTACATCTTCTACATTGTTTATTTACGAATCAGTTCAGGCCTTATTTGGTATTACCCAGCGCAATATAATGCACGAGGAGTGGACTTAGGTTATTATGCTAAAATCGATATTGTTATATTATCACTAGAGGTTGAATTCATCTGAATGAAGTACCTACTGTAATTTAGCATGCTTTTGTAAAAGTATACTTATGTAAGTTAAAAAATATCAACAATATCACTATTATTTTCGGAAAATTCTTCAAGTTACTAAGCGAATGGTTAAAACTATGTTATAATATAAAATATTACCACTTTTTAAATGTATTGTAACGCATGCATCCAAGTCACACTTGCGCCGTTTTGCAACACATCGATTCAAGCGAAGACGTGTAGATGCACGGCGCGAGAGACATGCTTTGGTATATGTTTGGCACAGATTTTGCGAAAACTTGCGCCAAACACATGCGAAGCTTTATTTATCTTTATGAATTCTTCCGCAAGACGGTTCGAGTTAACACCTCAACATAAAACTTTGAATTATTTGCGCGTGGACATACATACTTAGTAGAATCAGTATATGTCAAATAAATATTTAATTTTAAATGTATCTCGCACACATTACAGTTATGGAAAGCATTTTTGTATGTTATATTTAATAAGTTTGCACCACTACCCCAGCATACAACTTTCCTTACCGCCTTTTATCACACGGAACATCATCATTTTTGAATGGAAGATTCAGGTCTAATTTTTGTATTCCAGTTCTGGTAACCAGTTGATTACACACGAAAAAAATAAACATATGTAGAAGAGACAGAAATAAACTGTGTGAGATGTTTACGTAATTCAGAATGTCAGTGTCAACCGATTAATTTTTACTCCCTTTATATTAACTCGTGGCGTCTGCTTGCTTGCTTGCCGGCTTGCCGTCAAAAAAAACTTTGAACCGATTTTTGACTCTTTTCCCGTGATCCAATCGAGCTAAAACTTGGCAAGTAGACTCGTAGCGACGATCTAGAAGATCTATTAAATTTTCGTTAAAAAATAATAATTATAGTATAATTTCGGATTTTTAGAAATTTTATTGGTTTTTTCAAATTGGAATCATTAGAAAAGTTTGATTACAACAACGGCGGCCCGTTAACGTCGCGGAATATTTTCTAAATTTGAATTATTCCATCGGTATACATAATAGATACGTCACTACGAATGTCGAAAATCTAAATGACTGACAAATGTTTTTAGAATTTAACCTTCAAAGCATGAAGTGTCTTATCAAAGCTCAAAACATCTGACATTTTAGAAATATTTTTAATTACTGTAAGTTTAGTGCTATATTATATGTTTTAATTACAAAGAAAGGGAGTATAATAAAAACTTGTTTTTTATGGGTTACTTTTTAGACGAATTTATAACATACTCGTGCAACGGTCTGATTCAAAAACTGTATTGAATTAATCGACACGAATAACACATGTACTTGAATTACTATTTTTTCAAGCGTGAAACAACTTTCTGATTATATTTTTAGCTGTTTTAGAAGGTACTTATCAGACCATATAATTTGTCTGAAAGAACTAAACAAAATGAATCATGAACTTTGGTACGTGGACAACGTATATAACTTTTGATATTTTTTCCAGACGTGGCCACACCGAAAGGTGATTGGAAGACTGAGGACATAGCCAGCGTTGGAGAGCTCATGCTGGACATCTCTATTAGTCTTGCAAGAACGTAAGTGTATCTATTATGATTAATATACATATATAAACGTTTGCAGGTGTTTTGATGACGATGGGAGCAAAAATCGCTGGCATCTAATAAACGAAGCTAAACATTAGGAAATATCAGATAATCAGTATTTTATTGCAGCTTGGAATGAGTTATTTCTGCGAAATGTAACCTAATAGTAAACGCATGTTTATCCGGCGATTAAAAACATTAGATGTATTATTATAATCGATAGTAGGCACCGGTTACTGTTCGCGGCATAGAATCAGTCGTATATTGTGCTCAATTTGGCATGGAAGAAATCGCACAAAAAACATTTTTATCTTATTTTAGTTTAAAAACGTTAAATCTAATTATTCAATAATTGCAAGTACAAAGAAAAACTTTCATGAATTACTTTCAATTGTTTTCTCTAGATGAAAATAAAACTTGCGTCACGGCCTAACCATAAACATTAATGAAAAATTAAATTTTAAAAATAAATTTATGCAGGGTTAAAGAATATCAAAAAATGAAGAAGATTTACCTCTGAAATCTCCAAAACTCTAATAAGGAACCAGAGGGACTTATATATAAATGAAAAGTAAAATATTTTCCGAGACGACGAATGGGAGCGTAAATGGATTTTTCATCGCATTTTTCTTTCGAGATTACCTTTTATTAGAATCATGATATTCATAAATATCCTGATTCTAATAAATAGGAGTTTTTGTGTAAAAAAATAAGCCATAATAGTGTCACCTGTAACCAAACAACCTAATTCCTCGTATTATTTACTTTGGTATGTACCTAGCCAGTAACATACCCTCTAAATTTTGTATTCGAACGTCAGCCTTCGATTAAATTTCCTTTAAATTGTTATCTTTATATTTTCCAGGTGGATCAAATACAATATTTTACCCATTATAATATTTTTAATAAAATAAGCCAACGGTCGCGCTAGCTGTTAAAAGATATCTGTATTTTATTTGTTTTTACGATTTTGTAAATTCTTTTCAGAAATAAGCAGTTTAAATGTTCAAATTAAGTGTTCAATGACTCAAAATATCATATCTACTTACTTAATTATTACTTACGTATTAAGTATTATAACATTAATACATACTATCTTTGTATATGAATAGAGCGAAGTATTTTAATAATTATATAATGTTGGATTTATAACCTTAAAATAGCTAGCAGTTAAGCATCATCTTATGTTGCTGCAACGTCAATGTATGACAATACCTACATTTGCAACATATTTATTAAAATGAAAACAATTTGAATAATGAAAAATGCCTAAATAGATGGATTACGGAATAGATGGTGAAAGCATGTTCGCATAATTATATTCCCGTTGCATACAAAAGACGTCTTACGTTACAGGATATGAAGAAAATGATGCGGGAATAAAAAGCATTGAATTCTTTTGATTCAAAAAATTAGATCGTGGGAATTTAAGAATAGCATTCTGTCTCGTCACATACATAATCAACAATCATAAAGCTGGAAATACATTTTGAAAAGCGGTGATTTAATTCTCGCGTTAGAAATATATGAAATAAATATAAAGGTATCATTACCAGTAGCGAAATCTATGTAGGTGTACTGTTTCATGAGAAGGATTATAGATGTTTCTAGTAAGTCGCTTCAAACATATGAAGCGTTTAAATTTGGAACATAGGTATACCTATATATTCAATGAATCAGTGGTCTATGGTTTGCTATATGACGGCAATATGGTGAATCTCTGAGACGTAGTGTGTACAAAACAGAGAGTTATCTCCAAGTAATCTCATGGAAGTAAAATCCGCAATATAGAGATTGCTCTGAGTCGAAAATCTCATAGGCCATTATAAATAAATAAAATAAAATAAAGCAATCAAAAATATGTTCTGTACATCGAGAATCCACATTATATAATGAACGATAATATAAGCTGTTCAATGACCACAAAAATGAATCTTTAAATTATGGCGTTGCGTGGTTGCACTAGTGTTAAACAATAAAACAAATTATCTACCCACTGTTGAATATCATCTTAATACCTAAGTAGGTGATCCAAGGACTGTCTACTCACAATAAAATGAATCAATTAAATCAGATGTGTCACGTTCTTAAGGATGAGTAAGACGTTCAGTGACCTTACAAGTGTGGATACAGGTTTGTGATTGTTTTAATATAAATAATAATAGAATCGTTATTATACATAAATTCAAATAAATATACATTCATAGTAGACTCATTGTTTAAAGATAAGATTTGATACACACAGTGCATCAGATAAACATTCTGTTTATGTATATCAATTTAGACTTACGTAGTGATTTATGTAGAAATTAATTTGACAGTAAACAAAATAAAAACATAACACAACTTGACACGATTTTTTAACACTTACATAAGACAGTAAAAAAATTGAAAATTAAGGATAAATAGAAAACAAAAGAAATTGGGTAAGAACGTCATCTTAAAGGTATTAGACATATATAGATACCCACATATAGGAATACAGAACAATATAATTTGATGGCGATAACCAAAAATGTACAAATATATTTATGACAAAATTTCTCATTCAAAATTTTAGAATAATATTTTGAAGAATAATGACATCGACTCATTTAAAAAAAATGTAATAGCATCAAAGAAACCGTTATCTATTTAAAACGATGTATGAAGAACAAAAATGGTTTAGTCAAAATATTGTGAAAGAGACCGAATTATTTATGTTTCAAATGAATTTTTTATATTTATTTTTATATGTTCCACCCCACGTGACATTTCTGCAATATATAGATGGATGAACGTACTCATAAATTATACAATTACTGAACGAGCACTGAGAACATTGTAGACATAGATATGATAATATTGGTATTAATATATACTGTCTAAAGAGATTTATTGAATCCTGGTTTAATAATATCCTATATCCATTGCATTAATATAGTTCTCACACGTTTACGTTTAATATGCGTAGTAGTAAGAAATCACGATTCAAAGCCTTAATTAAAATTACTCAGAATGTCATCTGTATCTTCTTCATCTAATGAATAAAGATTTACAGCATCTATTGTAAGTCCTTACGAGTTAGTACAACAGCCTTCTGACGTTCTCTTTTCAATTAATAATTATTAATGCAATATTAAATCGTGCCAACGGACTTTGGATTAACTTATGAATAAATATATATTATTTATTTACTTTACGATAAATTCAAATTCACATTAATTTTACTACCGACAAGTGGAATTGCAAAATGAATATCTGCATAACTAATTAATTAATAGTGCGATTATTTTTACTCAATGTTGAATGTACACCAAAGTGTATTCCAGCCGTTTAATTACACCATAAGCATGTTGATATATGAGCAAGAAGATACAGTTATTATAAACTAATAGTACAGACATATAGACGCAAATTTTTGCAAGCTATTTAAAAAATTAATAAAGCGATTCTATTTTTTTTACTTCTTCGTCATTAGTTTTAAATCAAGGTGCATAAAAACCGTATACACAACTTAAAAATTATAGATGTATGGTCGATCTTGGATGGAATCAATAAACGTTATAATTTATAAGTGAACAAGACAACCGTCTGCTCAGTAATGCCCCAAAAAGACTTCCATACATATTTTCCCATATAAACAGTTTCGTTTCAGTGAGACACCTATAATTATTTTCATCAAGCTTATTTAAAAATTTAATAAGATATCCGAGAATATACCAAGATCATATCGTGGGGTTGCTGCCCAATGTTGGTAATGGTAAAACATAATGGAATAATCCAATTATTTTAATCGCAAGTCTTTAAAATAACACTTACTGTTTACTACCATTTTTGGCTTTAAATATACACCGATTGGACTGATCATTGCATTGATTAATTTTGTAAGTGTTTCTATAATCCTTGCCTGCCTGATTTTAGAAAATATTGGATATTTTCTTTAAAAAACGAGTAGCCGTTACCGATATCAGAGGACCTACAAACTTTTTCCAGACATACTTAGATATTCATGTACTACTAAATATACGGACTTACCCAGTTATGTCAGTCACCCCACGATACGTTCTTGAATATTTTTGACATATACTTTCTATATAATTTGGAAAAATTGACATAGAAAGAATTTACCGTGGTGGAATTCTAATGAAATTATAAATCAGAATGGAATTAGGGAGCCGAATGATTTGACTGCGCTTTGTTTCTCAAGCCTACGACAAACGGTAAATAAACAAGCATAAAAATATTGCCGAGTCTCGGCTATGATTAAGAAATCATACCATAATTATATTAAATTAAATTACTATCCAAACACTGCGCACGATTGTGAAGCACTTGAATTTAATTCACTAATTCAACCGAAAAAATTACCGTGGGAATAAAATTCACAATACCAAAAATTCGAATTGACATACAGCGAAATTACACTCGTGAATAATTCTTGAAGGTCGTCGTTTATCAATGGCGTTTAAAAAATGATAAAATCATTATCTCGGCTTAGAACTCGCAAACAAAAACACGGGACAAAGCAATAAGCAATTTATTTAGTAACATACTTATTGTGCCGTGGTAAGGTCGTCTTATTCGAAAAGGCGTCCATTAGTATAAACAAAGAAAACAATTAAACATTTTGAATGAGTATGACTTGGCTCCCCGGTTGCATTTCGTTACACTATGTAATTATATGTACCGTATAATTTATTTATTTCAACGTTGGTTTTTACAATTTCGTCCCGTTAGTGCGAGTAAATTCACAAATTATACCTTATCAAACATAATTGTTTAATTGTCTATCCGTCTGACCGTCCATCTGTCTGACTGTCTATCTGTCTATCTGTCCATCCGTGGCTTTGTGTGACGTCCGTAATTTCGTACAAATTCACGGCTAAAAAAAGATGGGGCTCAAACCTCGGGCAGCAAACCCGAACCGCCCGCTTAACGCTTGTTGCTACCGCCAACTCTCCATGGACCGCCAAAAAGATACTACAAATATATACTACGGCCTAACAAAGACGCCAACCAATGTTTCATCATTTTCATCTAGTATAATTAATATTTAGTTAAAAACAAATTAGTAACGTGTGATAGAGACGCGGGCTGCAATACGTGATGTTTTGTTGTCTGATGCCATGACGCCAGTGAAACGAATAAATACAGCGCAGACAACCAAAGTTCAGTACTCCATTAAACTAAACGGATTAAAAATACATTAAACATTTATTTAGAAAATAATTTCCAAATACATATCAAATGCATAATGGATGAGAAAGGGTTAATGTTAGAACGCCTGCTAATAAAAGGAGGAGAGGCATCTATTTGAATTTACATTCATTAAACTGTGTGGTCTAGTATTTCTTTACTTGATTTAAAATCCTTTTTGAGATAACGATTACCATATAATATTGTTGCATCTTATCCTTGACACGGAACCTGTCTCCTTTCATTGCTGATAATTAGCGGAGCAACATGACCGCCTCCTCCAACCTTTGTGTCGGCCATCGCGTTACTGGTTTCCATTTCGTAACTTCACCGTACCAAAATTCGCGGAGATTTCTTTGCGGATCATTTCTGAAAAGGGTCGTAAATTACGGGCGATTTCGAAAACCGCAAAATATATGAAACGTTCACTGAAAGGCTGCGTGGGTTTGGTTTGGTGAGTGCACCGCCAGTCGGTGCAACAAAATGAAATTATATATTTTCGTGGGAACAAATCTTAGATATGATAAGATGCATTTTATTGCCATATTTTAAAGTATTTTACATGATAGGTGACTACAACTACAATAATATGATCAAACAATAACTTCATGACAATAGTAAAATATTTATTTATGTGGGATTCAGTAGGTATCTTTGATACGTTCAGCCTTGTCCTGCCTAATTTACTAAGCTTTCGTCTATGTTAGAGAAATTTATCAGAGGTTTCATTAGAATTTCATTGAGAGTTATTTCCTGCAGTTTAGATGATGTCATTTTTAAAAACTATGTTTTATATAGATACACAGTATTCACGGGTGTTTTAACAAGATTACTACATTAAAAAATTACAAATAATCACGATAGTCAAATTTTTTATTCCATTATAGAATAGAGACATAATTACACACCATATTGTCATTATAATGTAATTTAAATATAAAATTTAATAGTTTTTTTCGTGACACCGAATGGGAGAAAATACTGCTTTTCATTCATTAAAATTATTCAATTATTCTAAAAGTTTAATTATTTCGGTATTATTTAGAGTGAAATTTGACCTGTGTGTGAAATACCTCACCGCAAGACTCATAGACTACAACCAGTCACTCGAATTTTTTTCTCTTATTCAAGCAAAGGTGCAGCTCAACTTCAACAATAGCGGCTTCGATGTTCCATTTGAGAACATACATTGACTTTGGATTATTAACATATTATTACCTCAGGAGTTCTTCAAGGTTCTCAGCTTGGTCCCTTATTCTTTATTATCTTCATAAATGACTTGCCAAATGTATTAAGAAATAAGTGTCTATTATATGCCGATGATTTAAAAATTTATTCCACCATTCGTAGCCTGGAAGAAAGTCATCTCCTACAAAGAGATCTGGACGAATTATCGAATTGGTGTAAAGTAAATAAAATGTCACTTAATGCTAATAAATGTTCATGTATTAGTTTCACTAAAAATATTCAAGAAATAGAATTTGTTTATAAACTGGATGACGTTTCACTCGCTAAAGTCGATTCAATAAGGAATTTGGGCGTCATGCTAGATTCTAAACTCACTTTTAGAAACCACTTTGATAATATCACAAACAAGGCATATACTATGTTGGGATTTATCATCAGAATTACTCACGACTTTAAAAACCCTCAAAGCCTAAAAATTCTCTATACATCACTAGTACGAAGTAATTGGAATATTCGTCAGTTATTTGATCACCTTATTACACAACACAACATCTTACGAGAATCGAGAGAGTGCGGAAAAAGTTTCTACGTATTTTGTCATACAAAGCTGGTCAACACAACAACCTTCACAGCCACGAAGATCGACTTGCCTTTTCAAGATGCACAAACTTGAGTCCCGACGGAAAATATCTAATCTCGTTGTGCTACACAAGATTCTCAGCGAGGCTATTGATTATCTCTCTCTATCTGATATAAATTTGCATGTTAAACCCCGTATAAGAAACCCGGAGTTCTTTAGAATAAGCCAGCACACTCATAATGTCGGTTACTTTTCTCCCATCACAAGGTTGTGTCGCACATATAATTTGTATTGTGCTGACCCTAACATCGATGCTGATATTCTTGCAGATACCTTATCTTCGTTCAAAAACTCACTCTTACACAACATCCATTTTCTAAACGATGACCTAAACCTGTAGATCCATTAAATCAATTATTTTTTATATACTAATCGCACAACATTCAAACACTAAATATACAATACACATAAATTCACATGTAAAATATACTTAAATGCAAATATTAGGTCCTTACATATGAAATTGAGGTTTAGTATGGGAGGAACATAAAGCCGATTTTTTTTATTATAATATATTTATTTAATCAAAGTATGTACCATTGCTATCTATGCACTTTTGCCATCTCATAGGTAGTTCATCGATCCCTTTACTATAAAAACCATTCGGACGGGAATCAATAAAATCTTTGAAGGCGGTTTGGACTGCCCCATCGGAGTTGAATTTTTTCCTTTGCAAGAAGTTATCCAAATTTCGAAAAAAATGGTAATCTGTTGGGGCAAGGTCCGGAGAGTACGGTGGATGTCTTAGACATTCCAATTGAAGCTCCTCTAATTTGGTAGCCGTCTGTTGTGCAGTGTGTAGTCTAGCGTTATCATGAAGCAGCAGTGGCCTAGAGCGATTAACCAGCCTCGGTTGTTTAGCAGCTAGCTTTTCCATCATGGTTTGCAGTTGCTGACAATAGACATCTGCCGTAATCGTCTGGCCAGATTTAAGAAAGCTGTAGTGAACGACACCAGCACTAGTCCACCAAACGCTCACAAGTAACTTTTTTGGAGTCAATTTTCGCTTGGGGCATGGTTTGGCTGGTTCGGCAGGGTTCAGCCATTGCGATGAGCGCTTCCGATTATCGTACAGGATCCACTTTTCATCACAGGTAATGATTCGATTTAAAATCCCTTCATTATTGTGCCGGTTGAGTAATGCAACGCAGCAGTCAACGCGCGTTTGTTGATTTGCTTCACTCAATTCGTGAGGTACCCACCTTTCAAGCTTTTTCACCTTACCAATTTGCTTCAAGTGGATTAAAACAGTTTTATCACTAACACCGCAGCCTGCAGCTAACTCGGATGTGGTTTGCGATGGATCCGCTTCCACAATAGCCTTCAATTCTTCATTATCAACTTTGGTCTCCGGCCGTCCACGGGGCTTGTTCTGCAGGTCGAAATTTCCAGAACGAAAACGTTGGAACCAAAAACGCACTGTGTTTTCTTTTGCGGCACCGTCGCCATACACATCATTAATCCTTCGAGCCGTTTCTGCAGCACTGGTGCCACGGTGGAACTCGTACTCGTTAATAACGCGATATTTCAAGTTTTTCATTTTGTAAACTGAGTGACGCAAAGACAAAAAACAATTGAGGAAAAAACAAATGAATTATAATTTTCAAAACACAAATACATGAGTAAATAGCTGTATAAATTTGGATTTGGAATTCCTAACCAATGAGAAGATATTTGAGATCAAATTTGCCAGTACGGAAAAACGTCAATTTCATATGTAAGGACCTAATATACATGTTACTAGAGCGTGCCGATAATGGGCATAGTCATCACTATAATTTTTATTATTAGAGTATCATGTACCTATTATCCTGTTAGTGTCTCTAATAAATAAAAATATTAAAAAAAAAAAAAAATATATATATAAAAAACATACACCTTAATATGGTGCATAGTAAAAAATACTATTGGAGTCCAATCGCATGATTTTGCAGGCCAGTTGCGGTCACCATTTCTCTAAATTAAACGATAGGAAAACTTAATGCTATTGTTTCGCCATTTGGATGCTACTTGTTATTATCTTGTTGAAATCAGAGGTTCGCTCTATATATATTCTCTACCTCAGATCTCAAAAGATTGATCAACATGTCTCTGTAACGCACTCGATTTAACGAAATAGCCATTCGTGCGTTACACTGGAATTTTCCAAAACGTATTCATGATGGAACATGAATTTTCATTCATTCGTTTAAAATTTAGCACTCTGTATGTGATTGTGTGTACAAAATCTCTACAGTGTAAACACCTAATCCATCAATAATATAACCGTACATATATTTTAGTTATGTAATAATTAACTTTTAAAATTAATGTTTACGTTATAAGAATATAATCAAACATAAATACATCTATTAATTTTTAAAATAATTGTATTCCGCCGGAATACAATTCGGAACTTTTCCAATTCAGGAATATCTTCAAAAATTACTAAATATTAATATACACGTAGATATATGTAAAAAAAATAAGTAATAAAAATATGTGCAATACATGTTTTCATAAGAAATGATATGATTGACACTGTCCTCTAAATGTAAGCTAATATGAATTTAAATGTTACAAAATGTCTCAGTCGATTAAACAAACATATAAGAACTTATACTAAATTAAACATTTCGAGTGCAAACTATTATAACGTTTGATTTTTATTTATTCACTAGCTGTGCCCGCGCGGCTTCGCATGCGTAAATTTTTAGAACACTGTTTGGATCGTCATAGAACTTCGCTTCGAACGGCTTCGCATGCGTAGATTTTTAGAACACTGTTTGGATCGTCATAGAACCTTCTAGAACATTCTCCTTCCAGAACTTTCAAGATATTCGATTGTACAGGAACTTTCTAAACACACCGACACATTCCGCCACTCAGTTTAGAACCTTATAGAACTTTCGGGAATTTTCTAGAACCTTCTCCTTCCAGAACTTTCTAGAGCAGGTTTCTCCGGAGCCTTCTAGACTCACCGACGCAGTCGGCGCGCCTATTTTGAAACAATCTGAAGCATTTGCGGCCTTTCCATAACAAAAAAATGTGCCAGAAATCACATTTTCGTCACTCTCTCCCACCCACGCTCAGCCACCGCCACCAAACTCGCATATTTTCGATGTGACACCAAGGGATATCCACCACCATAACCACCGGTGGGTGGTTGTGGCTGGTTGTGGAGAAAACGTGGCGGGTAGGGAAACACGGGTTTCTTTTTATATATATATATACTATATATATATAATATATATATGATTAAGTAGGTAAAAGAAGAATTTATATTTCTTAATACAAATAGAATTAGGTATATATAACTAAAATAAATTTAATTCGATTGTTAGCATAATATATATTTTATTTATTATATTTTGTTCAACTCTAATATCCCCCGGTAGTTTACTAAACAATTTCATTCCATTTTACATGATTGAACTTTGCGATCTCTTTCGAAAAGGTAATAATCTTATGTCATGTTTTCTTCTTGTGCAGCGGTCATATTCATGATGCTTTTTTTCTTTAATTTAAAAGTTTTGCCATTAATCATTTTATATATAAATAAAAGATGATTAAATTAATCACTTGTCTTATGTACATACACATAACATAAAGTCATATTTTCTCACAGGAGCAAAGTAATTATCACAAGATGTTTTGAAAGTGCCAATAAACTTTTGAATAACGCTGATTATCTGCGAATTAATGAGACTGTGAAGATGTTGTCCAATACACCGGTAATTACTGCGTCTTCGGCTCCAGCAACACACGAACTCACCACTTGCTCGAAGACATCGGTCTTGATCCGCCGCAGGGCTGAATCGGGCAGGTCCCCCGATTACGGCCTAATCCGGCTTCATTCAGAATAGAAATTACAACGTAATTGTTTATCTATTATAGTTATGTCTACAAGTGACGCGAAGATACGCCAATATTGAGTGTCAAGAGTACGAGACCTCTTTCCATTTAAGAAAGACAATCGAATTAGTATGTACAAGCCGTGCGTACGAGGTACATTGTTTCATTGTGTTGGTGTTTATATCCGTAAACACCAACACAGCGAAACAATTTGCATGGTACGCAAGGCTTACGCATACTAATTCGATTGTTTTTCTTAAACGGAAAGAGGTCTACTAAATGTTTGTAACAATATTTTTATATGTATGTTTTGAGAATACAATTACTGGATATGTCCACTGCGAGAATATTATTTAATTAAGATAAATTTTAGAAGTCTCACAGAGACGAAGCTATTTATATGAAAAACGTGTAAGGAAGTCTTTTTATACAATGGTCCATAACGTGAAATCCTTGTATTTTTGTCATTTTCATAATCAACAACATAAACAAACAACATAAAAAACAATCAGGAATCTTTGTGCTTTTATATATTTATTTATGCATTTTATTGTGCTAGAAGATTCCTTGCACAAATCTGAGAATTCAGTTACTCTTAGGCCCGAATTCAGAATCAATACTTAATAATTTAAATGTTAAGATACGCCTTAAAAGCGTAATTTTCAGTACAATCATCTAAGTATTGACTCCGAATTAATTCATCCCTGAGATGAATTAATTCGGAGGAATTAATTCGTCTGTTTTCATTGACAACTTGAAGATGACATTTAGTAGCGTATTTTGTGCAAAAGTCAGAGGTTTGTTTAATGCTTCCCCATCCTACAATCTCATGTTCATTGACGGATTGAGCCAAGGCGTACTATATTGTTAATAGATCTTGACTGCTCATGATATTCCTGATGTTTCTTATATTGCTGGCGAATGCAGCGAAACCCATACATATGTGTGTCTTCTACTATATAACAAGTCCGCTACTGGTCCACCGAGAACCTTGACACATATAGTCCGATTCAAAAGCTGAGATGAGACGTGACATGGTCTGACGTGATAAATGAAGTATGAACAAAACGTGTGATCTCACATAAGTACCTACTTGCATAAGAATATATTATTATAAACATTTTACAAACAGATTTCGACACATGGATGCTACTTAATCAATATCAAATTAATATGTACTTTTATATCAACAAAACTAGAAGACAGTATCCACGTGATGATTTAAAAAATATATATAATTACTTTATCCTTTGTTATTAAAAGCTCATACTATAAAAATTCCATTTTCTCATTGAAATTTTATTAATTGTGATAAAACAAGAAATTGTCGAATGGCGGTGTAATTTCAGAAACAGATTACAGTTAAAAAATGTATTTGATAATGTCACTGCGAGATCTAAATTGAGTGCGAGTTATCTCACTCTTAGCCAAGCTTGGCTTTAAAAGTTTTGGCGATTTAATTTACTTATTATATTTAAGAGTTAAATAATAATTCAAAACACACATTTAGAATTCAAATGCTCTCTTTGTTGAGCGGTGTATAGTAGTGAAAGCTGTTTTCTTAATTGAGGAATTCTTTTCAATTTTTTCAGATCTTAGTATGTTTGATTTTGGGCCTCGTCATATTCATGAGACTTTTTTTTTTTTTAATAGAGATTCGTATAATAATTCGTGTCACATCAATATTCTTACTATTTTCAAATTAAGCTTATCGCTTGTGCTATGAAAATAGGACTAACTTGCTTGTCTGGAGTGAGATTCGAACCTGCGACCTTTGGATCACAAGGCGAGAGTCCTAACCACAAGACCAACAAGCTACTCTGAATTCCGTTTTGTCTTTCTATTAGAAGGGTCTTCTAGAAGGACGACAATGAGTTGTTCTACCATATAGCGTCATTCAGGGTAATTTTTTTAGATTAACTATTGACCCTACAATTCCTTGTAGGTCTGGGTGTCCTCGAAAGTTATCATACATTGATATTTATTTCGCGGTAGATCTCTAAGAAAGATTTTGAATCTCTAAGAACGATATGTCTTTAAAGAAACTGTTTTTGGTTATGTGTTTGGTACTGACTTTTGTTTTTGTTGTTAAGCTTATTAATCTTTTAGCTCGATTTCGCCCGGTATATATATTAATTTATATTCCACCGAAAAACGCTGAAAAAAATAATGCTTGCAATCTAAGAATAAGTAAAATTTTAAAAGCATCATAGCTGGTGATAGAAATTAAGTTGTGAGCTGAGAATATTGCGTTAACCTGGAAATTCCAGATGGAATATGTTGTACAAATATCACAAAGTCAAAAGGCATCGTATACTGCTTTGTACAACCAAACTTTTCGCGTTATAATTAAAATAATGGATTAAATCTTAAACTAATCAATTCTAGATTTTAATCGAATTCGGTTTCATTCACATGCTATTTCCAGTTATACACAAATACCTATTAGCAGGATACAACTTTCTCGATTTCTTATTATTATTAATTTTACCAAACGACTTTGTAAATTTGAATATTTTTATCTGCAAAGTTCATCGCGAAAAGTAGAGCAGAACGAGTCATTAGGAGGTTAATGGGTCCATCTGAAGGTCACGGTGAGCAGCGCCTCACAAAGCCGAATCTCGTCTCACATCGGCTGCAGTGGCGGTCACTAACTTGCTCGGTCCACTTACCCAAAAATACCCACGCTTTAATTCGATTACCCGGTTATTACGTAACATGTCTGGCAGAAAAATCATACAATTTCAGCAATTACACTCCTTGTACTCGCCGCACTTGATCCGGTTTTTGAACGGAATTTCTGGCACACAGTATAAAAATACCCGATATAAATATCTTAATTTTAATTCATGATACCATAAAATGTTTTTTCTTTAAAATTTGAGGATTTGCAATTACTTTTAAATAATATCCCCGTGTTGTAAGGGTATTGTAGTGCACGACGCACAAACTTTTTAATCCTGCAGCAAAGTCTATCTAGGGTGGTAAAGAAAATCCCCCCTAATTATCAGCCCCCTACCCTCCCCAGTCGCTCGCCCACTTCAACACCTGACACTAATTTTGTTTCATTTTAATTAAAGAGATACATATAGTTGATAATACATATATTTAATACAAGCAAAAAAAAATTGTCAAGTCTCCAAGGAGTGTCTACCTCATGCACTTATATAAAATGAAGTACATATATATAATAAAATAATTGTAAAAACTTAATAATTGAAAAAAACTCGGAACAAACAATAAAATAATCATAAATGTGTAAAATAAAGTTATACGGCAGGTGCACACAAAAACAAGTTGCCAAAAAATATTTATTTTGATTTGAAAGGTTTGTTTAGGTTAGGTTAAATTAGGTTAGGTTTCTGTGTTTAGTGTCCACAATGTTTAGTTTGTAGTTTACCCTGAAGCAGGAATCGGTGGTTCCGAAACCTTTCGGCATTGCCAAAAATATATTGAGGCGCAATTTCGGACCAGAGAATTCATTATGTATTCAACCACCATGAGAATGGATTGGATGGTCTATCATCAACGCTGATATGTGAACACAGGACTGATGTATCCACACATCAGCCTTGATGATGGACAATGTGATCCGAAACGTGGGCCAGAACCCTTGGTGTTTATTCAATGTTATAATAATTATTATTATAATCTCATTCTTGCATTGCAAAATTTAATTATTATTTAAGAATTACAAATTCATATTCACAAAATTATAATTCACATAAAAATCCATCTTATTTTAGACCAGAAACATGTCGTTATATCAAGATACACGCTGTAAAGAATCATGCCGTATTGAAATAGCTATATTCACTGATAAAAAATGAGATAAACTGTATGCATAATCACATAAATTTAGTTCGAACAATTTATGAATGATTCTTGAGGTGCGATTACATTAGCGTCATTACGTATTTATTTCAATTACTTTTTTCAATAATATCGAGTCAGTTAAGTGAAGGTTGACTCACTTTTTATTTTAAAAATTGTGTCATATTGAATAAATTTAAATGTTAAACGATATTTTCAAATTGTAAAATCACCACGACGAATGACCAAAACTGGATGATCTTCGCAAGCAAGTGGGTGTAATCAATATAAATTTGTTATATTATTTACAAAATGTGATATGATATGTTAAAAATAATTTACTAACATTCGTGTTCTATAAAATATTAACGGTAATCTGTTTTGTCTTTCTGTGAAATATACGTAGTGAAATTGAAACATTTAATCAGAGCAAAATATAAATATCTTTTAAAAAGTAGATTTGTTACATTTTTATATATGAGGAAGATACAACTATTTTAAAGTAGTAAATAAGTCAAGTGTCATAAACTTGAAAATTAGAACATTGTAATGCTACTATAGTAATGTAATTATTACAATTATTAGAATTTTTCACTGAATTCATTCTATGAAGGTAGGTCTTTCCCTATCCCATCGTAGAACGTCTTAAAAATATATTATTCATTAATTTATTATAGGAATACAAAGAACACTGAAATATGCCATACCCAAAATATTTAATAGAATCCCACGTCATGTTATAAATGGCATTAATAAAAGTGGTCATACATTAAAAACTAAAACTTATTAAAAGAATTTAATGAAAATGTTATTAAATAGAAAAGACTTATTTTGATAATTTTGTATTATTTCTTGTATTGTATATTGGATTGTTGATTTGTCTTGATGTACCTACATAAAAATGTCCACGTGATATTTTGTGGGTCTGCTATGTAAAAAAACTAAAAAAAATGATAAAAAATAAATAAAAATAAAAAATAGCTCTGTGGATCCCAGATAATGCCAAAATATGGCCTAACAAATGAGAACCGTTACATGGCAGCCTACATAACGGTAAGAATCACTCTGACAGTTGAGAGTAGGTACAATATGCACCAGATTTTGAGACATCACATCTTTTATTAGAAGTATTATTAAGTGCGGCGTGACAAGTTGTAACCATTAGTAAGCCAGTTTGGGCAACACAGCAACATAAATAGGAAATTGCAAAAAACACCGTAAAAACAGTTATAATGATGATAATATTTTTTTATTTGACAGAATTACATAATACAGGAAAAATAAAAACATAATTTATTTTGGTGATTCACCAATCTCAATAGTGTGATAGGTAAATAACGTGCCTCTTTTGTGCCAGCCCTTTTTTCTATATTTTTTATCATAATTCAATTTTATTTCAATATAAATTAATTAAGTAAAATGAATCAAATACGAAAAATAAATCTCAAACGAAAAAATGTATTAAAAGGTGATCCAAGTTACAGTTTAATGATGTACTGATGCGAACAAGATTTTGATCTCTAGTTTCGTAGATTTTGTTGGCCATTCTCTACTCAAAATACAGTAGAAAATGAATGACGTCTTGATCCCTGCTCAACTTTTGAGACGAATCTCGAGATATGTATCATCTGTGTGCGCCCATCTTCATATGAAGGTACTCCATACTATTTGCATAAGATGTCCTGGCGTTCGCATTATTGACTCTTCTTTTTACATCCTTGTAACGAAGGGTCGAAGTGATTGAATCCTGTGGCTTCCTTGATATGATTAGTCTAGCGAGTAGTTAAGTCTATATAATTAAAATTAATAAAAATGAACTTTGTTTTCACCACTTTTGTATTAAAAAATATCAACATGTTTCATAGCCCATGGCCCTTTCGTCAGGATATAATTGTATATAATGTATATACTAATGTATACAATTGTATATAATTGTATCCTGACGAAGGAGCCATGGGCTCTGAAACACATTGATATTTTTCAACAGTGAAACCAAAGATCATTTTTATTAATTATATTAATAATGTCACCATAAAAAAAAAAAAAATATTTTGCACTTTTTGAAGAAGTAGTTACATTTTTTCTTCAACTTCATTTATTGTTTTCTACATTTCCTATGTTAAAAATGAATGCATACAATACTGTCGATAACATAACCAAATAAATTCAACCCAATTGCAGAATTAAATACACATGTAGGTATGTATGTGTATATTGTAAACAGTATTTTATAAAAAATATATTTTTAGTTATTTACTCTATAGAACATATGGTCTTGCCTCTAACCCAATGTATTAGTGTTGAACTACTGTATACCTATATCGAAAAAATTTCCTTGATCGTGATAGATGTGAGAAATATATTGTTCTTATTTGTTCTTGCTGGACTAATAAAATGTGGACTTAATCACTCTTGCCACTGGACCATGTTTCCCAGCCAAGGATGTATTGTGAACTACCATCTACACCTTAAACAAACCCACGCACAGACCTCCACCATGGCCAAATAAAAAAATTGAGTCTTTGTGATAAGGAGAAACATCCCTCAGAACCCTTTTGCCCACCTAACGCACGTGCACAATTTTTAGAACAGTGTGCGGTTCGAGAATAAGGGTCCTCAGCCACGCTCGGACACAAATCGATAAAAAATTGCAATGAATAATTAATTCTCTTGTATCTAAATACTACGATATCCTGAAGGTTAATCTTGGGAATTATTTCACGGGTATTTGACCTACTGAAGTTGTTGCTAGTAAATGAATATACGTAAGACGTGTACAGTTGATATTAACAATAAAGATAAAATAGAAAAAGCTTTGGTCATGCGATGATTTGGATACACCAAGAAAGTCCAGGTAGGTGCGGCTGTGGGCGGTACTTGCGACGACCCCGTCAACACTGACAATACAAAATAGATTCAGTTTTTAAACATGCCAAGTCAGTTGTCTAGAAAACAGCAACATTGTGGGTCTCTACAGGTCTTCATAGGATAAACAAAAATGAAACGAGATGTGTAAGCTATACTCACAAAAATGTTACATTACTAGAATATAATAAAGTCATAATTACTTTTTTTAAGATCGGCGTACTTTGTATCTTTAATTAACTATGCGATATTAGTGTGGGGAGGAGCATCAAAAACATTACTAGAATGGAGAAACGAGCACGTAAAAGAAATCTTATTGGTCGCCCGTTAAGGTGGTCATCGGCTCACTTCTTTGCAGAGTACAATGCTTTAAATATGAGACAAATCTACATGTGGACACTTGTAGAGAATTACCACATACATTGAAATACTCACTCCGTTATAATCGACTTACACAATACAAGAAAACAAGCTAATAACTTCACACCAGTACAGAGCAATAACAACTTAACGTAATGTAACAATAACGTTTGTTTGTTTTTTACGATTTTTTTTTCTTTTCTTTTTATATAAGATATTCTGTAGTTAATTAAGAACTTTTCCAGATTATTCGCTGTCGAATTACCGCTCGCTTGGCCACCCTGGCCCGCAGCTCGCGGCTGCCTTCGCACCTTTTATCGCTGTCAAGCGTGCTAAAAACAACAACCTTTTCTCCCGGGCGCGTCTTATTTATATCCGGCCAACGCCGATACCGAACTCTCCAGATGTTTCCAGTATTTAGGAGAACTTTCTCGTGGCTTCCAGGCTTTTATAGATCTCTCTCGATGCCTCCCGAAACCCTCTAGATTACGTTAGACCGTTCTCGAATCTTCGATAGTGTTGTGATCATTTCAAACAACTGTCACTTGACATGAGTGCGTGATTCTTTTTAGCCTCGTTATAATACTTTATGTATTGCTTTACTTTGACTCCTAATTTTTAATTATTATTAGTTAAGTCTGCACTATTTATGCAATAATTATATAAGTATACGCCGTAGTGAAGGCGTTATGCTCATTTTGGGTTTATCATCTCATCTTGATCATTATCTTCCGCGTTTATTCATCACTTCACAAAAGTCTCTCCTAATGACCGCCATTTCTTTGTCCACCGTCTTACGGAGCTATTTCCTGTATATATTTAAGAGACCTCCATGCTCTAAAACTCACTGACTGGTTTGGAGACTTGGAGGAAACAGACTGAATACGAAGTATAAAACAATAATTTGATTTATCGCCGTTGTGTAATCACGCTCTGATTCCGCATCTTGTGCTGTCAATACAGACAATAGCAAATATTGAATTCAGGCTGGTATGACAATAATATTATCAATCACATTTTGGCTTTAATCATAATTTGAATTTTAATTTTATATCTAGGTGCAAAAAATCCTTATTTACTCTCATCAGGCTAGCATTGAATATTACGGAATTAATCTGTAGGAGAAAAACTTAAACGCGAAAGCGTTTCGAAAGAAAAGAGAATTTTGCAGAAAATATTTTATTTGATTCAGGCGAATTACAAAAGAGTAAACTGTACAAGCTGTGCATAGGTATGACCAAAAATAGTTGGTCGATTAGAGGGGATTATATATACATAGATATGTATGTAATATTCCTATGTACCTATGTAATATTCATGTTCACTTTGGGACCATCTATTAGGGTCATTAATGACCTGTTTATGGTCTGTTTGTTAAAAAATAAAATAAAATAAAATATTGTTAATAATATTGGCGACCGTTTTACTGTCATCATTTCAATGATCTGGGAGAGTACTACAGACAACTGCAGTTCTACTAGTATCATAATTTAATTTATATACAAAGGGGTAGGTTGAAGGTTCATGGGTATGTTAACTTAATATGTAAATTAAAAGATTTTTGAAGAAAGTGTCAAATATGATATTGAAAATTGTGATTTTATGATATTGGATTGCTGATCTCTCGCATACTAATTATTATTCCAGCGTTCCCTCTAAATCCCCACAGATGTCGCTAATTATTTTTGATATCGTTAATGTCGCTCGATGAGACTCCCACAAAGTGATCACTTAAGCCTACCATACGATCGGTCGTAAGTCCGATATACACCATAAATGACTTCTATACCTACTTTCCCATAGTAAAAATGAAATACAGTTTCGTCTCTGTGAGACATCCATAATATACATTAATTGATTAATGATGTCTCTGTGACAAGAAATCCAGTACTACCGTTCTGAAAGATTTGAAAGAAAAATATTCTGAACATCAGAATGATCAAATACATAATTCATCTGACACATAAAAGGTAGGCAGTATTGGCTACCTCCGTTGAAGTCCCAGAGCAGCCTGGATGGTCGTGAGTAGTCACGGGTCGGTAGCCCTGAGGCGATGCGTGCGCGGGCTGCACACGGTACAGTATATCCCATTCTCCTGGTGAAAGTAGATCACAGATGCGCCTCGCTGTACCGGCCTCTCAGAGGAGGACTGCCTGGACATTCACTTATTGCCGTCCGAGAGATCGCATCACTTATATATTACACTTTTCGTGCTACGCCAGTGTACTGGAATCACATCCGCACCCTATTAATCCGTTAGGTTGAATGTGTTTTTAATATTTTCAAACCGCGAAGACCACGTGACGCGCTATGTTACGGTAGACCAATGATAATCATAACAGTTTTCTCGAAGATTATTTATTGAGTGATGGGTCTTGATTATTTTCATCTCCTTATCATAGGAGGTTCAAAGGCCCAAATCGTTTTTATTAAAATTTTTGACAAATGTACAATATTATGTAGGATGCCATAGATTTCTCTGACTATTAATTTTTATGTTTTTATTTAATTTTATTTATATTTTTTTTTTATTTATTAGAGACACTAACTAACAGGATGATAGGTACGTGATACTCTGATAATAAACATTATAGTGAAGACTATGCCCATTATACCAATTACAAGTGTCTTCGGCACGCTCTAGTAACATGTATTTTTGTAATTAATTATATTTTACATTTACATTTATGTGTACATATTGTATATTTTGTGTTTGAATGTAGTGCGATTAGTAATAATGAATGATTGATTCAATGGATCTATAGGTTCATGTCATCGTTTAGAAAATGGATGTTTTGTATGAGTGAGTTTTTGAACGAAGATAATTGTTTTGTTTAGATAGTATATCCTTAACAGGAAAAGTAGTTTACTAAGACCCCGAACAGTATTTTTTTGTCGAAAGACGGATGGATTTCGCCGCAACTCTAAATGAAATGTACCATTATACATTGTTGTCAATAATGTTACCGTCATTACAATGTCGAAAAATTGAGTAAGAATGATTTTGCTGACAGTTGTTATTTAAATCGTGCGCAGTGTGCACACGTGCCGGCTTAAACGAGAACCACAGTTTAAACTGTAGTCACCTTTATTCATCCAAGTTAATATAACCGGCTCTAAGAAGAATACATACATCTGGTAATCGTTCCTCTAGCATTCGCGATATTTTTTGTTTTTTATTGCTTCAACTAGATGACAATTCGTCACAACTTGAGCGTACAACCTGATTTAATTTAAACCTAATTTAATACAAAATACAAGCCAGCTTATATTTTGTGTAAGATTTTGGAGTAGCTTGATGGTCTACTGGTTAAGACGCTAGGCTAGTCATTTAATGATTGCGGGTTCGAGTCTTAATCCAGACCGGAAAGTTAATCTATTTTTCGTAGCACAGGCGTTTAGCTCAGTTATAGAAAATAGGAAGAATAAATTCCTCTTCTTATAAAAAATATCTTATTTTACTAAACCTGATTCAACTTAACTTAATTTAACATTATATATAAAGAATTGCGAACATCTGTGGTGTAATGTATGCAAGGCCGCGTGTGCAGTTATCTTTTGTATTGTTATCTGGCTACCCACATTAACCTGCAAATTTTGAATTATCCCCACATGGATCAAAATGTATACAATAATGCAAAACATATAATATAAATAAAAAATCTTGATTTATTTCGTAGAAAATATTATTATTATAAGTACACATAATTAGGTTAAGTGAAATTCACGCCCCTGATATCAATTAAAAAATATTGAGTTAAAAAATCGATTTAAGACTACATGGCGGGCATAGTAATCCTCCGAGTATCCACGAAGCCCACTTTGAGCAATATTGCCGTAACTATCGAACGCAGCCTCCTTTAATCATTGCTAACGTTGTATCCTTTTTAGTAACGCATTTCGATGCTTAACTTATTCGCATTATTTGTAAGAAGTGGCACAAAACTTTCAATCCATTATGCGGTGTAAATCAATTCGATGAGGAATCTTTAGTACCGTCCAACGATTTATACAATCACAAGCACCGAATCAACACACATTCTGCAATCGGGTGGATCTTTGTTCGTGGTTTGAATTTAAAGTGCCCATCAAGTCTTTTCCTTGCCTTTTCTATAAAGCAAGCAGTACACGATTTTTTTATGACAGTGCATGTAAAACTTAGTCTTAAAACATACCATGAAACAACCAGCTGTCATCAGATGGTTTAGTAAAAATTTACTTTAGTTTAGTAATATAATCTTGTATTAAAATTTTGTTGTGTGGTTCATCATCCATAAGGTGAAATTTTTATGAAAATGTCAATATATTTAAAATTAACTTTAAAAAAATTAACTGACAAATCCGACGCCATCTCGCCGCAAATATCTCATTTAAAAATGTTATTAAATTAAACATCTGTTTAGGAACATAATAACTATTCGAAACATTCGTAAAAAAAACCTTAATTTCTTTCAAACATTTTTTTTCAACAAGATATTTCTTTCAAAATAAATATTAGATATCGATCTAAGGCAGTAAAATGATAAATAAGGCTACCTTCCTCAGAACAGAACAGAACAATATATATCTAGCGATGTAGGTAGTGGCCTCGAGGCTTGCTACATTTTATCCTATATTTATATGTATTATGTGTGTATGTATCAAGCAATTAAATGTCTGTTATCGGATTAAAAAAAAAGTTTTTTGATATAAATTAACACGGCATTGGAAATTTTAAATACTAAAAACAAAGTGTTACAATTAGATAAATTAGACATTAGAAAAAGAGTTTAAAGTGATATAATAATCAAATCCATTCTTCAAATAGTTATCATTTCAATATGTTTTAATTTAATTTTGGTTAACGTCTCTACTTCTAATTTTTATTTCTAGTATACTTTGTATACAAAAGAATGGATTATTGACCCCGAAACATGTTGATAATTTAACAAATAGTGGTTTTATATAAAGTTTGTATAAATTTTATTAATACAAATAATGTTACCACAAAGTTATTCTTCTGTTATTGAAGGAAATAAAAGATACTTATTTTCATAATTCGGTACATTTTCGACCACGGATTCTTTCTTCACAACGGTGATATCCCTACATCGACTGATCGGCAATGAATGAATAATGAATACTGCACGTGCATGCAAAAACTTAAAAATAATCTATGTATATAAGAATATAAATTGTACACTCGGTCAAGCGTGCGTATAATAAATAACGTCATTTAAAAAGATTTACGACGTTAAACTGCAATAGAATATTGAACTAGGTACTTTATAACATTATTTGTATCAAAGATAGGTACTCTCTATGCATGGCAATGGCTGCATTATTCATGTATTCATTGAAAAGAAGAAGAAGAAACATGCAACAGTGAATTGTAATGTATAGATTGATGGCTGTTGTCAACTCTCCATTCCATCATCATCATTATTGACTACAATCTCTGATCGGTCATGGCCTTTTCAGGAATTTTCCGTCATTGAACCCTATAATAAGGCAACTTTTTCAGCTCGGATTTCATTGATTCGTTTGAATTTTGATTTGGCCTTCTCAAATTACTACCCTCTGTTAGTCTTGTGGTCAGCAATGACTTCGGTGTTCGGTTTGATGTACAATCATCCTTTCTACATGACCCAACCACTAAAAACTTCTCAGTTTTGTTAGATGTATTATATTATCACGGATTCGCACGGGGAACGAAATGAATACTCCACTCGTCTCTGGTGCATTCTATTTATCTATCGCACAGATTCAAATATTGCTTGTCTATTAGCTCGAATCCGTGGCCTTTGTAGTGTATTCCCGCCTGGAAATGCAGTGATGGGTTTTCAGTTGGAGTAATCAAGATCAAGATCAAGTAATTGCTCCAGTTTATTTATATCAATATGATTAGTTGCCGACCGAGCGTACTACAGCCTGTCTATCGAATGTGTAACCCCGGGAATCGAAGAAGACCGGAGCGCCCGAGTGCACCCAGTTTTATGCGCCCCTCCACTACTCCTGCGCCCCGGGCCGTGGGTGGCAAGCACACAAAAACACTGGCAAACCCTTAGTATTCTAAGGGTATTCTAGAGTACTCTAAGGGAAAAACAAACTGACGTTCTGCGCGCGACGCGCCGAGCTTTAATCGTGAATATTCTCATGTATCTTCGTGTATTCGGACTATTCCTGACTATTCGGAAACATTCGATTATATTCAGTTCCTCTGGTCTCTTGAATCTCCTGACAGTATTATATCCATTTATAGCAATTTTTTTCTATTCCTACATCTAAAAATCACACAGCACAGTGACAGGCAAAACAGATTGCATCTTAAAATATATTAGACTTATTAACTTACATAAATAACATTATGAAACGTTGCTAAGTGCCAAAATGATAAGCTTACTTGCAATAGTGTTATAGAACAACTATCTTTTTCACTCAGTGTTAATTAATTAATTGAATTAGTTAATATTTCTGAACGGAATCAATAGTGACTGTCATGCTTCTGTTCCGATATCATTTTAACAATAAATAACAATTGCATTTCTGAGTGCCTTCCTGCATTAGCAGTAGCATACAGTAAAAAATGCTCTAAATGCATAAGAACGCGATATCCTCTCTTCTCGTCTGACATTTAGAAATGCGATTCCAGTTCGTGAAATGTTATATTAAAATTATGCGCTTCCGGTTTAAAAACAAATAAGGTAGCAAAACAGACAGATGGACACAAAGAAATAGAGTCCGTTCAGGATATAAAATATTCGATATTGTAAAAGAACAAAATCCGTAGACCATTTTCAAAGTTTGCATAATTTGCACATGTCAACAATATAAGTAGACGCCTTGGGCTGAAAATTTGTCAGCAAGTTGCCGTAACTTGTTTGTATCTCTACGTATCAGTTTCAACCTTTTCAATTTCTCAGTAGTATTTTATTAACTCTAGCCTATAATTAGTCCCGTCGATTGCGAGGTGCGATCGGTGATGACGATGATTCGTTTTTGAAATACTTACGAGAACTACTGGATCGCCCTCCATACAGTCGGAACCAGTTGTGAACCCGACACAAAAGTATAGCGAAATAGGCGTAATAAAATAAGGAGATATAGAAATAGAAAAGGACTTTCTTACGTGTTCTTAGAATAATCTCGTAACGAATGTGATATCAGTCCGAATTGCATAATACTGCTCAAGTTAAGTTCGTGTTCAGTGACTTGGTGAATAATAAAACTTAAATTAATTTTATGTTTTTTTATTTGTCTCCCACCACCGCGATCCCGCGACCATATCAAAAATAAGTTAGATTGTAATTCGCAAATTAGAGAATTAAAAAAAAAAATTGAGTTTTCGATTCTGGATTTTTAAAACAATCGTCTCATTTAAAAAATCGCCCTTATTGAAATTTATTGAATTAGGTAGATTCATTATTACAAAATGATGAGATGAAAATGTCTATTTTTTCGTTAAGGACGATATCCGACGTCGTATTTTACAAATGTAAAAATTGTTGAACTGCCGTAACTTCGTAATGTTTGCCGTTCCATGAGGTATATACCTAAATATGCGCATTGCGCTCAGTTTGTAAATCCATACATTTATCACTGTCCGTCCATGGCTGATATTGAATTTTAATAAGGTGCACGTGCGGTATATGGTGTCAGTCTAACGGTTCTTCTTGTTTCCACTGGGAGGGTCCGATGCACTTTTCATGGAGTCTTTTCGCAAAGCTTATGTTTAAACTATGATATGTATTAGGTATGTTGGCTTATTGCAAAATAAAACTTCCAAAATACCCGTCATTTTTGACATATAAAAAATTACTTTATTTAAATTGAAAATCATATGTATTGCATTTAATATTTTAAAATGGAAATAAGGCGAGATTTGGCATATATGTAAAAATATGTTTGACAAAAAAAATCCGGGAGAAAAATTGTCCTGTATCCAAAAATTCATGCGTTAACTCATGTACGCGCGATAGAAGTTATACTTCTACAAACAAAAACTTTCGTGAATTCGCATATAAACAGAATTTAACAGCTGACAGGAATTCAATATGGCGTCGTTAGTTCTGGTATCGCATTAACGCTACATGTTGTACAACAACCATTATGATAAAAAAATTACCCTTAATTCGCCAAAAGAATTACAACTTCAAAAAAAAAACATGGGTCGCTAACAGTTAAAAAGTAGCACTTTCACAAAAAAAGATTTGTTCATCTCAAGAAAAAATTATTAAAACACGAGTACTCGTATATAATTAGTCTTTCAGCAACAGATAGATCTTCCATATCTATCACGCCCATCCATATGTCTCGGCACAAAATTTAAATTACGATAAATTCGACACTGCTTTTGTGACCGAAGGGTGATTTTGCTTTTTAAAAATTCAAATATTTGGGGTCCAATCATTTTTTTTTTGAGCATTCCGTAATTCTGAAGTGTTACTGTGCTCAACAGTTGAGTTCAGGTTTTGATTTTTTTTCTTTAATGTGGCACTCCCTCGTGTTAGTGATCTATTTCTCGCATATAATTCTTCCACAATACTAGTGACCTCTTCGTCTTTTCTTTTTTGTAAACAAATGGCATCATAGATTCAAAAATAACTTTAATAATTTAATTTTACTTTAAGTATGAGTCTATGATTCGTGACTTTTTAACGTCAAAAGATGTAACAAAATTCTTAATTAACTTAAAATATATGTAATGATATAATTATTTACACTCTTAATACTTGGGTTCGGGTCACGATCGCCACGCTGTCCACAAACATAATGAACGGAACAAATCCGTATTGTATAATTAAGGTTATACGTTTCATTTCCTCTGCAGTATAATTAAGGTAATTCTAAGTTGCAGTGACGCCATCTTTGGCATCCTAATCTCCTTTCAATGAACCTATGGATTTATGCATGGTAAAAATTTATTATAGTATTTTATTATTTATTTATTAATCAATGCCCTAGAAAATTACAAGGATTTTTATATACCTTACATACCTAAAACATGTTTTAAAGTAAATAATTAAAAAATAAATAATAGATATAAAACATATTTAAGAGAAATGAACAATGTATATCAACAATAATTGTTACAAAAGCAAACAGTAATAATTAGAAACCTTTAACAAATGAATATATAATGAAGTAAAATAAAAATAATCAAACCAGTATACCAGATAAATAAGATAAGAAGATAAAGTAAACCAAAAAATAAATTTAAAATATAGAATTAAAACATAGATCAAAGGGAAATGAACAATAATTAGGATAAATAAGTATATATAATTCATGGGGAACAAAAAGAAATAAAAATTTAGTCCATTTAACTGTAATTATTTCTACTGGCATATTCTAAGTCCAAGTAGATAATTATTTAATTCGGGTATGCTCCTGCGATGAAAAATGCCTACGAATTTCGAGAATTTGTTTCCAAGGCGATGTATGCGTGTTAACGGTGAATTTTAATGAAATGAATTCAAAACATAATGAATAGTTATTCCTGTGCGTCCCTACAAAGAACACTTCGTGATGTCTCGTTTGTTTCTAGATTATTTATTAATAGAGCGGTTTCAGAATTTAAATACACTACATAATTTTCCCAAAATAAAAACACATTTAAACGTATACCTGAGACTAAATTGGCTTAATAGTTTTCACATATATCCACCAGTTTTAAAAAATGATTTTGTAGAAAAATGCAAAAAAAAAGAAATTTGTTTAAGAATTCATCTGCGACGCTTGCTTGAAATTGTTATAACTCTGCAAATTTTTGAATATAAGATAAAGCAAAAAAAAAGATTATTGAATATTTCAAGGATGTGTAACCCCTTAAACAAAGTATAGAGCTCATTGTTGTAGCGTTGGAATATTCATAAGCCAAAAATCTTCAGAAATAAGAAGTAATTTAATTATTTTCAGGATTTCAGAGCGATTTGAGAAACGTCTCTTTTAGACTTTCGATTTTAAACATCTTACATTAACCATACAAGTGTTTATATAAACTAGTGTGTATTATATTAATTCCGCTTGGAGGTCAGTTAACTCTTCATTACGTGTCATGCCCGGATGTGATAAAAGAAATAGTCTCAAGTCTCAAATAGATCATGTTACGGCGAGATAATCGATTAAGTGGTCGCATAATGTGACATTATTGAAAGTGTATTGTAGATTTTATCGTAAAATAGTTTTGTAACAGCATAAACGTGTTACGTGTGAATACAAAACATTAATCATCATTATACGCTTGCATTTATTTCTTATTAAAAGGTCATCGTTAAATTATTTCGTTTTTATTTATTATTATTGCAAGAACGAGATCAAAGATATCCGGGAAATATCGCGTATCCTGTGTCCGCCAAGATCCTGTTGACGTTGCTCCATAATTATTAATATTGCATAATATTCTCATAATGTCTAGTTAAGAGTAATAATGTATATATTTCAATGATGACAGATACCTAGGTACTAGTACGTAGAATGTACGTTAAATATCTATCATGGAATATTATGTTATATATAAATTACATTAATATAACTTGCCGTCTATTCCCGCTTGCTAAATATTCAGATAAAATTTTAAATTGTTGGTTTTTAAACCATAGCCTTTTTTATTGAAATGCAAAATTTGATTCAGGCAGGGAAAGAGTGGAATCACAGAATAACAAAACCTCTAGAAGGCTCACGGTGAACGAAAAAGTGAGGCAAAAATTTTGAAAAACGACAAAACCACGCCCATTCTGAAGATCATTTGGCAACATTTGACGACAGACACTCGTGAAGTGAACATTGCATGTTTATTTTTGTTCAAAATGGTGCGTGTAAAAACCGAAGTGGGAGTATTTCAAAAACAATTTACACACACATAATCACATGCGGGATACTTGGAGAAAAACTAACCCATAAAAACCAAGTTTTTATTATACTCCCTTTCTCATTTACTAGTGGAAACAGGTTTGGCGCTTAACCTACGCGTTGGGCTCGAGTCGGGCGACGCTACGAAAGCGAGTAGTAAAAATTTCGAAAAATCCAAAATTATACTATAATTATTAATTTTTTAAATCGAAAATTTGTTAGATCATTTTTATCGTCGCCACGAGTCAAAGTTTCAGCTCGATTGGATCACGGGAAAAGGGTTAAAAATCGATCCAAAGTTTTTTCGACAGACAAGCAAGCAGACGCTACGAGTTAAAAGAAAGGAAGCAAAAATGGGATTTCACCCGATTGATGGTGACGAAAAACTCCTCTGGAGGTGGTGGTTGGTCGATACTCGTCATAATTATTAACTTTAATTATGTAATTTTTTAGTTAAATCTAAATGAATTAACTTAATTTTTTATAAATAAGTTTTTAAATAGTGAAACTAAAATATCAAATATTATGTAATAAATAATAAATAATCATCAGGCTTTATATCAAGTTATAATCAAGTTTGTATGACATTTAATACGTACAAGCGAAAGTTGAAAGATATCAATTAAACTAGGGAGTGAAATATTATATCCAGCGGAGCTGCTGCGGGTGAGTGATTTTGTGCATAGTTACTTACGTAGTTCTCCAAAGAGCTTTGTAAATAAATAACGAAGGAGTTCTTATGCGGTGAAGGGAAATAACGCAGACTGACTTTTAGTTTTTGATCAGAAGTTTGCAATTTATAATAACGAATATTATTCTGGAGACACGTTTATGGAACGAGATTACTTTATTTATTTATCTTAATAATTTAGTTCCACGCATAATGTATGGACTAATACATGGTTTCACTTGGACATGTTGCATTCCATCTAATCATTTAAAAGTGTTTATAATATAATTTTTGCACTTCAGTTTAAACCTCCTTATATTCTCCATGTTTTGAATTTCCTTTTGCAGGCTATCGAAGATTTTTATACCTTTATACATCATACAATTTTGTGAGGTGTTTTTCTTTTTCTTTGGTAGTCTTATGTTGTCGCTTCCTCTCGTATTGGCACGTACAGATAGGAAAGAACAATAATAAAAAATAGAGAACCCGGAATAGGGGTCGCATCAATACTCTTACTATTAAAACGTTTGTTCTATGAATATCGAAACAACTTGCTGGTCTCTTGGAATTGATTCACCGACCGCTGCATCACCAGGTAAGAGTCATAACCACTAGACCAACAAGTTATTCTAACATTGTCACGGGATGGTGGCGGTGGGAGACAAATGAAACACTTCAAATTGATTCATGTTTTATTTAATCACGTTTAATTAAGTCACTGAACACGAATTTAATTAGAGCAGTATTATATAATTCGGACTAATTTATCATTTATCAATCGTCATTTAACACTTTAGACTCGTCTTCGCACGTCTGGGAGCATATATCTACTTATTTCCGAACGCCCGTTGGGTACTCACTAAATTTATTGTCGCTTGGTTACTGAATTATTACGCTGAATCACCGCCACGCTTCTTTTCGCTGGTTTTGCTTTATTTGTGTGAACCGAATCGTTACCATAAAAACTATTGTTCGGCACAATGCCGTAGCATATTTATAAAGACCCGATAACCTTAATGTTTCCGGAACAGTTTCGTAGTTCTTATTGTTTCAGACTCTCGTGATAATATTGTCAAAGTGGATAAAAAATTAACTCTCATATTCTTGTATACTTTGTAATTATTCTACGAATAGGTATGTATGTTATGTCTTAAATAAGTCTGTTTAAAAATGTTATTCCTGATACTTATTTTTATTAGTGTTTTTTTTCAAAGCCGCCTCCATACATTTAGACCTTTCCTGTTTTGCGAATTAAATAATATAGTTTATTTTTAATAACATGCATATGATATGATTATATTTTAGATTGCGCCATTAATATTCCATATTAATGGCGCAATCATTACTTCTCAATTATCTTCATTAAATTTAAGGTCCCAAACAATTCTTCGCCTTCCTTCTCATTATTAATTTTTTACCGAAGATTAGCGACCAAGTTGCGGTATGCTGATTTATTTTGTGCATAAATGTATTAGATTAGCAGCACTTAACGTAACGATGATAATCATCCCTTTCTAGACATCTACACATCTATTGCTTTCTATCTTTCTTTGCATATTTCTTATTGTGTAAAATATGTCCGACGTATGCAGCTTTCCTTCATTTGACTGTTTTTTAACTAACTAATACGTCTTAATCATTAATGCATTATTAAAGTGTAATAATTAATAGTGTCAACTCACGAGATTTTTAGTGCAGATCGATACAGCTATTTCTCAAATGCTTCCAACCATTAAATAAATTCTTTGTTTTCCATAATAACTGTTACTGAATATATGAGATATTTCAGAATATTTTGGAGACTTCACACTTTTCAACGATAAGTCTATTCTTTCTTCATATTTGTTCACTTTAATGTTCTATTTCCTTACAACACATAATATGTTAAAGCCTCATAATTCTTTGTCGCTTAGTTTTGAAATATGTCGAACTAATTTGGATTTGGTCTTCTGATAATTATGACATCTAAATCGCTGACCTGGTTTTCTGATGTCTCCGTAATACCATGTCATGATATGCGAAAAGTTTAAGCATTATAGTAATTATCGTTGCAGCTTCATTATTTTGTACGTCCCTACGAATGTACAATATTATAATATTGCGTTAGAAAACAATACAGCCTGATGTAACGTCTTAATACATAATCACCGCATAAGAGTGACGCAAAAATAATGTCACATCGTCTAGTGTGGTACGTACCCAACTTTCGGATTTTTTTACGAGTCACTTAACAATTAGGGCATTTCATTGTGAAAGAATAATCCAATATTATTAAACCAGTTAGTATTTGAGTACTTGAAGTTAGCTTGTTGAATTGCTGTTTCTTTTTTGTCTTTGCAAATGATCATCACAAAGGAAAATAATCGCAAACTGTCTCTTCAATATAATTTTTTGCGTATTTTGACAAAACATCGGTATTATTGTAGAATACAATGGACATTCAGATCTTTGCAAAAGCATATTGAGTGCCCTTGCAAAGTATTAAAAAGTTACTACACTTCGAAATTTTCATCATATATTTTACATTTCAGTTACTTTATCTAAGAATAAGGTGCAAACGATACACAAGAGAAAAATATAATTAAGCGGTAGCTTCTGATATTTTGGAAAAAGACTTGAAAATGGTATTCCCTTATTTTAACAACAATCTAAAAATCATCTATCGTTTTCTCAGTTTAGTTTAAAATATCTCATAGGTATCTCTTTCTGCTTGTCGGCCAGTATTACCAGCCACAGCTCACAAACATCTTATAAATATGTAGACACCTACTATATGGCGCTGATAGATTCGTACAATAAAATGGAATGGAAAAGGATAGTGAAACTTGGAGAAAAAGATACAACGACGAGATATATAACATTTTTAAAGTCTCCTAGCTCTCTGTACATGCTCGTCTGAGTAGGCTGAGATGGGCGGGGCATGTGCAGAGAATGCCGTCGTCGCGGATGCCCAGAAGGATGCTGGAGGGACATCCGGATGGAAGAAGAAGAGTCGGCAGACCTAGGCTGCCAAGGAAAGACGAGGTCAGAAGGAATACGAACCAAATATTGCGGGTAACAGACTGGAGGACTGAAGGAGTTGGAGGCGAGGACTGTGGAGGCCGAGGCTCGATATGAGCTGTAGAGCCATTGAAGAAGAAGAAGTACGACACATCTTTATGACGGGAGAGAAGAGGGGACCCACCATACACCCAGGGCCGTTCTATGAGCAATAGCTTACATATCGGCCCTACACTTTCACCACCACTTTCGGCATTTTTTAATGCTAAAGTGGCCGCACTCACCGTCCCACCGACACACAGGAATGAGAGCGGGACGGGGACGCATCCACACAAAATCTCTTCTCTGCCTCCAATTGTCATTTGTTAAAAGTGCCTCCACATTTAACAAATGACAATTGGAATATACTTATCATGACGGGAAAAAAATATCTAACATTATTAGAATGCTGACTTAAACGGGGTTTAATATGCAAATTTATGTCGGATACAGAAAGATAATCAATAGCTGTTCGTAATAATGTTTTTTTTTTCATTTTGGTAATACAGGAAAAAATGTAAACTCATGTCTTCTAAATATGTCTGAGTACCTATATGTAATCATTCGTCGGTTTTTTTTGTAATCTTTGTTCAAATATAAACATCATTTGTGGGGTATAAAAGCAAAGGCAGCAATATCCAAAAAAAATTAATGCAGTCATCGAGGATTACCTACTAATTAATAATGTACTGAACTCGAGATTTTTTAGAAACACATTATGTAAATATATAGGAAACATGGTTTTGGAAGGGATAGATACATAAAATCTAGAATTCAGTCCATTCAAAATTAGTAATCCTCGGTGACTGCATTCAAAACACTTTTTTTAATTTTTCGGATATTGCTGCCTTTGCTTTTGTACCCCACATTTAACAAATGAGAAATTTTACACCTAATTAATGATTGAAAGATGTGAAATTATTAAAATTAATTTTGCGTGTAAAAGAATTTTTTGAATTATTCATCGATTTAAAATTTACCGCTTAAATATGTTTACGAGTACAAATATGGATTTGTATTACTTAAAATATATCAAACTGCGGCAATTCAAAAAATTGTAAATAATTCTCCATTAGGCAAATGTATGTTGTACAGAACCTTGGAGGAATTTCACACAATATTTATGCGTATATTGTGCTACTTTTTAACCATAAGTTGTTTACGACCGATACACATTTATTAACTTTGAAAACTTAATTATCTGAAAACCTTAGGGCGTTCTCCCACTCTAAACCAAATGTAGTACAAAATATGTTCGTGTATGATTAACTAATCAAATAGAATCTATGGCCCCAGGCATAGCCGTAGAGCTCATGGAGGGGTACAAAATTAGCATATCGTGAAAATTACGGCCCATAAAACAAATTAACTTGGACTGAAATATTCAAGGTGTGAATTCCAACTATGCAATCGACTGCGTTAAACATTTGAACCTCGATATTTTATGTTGATTTTCGTTTATTCACTTTCCAGTCCACGCATGGTACAGTAAAACCCCGTTAATTCGAACCCCGATAATTCGAAATTCGCCGTGATTCGAAATTTTTAAAACCCCCATGTTCCAAAATGCTAATTTCATAGTAAATCAACCCCGATAATTCTAAAACCTCGGTAATTCGTAATTCGAATTAATTTTTAGCCCCTTGCACCATAAATCAATAAATTTTATTTCATATAATTCGATTTTTTTTTTAAATTATACGAAATTTAAAAAATATTTCGATATTTTTTTGTGTGTACAACAGATATGTCAATTTCGGATATGTTAGTAATAGAAATGTGGCAGTCTTTGTATAAATATAATAAATATTGCGTTTTCGAAATGATTTTTTCACAAAATTAATCGTTTTTTTCATGAATTTTACAATTTGGCGAATTTTGCAATCGCATTGCGATTTTTGATTTTGCGTAATAATTTTTAGTCCCTTGCGGCAAAAATAAATGCATTTTAGTTTACAAAATTCGATTATTTTTTTAAATTTGACGAAATTATATATTATATTTGAGAACAACAAATAAAATATACTTTAGTAATATAAATGTCGCTGTCTTCGTATTAGCATAATAATTATTGCGTTTTCAAAATGGTTTCTTTAAATATGCAAGGATACAGACGTTTTTTACTATGTTAATGACTTTTTTCATGACTTTTACAAATTTTGGCGAATTTCGCAATTGTATTGCGATTTTTAATTTTTTTAGTACCATGAATTTCGAATTAACGGGGTTCCTCGTAATTCGAAATTTTTTTGGGTCCCTTGAATTTCGAATTAACGAGGTTTTACTGTATTATTTTTAGTACTTCTCCAACCATCCAACAGGTACGTGCAGTCAGTAGGTACATTGAAATAAGCTCTACGTGAATATTGTAACGAGTGGACCTACTGAATACTGCAATAATACAACGGCGTCACGCAACACAGGGTCAGTCATTCGTTCAAGCTTTCGATTGTTTAGGCTTCCTTCAGAATGTCTTCTAATTCTTGTTTCATTATCATTGCGTCATTTCTTTCTTACCATTCTCTTCTCATTCATCCGTACAACGTTACCAAAAAACCTAATCTACCCGTTCTAATCTTATTAACTAAGCTATGGTCAGGTTTATATTCTTTCAAATTTTCGAAATTTTTTACTCTATCGTAAATGGATATGTTATATAAACGCCTGAGTAATCTTATTTCTACTGCATTCAGTTTACTTTCGTTCCTATTGTGCCATTTTCAAAGTTCTCATATTTATGTTAGTGTTGCCAGTTTTGCCGTCCTGCAGTTATCCACCCTTCTTTCTCAGCCTTTCCGTTTCTATAGAGCATACATCCCAAATATACAAACTCATCAACCTGTTCCAAATATTCGTTACCTACCAGTAACTGTCTATTTCAGCACGTTATCATATACTCCTCCTTTGTAAATTCCATCACTTTTTAATGTTCAAAATAAGGTCAATTTCCTTAGTCACTTTTCTTACTTGTTAACTTCTGGTTAGGTACATCGTACATCTTACTTACTATTCTGTATGTCTTATTTACTATTCGCCATTAATATTTCATCATAAAATCGCTCATTAAATACTCACTAAGAAAATTGTAATATTTCCGCACATTATCTGCACAATCACATTTAAATAAATATTTCATAAAACAGTCACCATATACTATGCATATTTTTTACATTCTTAAATAATTACTATGCTTGTGGATTTCCTTGTTGCCAATGAATTAACGCTCGCCGATGTATTGCGGACAAAGGCTACCAAAAAAATATCTTTTCACAACGGTTTGAGAAGTCGCTTTTGTGATTTATAATTGACTATACAACAATATGGCTATTTGCACGTAGACTTGATCTATAAATATAAAGTATGCAATTAATAAATAATGACTGCAGTCAAAACGTGAACGAAACTGGTGTCCTTCATGGTAGCGCCCCGTGCGGTAATACTTGCAATGATAGCTTCCGGCATCGTAAATTGCCAAGTATGCCAAGTATCACATCCTGAATTTTGTCTAGCAAAGGTACTGATACAAAAAAAACTGATGAAATTAGTAAATTAAATGGTTTTTGTAAAATGTATGTGTAGAAGTGATGATATCCGCTAGGAGCACAGGACTAAATACAAAATGGAAAAAAAAAATATAACGAATCTAGTATTTAACTAGTAACTTCTGTCCTGGCACAACACTCTTGCCTCCTCCGCTAAAAGACATCTACTCACTCACTTCTATACCTGATACTTTCATCACTCACCTCATATATTTTCCTTACCATCCTGCTCTCACGCATACGTTCCACATGCCAAAAGAGTCTAAACAAGGCTTAATTAAATCGATTGCCTACGTTACAAATAGATGTTCGTCTCACAGAGACTAAGCGATATGGGAAAGTATGTATGGAAGTCTTTTATGGGCATTTATAGGGCATACGGCCTGTCGTAGGCTGGCTTAAGTGATCACTTTACACAATAAAACGTTCAGCCGTTTACTTTTTGCTGATTTGTTCGCTCTTCACTCTTTAATACAAATATTTTGCACGTATCTCTCTGTACCACCTCATTTCCACCCCATTTAGCCTGACTGACGTAATGAACAAAATTATTTTTACTATTTTTTTATTATTAGTTTTTTAGTATTAGATTTTTAAATATTGTCTATTTAGGTTGCAATTTGTTTGCACTAAAATGTATACTTCAAATCACTTTCTTTTACTAAGAACATTGCATGGATGCTCCGCGACATTAAAATCCATATACTTGTGTGTCCGTAATCTCACATTGGTGCTGTCAAAATGGTGTTGCCATTATTTTTTATGAGCAACCAAAGTGTATTTGTTAATAAATCAGTTGATTGCATATGGGAAACTGGAACAAGTAAAAATATGGACATATATGGATATGAATATGGTTGTTGATAAAAAAAATCCCAATTTTACGAAATGTTAATCGATCATGTCAAAACGTGATATAAAATTACCCAAACTAACCTAACCCAACTAATCTAACCTATTTTTAAAGTAAGCTGAACGCTTTTGCTATAAAAATAGGAATAATTTGCTTAAAAGAGTCTGTTTCAATGTGCAAATAATGTTTTCAATGTTTAATATATCAAGTTATTACGATCTAAACAAAATTGCAATCTCATGTGTATCCCAATTAAATAAATTATGTTGGTATCTACAATACCAAATGATTCTTGTATTGCAAAGTGGTCGATCGTGCACTTAGCATGCAATTTATATAAATACAAAAAATGTTCAGATCAATGATATATAGCTCTATCTATATTACAATGTTGCGTTTATAAATATTACGCGAGAACACAGAAATATGCGAATCGTTTTGCATGAGTCATCGAAAGATGTTTGCTTCTAAAAAAAATTAAAACTTTTATTTTGCCTGTACAACATAAAAAAATGCAGCTTCTCATCAGATATATTGGTTAATCCAATAAATATTCTTTCTGTCCATTTCTCATCTTTGATTCCTAAGAATTATTAAATATTATGTAAATTTAAAAGATTTTATATATATTTATTATAAAACGGTAATGTAGTACATATTTAACAATTATTATTATTAACAAAAGTAAACTATCAAAATAATTTTTAAAGTAAAATACCGTTGATCGATATCATAATATGTGGAGTGTAAAAGCAAAGGCGGCGATAGCCAAAAAAAAAATGTTTCGAGCACAGTCATCGAGGATTACTAATTTAAAATCCTACTGAATTCTAGATCTTATGTATCTATCTCTTCCAAAATCATATTTCCTATAAATTTGTAGACTATGTTTCCTACAAATTCTCGAATTCAATACTTTATAAATTAGTAAATCTCGATAAATGCATTAATTTTTTTTTTGTATATTGCTGCCTTTGCTTTTATACCCCGCATTTTTAAAATTAAGTTAGTTACTTACATATTTTTTTACAGTCTCAAAATTTATTTACAAACGAATGAAAAACAAATTGTTTGTTTTTAGTTTGTATATATATAAATTTATTTTATTTTACGTCATACTCCATTAAAAGTAAATAGTTTGATTATTTTTCGAGATAGCGCAGATTTATTTATAGATAAAATGTAACCAAGTGCAACACGTTGCAACTTTGAGTTGTTGCAGACTTACCAACACCGATATGGGTCAGAAGTCGTGTTCAAATCAACACACTGTGTAGGTATGTGTAATCTAAATATAAAATGTTATTTTATATCACGAACACGAAATGTTGTATAACTTTACATTGCCCTAGCACAGGAGTCGACAAATCGCGGCTCCCGAGCTGCATGCGACTCTTTCGGCGCTAGCGTGTTACTTTGAAAGTACGTATATTTTTTTAATTAGCAAATCCATTTTCCGCTTTAAGTGTAGCTATCCCCTTCACTTAACAGACTGCTAGGAAAGATCTACAGACCTTGTGACTTTTGCGACTTACAAGGACTTATTTTCACTAATTGTTTTAACCAATTGTATTTTATTTTCTTGTTCACCACTTGCACTGCACACGCCTAATCGATGTGCAAGATATGTGCCAATTCGTACATGATTGCATTACATTAATATCGCATGGTAGTTTAAATATATTAATGTTGCTAGAGCAGGCTGAAGAAACTTGTAATTGTGATAAGTATTGGACTGAGTTTAATGTATTTCCTATTATTCTGTTAGTGTCTAATTAAACATAAAAATGAAGTAAAAAAATACCTACCATTTAACACATTCCTGCGAACAATCTTTCTCAAACTTTAACATAAATATCAAATAAATTACTATTCTAAAATTCTAATAAGCCATGAGACATAATTTTTGTAACGAAACACGTCATCAGGCTTCAGTTAATAACATCGATTTCTTGTCGGGGATCGAACTCAGGACTCTCTGTGTGAGAAGCCATCATGCCCACTGGATTAAGAGAGTCGCAATTTATATGTAATGTTGAAGCAAATTGGGTTTATAATGATTAAGCAACGTATTGTAGGAAAACCTAGCTAGAACGTCGACCGGTGGTATCTACAGGTAATTCCGTCTACCGTGAACGCCGCTCTAGCGCGTGCTCTACCTGACGAAAGAGTGAGATGGCCGTCTCCCGTCGCGCTTTCACGTCGGCCATACGCCTACTTCTCATCAATCTCACAGGTGGTTTGAATCACAGTTTTCAAATGATTACCATCATCATCACTATCGGCTTTACAATACCTGGCGGCCTCCTCAAAAATTTTGCTCCATGAATTCTATCACATGTCATTTCTCTCCACTGACCGAGGGATTTTGAAAACAGATGTGTTTTTGAAGATATTATCATCCCACCTAAGCTTTGGCCTTCCTACGCTATTTTTCACAATTGATTTTAGTTATTGCTCTTTGATCACCCTATTCACTTCGCCCAACAACCTTTCTATTTTAATAATCCTTGAGACCCTTACCTTATTAAAAAAATATATAGCTCATTATTGTTGCATCTAGGCTAAAATTACAGTGATTAAAAACTTAAAAATTTTCCTTTCAAGAACTTTCAGTGCACAATAATCGCTCTTAGTCAATACTTATGTCTCATACGGATATGTAAGCACTGATCTATAAAGCGTTGTATAAACAAAAAAATTTACAGCTTCTGGATAGCAAAACGAATGTTTGAAAATGTTTGAGTACCACTTTACTTACTTAAAATAAAGTTTTTTACTTAATAACAAAAATATGAAAGTTAATCTAAGTCAGAAATATTTTTCATATCAATTCATCAAAGGTCGCGGATTCGAATCTCACTCCAGACCAGCAAGTTAGTCCTATTTTCGTAGCTCAAGCGTTTAGCTTAATTCGAAAACAGTAAGAATATTTATGTGATACGTATTCCGTGTTCGCATCTCTATTTAAAAAAAAATTGAAGCTACTTTTTAGAAGTTTGCCTATCCCTGTTCTAATGCATAGATATTCATTTGCATTAGTAGTATAAGTTTATAGACCTCCATTCACTTCTCATTATATGGAAATTTACGATAGTTGAATTGTGAGGATATATAACATTTTTAACGCTTGCTTTTGTATTTCATTTGAACACATGTTTGCTTTACTTAAATACAGCGTACAATTCCCACTTATTAAGGCCATACTCGTTTTATCTATGGAAGCTGAAAAATATAATTGATTTCTTTTGAATTAAAGTTTATGGGATACTAATAATGGTTTATTTTTTCTCCAGGTACGGTCTGACCTACGAGGACATCGAGAAGGGTCTGCCCCTCATCGACACATCCAAGACCCTCATCCGTGAGGTGTGCCCGCCCTTCCTGTCCCACGTGGAATGCAGGGCCGGCAAGTACAGGAGGTTCGACGGCCTCTGCACCAACCTTCAGCACCCCACGTGGGGAGCGTCCATGACGCCTTTCCAGAGGTGCGTGATTATCGAATTATTTTTCTAAATATTGATATAGATCCTAGGGTATTATTTAACGTCTGTACTATAAAATCATTTCTAGCTAACAAAATATTAGTTAAATTAGTAAAAACCACTACCAGATTTAAGGTTAACCGGTTTCGAGACGTACCCGTCTCTTTGTCAGGACCAACACTACACTACTATGTTCACAACACTATACACCACAACTATAGTATTGTTAAACTTTCACCAATATTTATCACATAAATGTTAATCTTGTCAGAGGCAAGCATGCACTAACTAGCCTACAGAACAATCAGGAATATAACGGTATCAGGAATCACTCTCTCCCGTTAGATTCCTGATTGTTCTGTAGGCCAGTTAGTGCATGCTTGTCTCTGGCAAGATTAACATTCATGTGATAAATATTGGTGAAAGTTTAACAATACTATGGCTGTGGGGTATAGTGTTGTGAACATAGTAGTGTAGTGTTGTTACTGACGAAGAGACGGGTACGTCTCGAAACAGGTAGACCTTAAATCTGGTAGTGGTTTTTAATAAGTTAAATAACATTCTGTTATAATGTCTAACCACAAAGATAATGCTTTAAATATTAAAAATACATTTCTAGCTAATTTATTCGTTCTTGTGCATTGAAACTTGCGTTGAAGCACCACCCATACTACGAGTATTAATTATAATTACATTCTAGATTGATTGCTCCTCTATACGCTGATGGGATCAACGCCCCCAGGGTCTCCGTGACCGGCCGTGACCTGCCCCTGTCCAGGGTCGTCTCCCGCACCATGCATCCTGATGAAGGATTCCACGATCACGCTGGAACCGTTATGGTGATTGCATGGGGACAGTTCATGGACCACGACTACACTCTCACTGGAACTCCACTGGGTAAATCATTTGGCATTTCATTAGCATTTGATCAAATCGAAACAAAAACTACATCTCTCTTCAATCTACTGATATTTTAGTTTTATTTAATTCGTGCGTACTTTTAAGTGATTTTTTTATTTTTAATTTTTCAATTTTATTTATTTCTTAAGTTAGTTAATATTACATTGTATATTAACTAGTATTTTACATTTAACATTCTTAAATCTATTACTAATATACTATTCAAAATAACCTACATATTTACATTTAGGTACATCTAATCTAATCAATGGTACAATCTATAATTATTAATAATAAATCTTATGCTCTACAATAATTGGCCATGTATTGTTAATTCTATGGTTGATTCAGCACTTCTTACTACCCGTATGGAGCTTAAAAACATGTAGACTTGACAGAAAAAAAACTAAACAAAAATGTTACTTGAAAAGGTATTTTGTATTTGGTATATTGTGTGTCACTAGAATGAATTTTTCTAGTCAAACCCTTCTATCCACTGTCTAAAATGAAAAGGATTCGAAGTTTCAAAGACTTCGATCACCGCAAAGAGGTATGGAAAGATGAATGCCGAGCATCATACAAAGAAACAGACAAAGAAACATGTGGATAAGATAACAAACAAGGGAATTTGATGCAATGGACGAACGCAGACATTCATTGGTAGGTACCTGAAAGGAATCAAGAGACCGACAATCATCAAATCATAAAATACTGTGTAAAATATGCATTAGTGAATAACAATGGACATAAACAAATGATAATTGAGGATGCCCTCATCCAGCAATCAATAAAAAACGAATTATGAAGTATACTTCGTATGAATGTTCAAGTTATACCATCAAGAAAAATAAATACTTGTATATGATATACCAACAGTGTGTGATGAAAAAATTGTGTTTTTGACAAAATTAATTTTTTTAGTCTTATACTGACTTGGTGTTTATATCTGCTAACTCCAGATATTTCAATCATTGGCAGAGTCCTCGTTTCATAACATTTGACTTTTTAATACACTGATACGAATGTGTATAATACACAGAGTGTATCAGTGCATTAGTAGGTATCCTTTCCGAGGTGGGCTGACGGCGTAGGTAACTGACATTCGATCTTACATCGTACATTACTTACATAATGGTCACCCTAGAGCTGGAGTGTAAAGACATAAAATGTTTACTGTGCACAGTTTATATGAAAATTCTTTAAATTGTATCAAAAGTGTACATTTCTTAATCCTTTGTCTTCAAAGTTATCAAACTAGAAGCAATGGAAGAAAATGTATGCTTAAAAAAAATGTTTACTTGTAGGTACATATCTAATTGTTTATTTTATAAATTATATTCAATTATTGTACCAGTGTAATGTGTAATTATCTGGTAAAGTTAACTACTATGTAGAAAATAATTGAAGTACTTTTACATACAAATTCGAAATGAAAAAATCTCGATATGAACTTCGTAAGTTCGTTGGAATCTTCACACCGTTGGTATTTGATTTTAAAAGATAAATAAAACGTTGATCTGTCCGAGTCACTATTTGCGAGATTAGTCCCAATTAATAATTTCAAGCTCTACTTCGTGAAAGAGTTGTGTGAGAGTATTTTCGTAAATATTAGATACGATATTAAATTTTTAAATATAATTAAATGAGAAAGGTCACAATCATTGAAATCAATCACTTAAATTTAATTCTCCGATAAATAATCGATTGACGTCATCTACTAGAGTCCGGTTTCCAGCTGTTTGGAAGCTTATTAATAAAAATAGATTGCAAAAAATGTGTTGGTAAAGATCGCACATTTACGCACGTACCTGTAATAATAATGTAATCTTCACCAGTTGAAATCGTTTGCTTCATAGGTATATTGTTTATTATATTTTTCAACAGATTGTCAACAGGTCGATAGATAAGTCTTAGTGTGACATTAAAGTATAATGTAAAAACTTTTTTTTTTAAAATTAGTTATGTTAGTATAGGTATAACCATATTCTGAGATTTTTAGTCTACCGGTTTTGAGACGCACCCATCTCTTCGTCAGGACAACCACTACACTAGCATGTAAATACTACACACTACAACCACAGTATTATTCACACACTAACATCTCAAAATATTTCTCACATCCGCGTTAATCTAACCGAAGGGGAACCTTAGTGCATATTAGCATATTAGCGTAATATGCCAATAAAAATATAATTTATTTTTTCATGGGAGCAGCTTAATCATTTTCCATTTATTTCTTATGGTATATGTCTTGTTTGGTATAAGTCCAAGGATTAAGGACGTATACCGAGGTACCACTGTATTTCGCCTTATAATATTTTTTCATATTTAAAATTAAATAAAAATCGTATTTAAAGCTAGAAAAATATATTTTTAATGAAAAGTTTTTTATACATTTATTAAGAAATATTATATTAGAAGAATTTAAATACAGTATTCTCCTGAGGAAACGCCACATGACGCAAAAAATCTGAGATAGAAATTATTAACTAATCAATAGTCCTTGATCTATACTTTAAAAAAATGCAATCTTTCAAAGATTTTTATTTAAATTTAATCATATCTGTCTTGAATTGATCATTTTATAAATTGGATCCAACAAGAATTATGAGAGGCTTCTGCTGGCAAGGTGACTCCCATAGCGTGGACGATTCATCAACAACATCATTTATTACGCCAATTAAAAGTTCAAACGTCATTTTTCACGATTAACATTTTACAAAGTAATCTACGGTCTGTCAAAAAAAAATACATTTAAGTCCTGGACAATTTGATATCTATTTTACAAGGTGCTAACATTTATTCGCATGTATGTAACACTCGAAATTGGCCAAGCGCCTATGGAAGACAAATCATTAACGCGAGTGTTCTACAGATTGCAAAAAAGAATATCAACAGCTAAGTATAATTACCTATTAATAGGTATGTAGGTACACGATGCACATGGACTTAGCATTTAAGGGCACCACCTTGACATTTTCGAAAAACCTTTTTCTTGCTTTATAGCTTGAAGTTCTAAAAATTATTTGAGCCATCACTCATTCAATAATTTCAAAAATTGGCTGAGTTATAGCAATTTAAATATAGCGTGGTAGGTAAATTTTTAAAGGAAATACAGTGTTTTTTCATATTTGTCGCCTACCCCTTTTCGACTGGTGGAGATGATATCTCAAAAACTATTAATTTCATTTTTCTTAGATATATGCGCAAGCTATTGAATTCCCATATTGATTATGAGGATACCTTTAAACTATTTAGATTTATAAATATATAGGTCCACGAGTCAACTCATATATTGATCATGTAGAACTATAGGTTCCACGACAACTGTACACAGTCAGCTTATTACTCTGCTGCTGTGTCTTTATATCAAATATCCATACCTAACTTTGTAATAGTGATATAGTACAACCTAAACATTAGCATCAATCGGTACACGAAACGATTATGATATTGTTACAGATTTGTAATCTTTATTTATTTTTGGACAGTATGCCTTTTGAAGATTAACATTGGAAAGAATGTCTTTGGTTGCGTACAAACTGTATTGAATTAATTTATAACTTTTTTTATTTTTGCTGTTAGATCCCTTCAACCGTAACGATCCCGAGGAGTGTTGCCACAGACCCCCCCATCGTAAGCACCCTTACTGCAATGAGCTGATCATCCCTGATGATGACTACTTCTATCGTCTCTTCAATGTCAAGTGCATTGATTTCGTCAGAGGATTCCCTTCCCCAAGAGCCGGGTGCAGACTTGGTAAGCAATACAAATTCTTAATTATTTCGTTATAATTCCTTCGTTATAATTCGTTATAATTTCGTTATAATTCCTTCGTATGCCTATAAATAACAAAAATACATTGAAGCATTTTTTAATATAATTATTTATTTAATTATTATTACAACTGCGTTACAATTACCCATTTCACTAGACTAAGATCCATATTGACCTGGGCAGTATTTTCCTCCTGTCGCATTTACAATACCAAATATATATATATACACATACGTGATTTCAATAAAAATTATCGTCACCGTAAAATGATGTGGAAAATTTTTTATTTTATTTATTTTTTAACCCTAGAAGCCTAATCTATCTTGGAGGTACATAAAGCCTTAACATACGTCTCAGAGGCGTACATATATAAATGACAACCTGTAGGCTAAAATATATCTATTTATGTCATATTTTTCGAAGGAAGTTCAAGGTTGGGATATTAACTAATAATTAAACACAGATTTATCAATGAAAACTATAATCACACTTATTATTACAACAAAATAAAAAAAATACGCTTATATCCAAACTAAAAAAGTCAACTTCTCAGAAATCAACTGAAACATATATTTTTTTTAAAGTATTTAATATTTTTTTAGCATTAATTACTTATTCTTAGGACATACATTAAAAGTAATCAGATTTTTAATGACTAGCTATAAATTAAGCGCAATCTATACAAAAATCAACTTTGTGTTCGCAGCGTACTGACTTTTTGCACTTAAAGCACACTAATTTTGACATTCTCTTTTTTTTGTAAGAGCAAAAAGCGCACTATTTACGTTTTTTGGGCTCAGGTTCTCCTGCCTGAAGTTCATTACACATGCAGCATTCTTGTAAAGTGAAAACCTCTTCAGTAACATAATTATTCTCATCTTCGCTTTCAACGTCGTCCACAACCTTGTTGTCCTCGTCTTCAGAAGCTAATTCTCCTAGAGAAAGATTGTCTTCTTCGTTTAAGATTGCCGAAATATCGTCACTGTGTAATCTATCTGAAACAATGCCGAGATTAACATAAAATGTACAAAAAACTAATGAAAGTAAAATCACACAATCTTAGTCCAAAGTTACACAAAGCCTAAACATACGTCTCGCAGGCGTGTTGTACGTCAATAAGTCAAAAATGGCGGGACTTACCTTACCGACACAGGCACCACCGGCAAGCTCCCGTAGACTAATGAGTTGATTAAACAGCATGAGGCGCTAACTTTACCCGTTAGATAGAGATAAAGAATTTTCGATTTCGTGTACGCCTCGCAGGCGTAGATTAGGCTTCTAGGGTTAAATAAAGATGCCAAAAATAAACGTGTCGCATCAATATTCGTATTATTTTGAAATTAAGCTAAACGCTTATGTTATGAAAATAGGACTAACATGCTGGTGTCCTAGAATGGGTTTCGAATCACCGAACATCGGATTAGATGAGAATCATAACCACTACGCCAACAAGCTACTCATTTATTTTATATAATATCCTTTAGCTTCTATAAAATAAAACGTAATTTTTAAGATCGATGAGTACTAATCCATAAAGCTCAATTAAGTAAAACAGAAAAAAAAACGAAAATTAGTTAATAAAGTTAATCGAATTCAACCAACCCATGAAACATAAAAAATATTGATTTATATCGTTCGTTAGCCGGCATTTTCGATCATGCTGTCCACCTCATTGCCATTTCAGTTATTATTCAATGGTTATATATTTTTCGCTGATCCCACTACGAATGTCTTTATTTTGATTAATTATAATAGCATGTCTCAAATAATGCTAACTGTTTTCTACATAACGTTTTCATTGCTTAGTTTGAGAAAATTCAACATACCCAAATTTAATAGTTTTGCAATTAAACTTATCGCCTTAATCATAGAAATATTGAAAGATCAAATGTAAAAATTAATGTAAAAATTATACGCACAGAGAGATACTTAATATTTTTTTATTGGAGATATTTAATGTTTGTACATTACCCAAAAAAAACTAGTGTATATTTCTGTGTATGGGTGAGTTCAGAAATAAGTTTAGTGTAGGTATATGAATGAATTCGCCCTTTTAGCGTTCTGGTAATAATTACAATATAATAAAGTATTTTGATGGTGTATATGATTACTTATATTACTGCACGCAAAAACAAAACTATTCCTCGAATTCTAAGAACACATACTACTGACTTGACTACTACTGACTAAACTTTCAGATACAGATACAGATGGTTATAAACTCTTTAACAAAATGTTGGGCAATATAACCCAAATGAAATATACAGATAACGTAAAATTTATAATGAAAATGTAGATTTAGGGGATGGATAGACCAGGTATTGGTTCACTCATCCTAACAAATTGATAGTTGAAGATTTACAGCCGATTGATTAGCTGGTAACATTATATTACTTTATAAGTTATTGAATGTAGTGGCGTTTACTTTGTGGAAATTCATTTTAACAACTATGAATAAAATACTATTTTTGTTTTATTTTTCACTAGTTTATTTTAGAATATCACACAACATGTTTCGGAAGTTTCCTCAGTTTTCTTCCTCATGTGAGCTGAGTCTCAACTCACCTGAAGAAGGAAATGGAGGTTTTCAAAACATATTGTGTGATACTCTAAAATAAACTAATGAAAAAAAAAACAAGATAATGTCTTACTCATAATTTTTATATCACTTTTCTTATTTTTCATTTTCCTTGCTAGTAAATTGTGAAATGTGCTTGTCTCGTTTTTCATTTTTCTAGTGTTTTTCTATAAAAAACTATGTACATTCCAACTGGCATATGTACCTATTAATAAATAATACTAATACTTCAAGTATTTATACTGTTAAGAAAGCCTTATTCACAATCGTTAGGTCGCCTTAACATTTTGATTGCCCTAGTGTACAGTTTTTTAGTTTTCAAAACACATTCATCAGACGTTTTAAGGCCAGTTTGTCACGAGGATAGGACACTTCATCGTGTCGTAACATAACCGTATTTTGAAATTAGATCGAACAAATTCAAATAGTAGGCATTCTTTCGCAAACCGACGTCCTTGACCAATCACCGTACGCTTAATCTTAATCAATCGGGAAAAATTTCTAGTTAGGCGGTGCTTAACCGTTCAATGCAATATTCCTACGAAACCATTCATTTCTGTGTGAACTGAATACATTTGATAGTGTGACAAACGGTTGTGACATCACTAGCGGCGTTGTGAGTTGTGATGTAAAACCAGGTGATACTTGTTGCGCAATGTTTCGCCTTCTGATCATCGCTCGTGGCGATTGGATTATCTGTCCGCGTGGGAAGCTGGTTCTTTATATTCTAGAGACCAAAATATTGCGATATTACTGCCAAACTATCATATTTACTACTTTAATATCTAATAGCTGTGTAAAATCACGGGGGGGGGGGGGCGTAAATTAATGGTTTGCGACTTAGCTAAGCTCTGCTTTTATAATGTCGTCTAGTCGCCGCTCTGCCGTCCGCGCGTTTGAGGTTATATTATATTTACTACTTTGATATCTAATAGCTGTGTAAAATCAAGGGGGAGGCGTAAATCAATGGTTCATGACCTAGCTAAGCCCTGCTTTTATAATGTCGTCTAGTCGCCGCGCTGTCGTCTGTCGGTTCGAATCTCTCTCCAGCCATGTTATTTAGTTTTTTAGCCATGAATTCCAGGAAGTTAACGAAATTATTATATTTAGATTACTTTGAAATAATCTGTGCTTAACTAGAATTTCTATGCAATAAATCGAAATTAAATATGTATTTCATAATATTCATATCACAATTATCTATTAACATATTATTCAGATTTTAATGGATCGTAATAATATAATATCAGAAAAACATGTGGTTTCTTTTTTTACTCCCTTTATATATTAACTCGTGGCGTGTGCTTGCTTGCTTGCCGTCGAAAAAAATTTGGATCGATTTTTTACCCTTTTTCCGTGATCCAATCGAGCTGAAACTTTGCACGCAGACTCATGGCGACGATCAAGAAGATCTATCAAATTTTCGTTAAAAAAAAATTAATAAATTTTTGGATTTTTCAAATTTTTAATGGTTTTTTCATACAACTTACTAAGTTGTATGAAAATATTTCAACGCGGTAGACGCGGAACCTGATTATAGTATAATTTTGGATTTTTGGAAATTTTTTACGTAGCGTCGCCCGACCGAAGCCCAACGTTAAGCGCCAAACCAGTTTCCACTAGTAAATGAAAAAGGGAGTATAATAAAAACTTGGTTTTTATAGATTACTTTTTCAAAATATTTTTATTTACCATTAGATACAACTCACCTTTTAATGTACCGACTACGCGCGCCTACTTGATAAATAGATTTTTTAAATATTTGTTTTCAATATCATAGAACTATGTTATATGATAACAATACCACAATAAATACATTTTCATTAAGAAAAAAATTCTCGTCAGATTGGTGGGTCTTATTCAAGTTAAATAACCTTAAAAATACTATAATTTACTTCACTTTAATACTAAATATGATATTTGTGGGGTGTAATATTCAAAAAAATCAAAAAATATTTTGAAAGCTATCGTCGAGTATTACTAATTTAAAATGAACTGAATTCTAGAATAGAATTCTAGGATAGATACATAAAATCTAGATTTTATGTATCTATCCCTCCCAAAATTATGTTTCCTATAGAATCTCGAATTCAGTAGGTACATTATAAATTAGTCCTCGATGACTGCATTAATTTTTTTTTTGACCATTGCTTTTATACTTCACGTATATATTATTTTGACACGATTAGCATTCTAGTAGTAATTAATGAAAAATTAACGTGCGAGAAAATGGAACATTCTGATCTTACGGAACTGGTCGGTCGAATGCGAGCGTGACCGCGCGCCCTTCAACGACCAAATGCACCATTCAGTGTGTGGCAATAAGGACATTTTCGATATCATTAAAAATAATCACACATGTAGCCGGCCAAATACGATACCACGCGTATTCTCGCTCGTTAAATCTGCAGGCATGTTAAATCATTAAACTCTTACATAAAATCCCAATATGGATTTCTAGATTAATCACATCGGATTGAACGTAGTCAGTTGTTACTGAGCCAAGTTCCCCTCTTTGCTAGATGCCGATTCTTGGCTGACCACGGAATAATTTGCAATTTACGATTACATACCGTGAAAATCATTTACGTTAGTATTTCCACCTGCAACTCACGGCAGCACTTTACATGGCAGTAGCAAGGCAGGGGCGTGTACTTCACACAAAAAAGTATTAATAATTCAAAGTTTGCACATTAATGTTTATCGAAAAATCCAGCGCAATGATTTAGAAATGAGAAATAAAGCTGCGCATGTGTTTTGTAAATTTATTTAAAAAATTTATCCCAAATCCCAAATCATATATCAGCCACACTTATCTCTCGCCTCTTGTGCCACGCAGAGTTCTGAATACACTTCTTCGTTTGAACACACGTGTTGCTAAATGACCCAAACGTGTATTTAAAGCTGAATGTAAGCGTTTCAATGCACTTAAACGAGTATGGTTTTGTACTATTATATATTTTTAGCTTTTCGCTTAATAATTTGAAGAATATCCCAAGTGTACAGTAGTAATAACATAGTATACTGTAAAAAAACATATTACACCTCTTAGTAGCGTTCCTACTTCTCTCAAATGAATACAACTCCTAGTGACAACATACTTCATCGTACTTTTATTTGTTTATTTACTATTTTCTTAAATGTGCATTTTTCAATATACTAACATAAATATAATCTATCTACATATTTTCGAAGCCTTATTTTAAATTTACACATTGTTTATTTCCTTTCTTTATAATCATTCCTCATTTTCTTTAGCATTTCATTATAGATCTTCACTGCACTAAAATCATAACCTTTCCTCTTTTTGTCTTATTCTCTCTTCCTCTTCGTGCTCTTCTTTTGAATATTTTTTATTTTTATAAATTATCTCTACAATGAGAATTTTAATAATAAATACCATAAAAGAGGTATATTTTTTATATTAAGTTCATCATATTTGCACTGATCCAAGTATCCTATTTCTTCCCAATATTGTATTCATATTTATAGCATCATTACTACCATCACAACGTAAATTGGTGGCTGGTGCACACCACTGGTAGGTAGCAAGCATGGACTGCGATGAAGGAGACGTTGTTTTTACTCAATAAAAATCTATTGGAATATAATTTATGTGCTGACCTGCTCATTCTTAACGAAAAATATCCCCAGGTCTGTTGATTTCTTCTCGATTCGCGGGATGCCCGCGGCTGCGTCCTAACCAGATGTAGTTTTGCCGTTAGCCGACGAGATATCATATTATAAAGTTGGAAATTCTGACAGTTGCACGCTGCGTTTTATTACAGCTCTTAAATGCACATATGCAACTGCAGCTCTGCATGGAGACACTCGGGTATTTGTTTTGCAAGATGGGAAATATGAGTTCTCGTTTGGAGGCGTGGAGTGGTTTATCTCATTAACGTTTCCATTAACCGAGACAGTTTAAATAATCAGCAATTATGTATGCATTGCTGGTCTTTGCGGCTATTTCCAATCAATGTATTTATCTACTCAATTTTCAATGGCTAAGAGCGATCAATAATTTGACGATTATTAATATAATCTAACCAATAAGAGATTTTTTTTAATTTATTAATTTCAACGTTGATAAGGTTAGATGAATTTTTTAATATTTTACATTAGGTAGAAAGTCAAGATATTCCGAGACAGAGCCGATAAAAAATATTTTTTCTAATAGGTATACGCGTTTAGAAAAACCAGGTATGTATGTTTATGAAGTTAATTTTTTCTGCTGGATACGTTCCTGCCCTTGTATCAATTAACCATAAAAAACTGGATTTATTTTTTATAGTTTTACTGAACTGCTTTTGAAAAATCGATAAATAAGCATAAGGTTTGTGATTGGCGCACCTTGATATTTTGAGTACGACAGTTAGGATAGTTGCACATAGGATGAACAGGCATCAGTTCAAACATACGTAGTATAATAATTTTGACGTATAGACGTCCGCGACGGGTGCCCTCCCTCCAACGCACACTGGATGCGTTTTCGTACGAAATTGAGTAGTACGTATACGTACGAATACGCAAGTACATTCCTGACCTTCGAAGTAGTACTGAACATCGCACACTGTATACGATTTAGGGCCGGTTGTTTCAAGTTGGATTAAAGTAAGTGTTCTTTTAAAGCGTAGATTTTTACGTTCTCCACCAATCAGACGATCCGTTTTCGTAAAAATCTATGCTTTGATCGACCGCTTACTTTGATCGAACTTGAAACAACCGGGCCTTAGTAGTGCGTGTACGCACGTATAGATGCGACGTCCGACATGATCCGGATTTGTTCAGAAATTTTTGCAATTTCGTACGATGGATATTGAAAATTTTGTCAATTTGACACATGACCACAAATGTTTGTGGGACCAAAGTGATTCAACTACGTGACCATCAGCGCAGATCATGGTGGAGAATCTCTAAAGAACTATAAAGTACCTGTAAGTTAAATAATTTGGTTTAATGAAGGTGAGGTATAGGTAATTATGTACTTCGAACAAAAAAACTTTTAAATATTTCTCCGATGTTATGAGCTCTCGTTGCACTTCGATTCTCTCCAGCATTTGTGAATCTGTTAGGTAGATAGTCATGAAATTCCTTATTCCATTTGTCATTATTTAAGTCTGCCATAATAGAGTTTTCCAGAAGATTTCACAGATTATTCATTTGGCACAAACGTCATTGGAGAATGCGCAAAGTAACTGATCGTGACAACGCAAGACGCACAAATCATAAAAACCAGAGGAGTTGGCACAGTGATTCCCAAAGAGATGCTGAAAATTGACACATGGATCGTTACGAGTTTAACCGGGTAAAATGTGTAGGTATGAAAACAGAATGGGTCTGTACTGGTTGTTGCGTTGCGGAAGCAGCGCAAGACAGGGGAAAGTGGAAGCACTTATCAATTCTTTGGGCCCCCGACCCTACTAGGACAAGGGGATGAAGATGATGATGATAATGACGTATCTTTGAACCGGTCTTAGAAAATTGATTTTGGCATTGGCTAAATATGTTTAATAAGTTTATGTTTAGGATCTCAAAGCTTATAAAATTGAAAAACTTCCACGGTTGAGGTATGTGGAGAATATGACCGAACTGCAAATACCATTGTTGAACATGTAGAAGCTTAGGATGACCTTTGCTAAGATGTAGGGAGAATATTCTCAGAGCTATATTGCCTTCGAGATCCAAAACTGAAAAGTAACGACGGGTTGCAGATCCAATAATAATGATTATAGTAAACGCTATCTCATGAAACTGAAACGCCGTTTTACACATGCTTGATCGATGGCGTCTAGCATACGCTAAAATTGAAATATTTTTTCGACACTTGCCATCTATATACATTCTAAATTGATCGATTTTATCGATATTCGTAAATCAAATCATTGTTAAAGAATTTTTATTTATTTATTTATTTATTAATCAACGCCCTAGCTTTTACAATACAAGAAAGCTACAAGGTTTTTTTACATACCTAACATTAATCACGTTTAAAAGTAAATAATAGAAATAAAACATATTTTAGGGAAATTAACAGTATATAAAAAATAATAATTAGTACAAAAGCAAACATTAATAATTAGACGCCTTTAACAAGTTAATAATAAAGTAAAATGAAGATAATGAAACCAGTACACCAGATAAATAAGATAAGAAGATAAAGGAAACCAAAAAAAATTAAATATATAATTAAAACATATTTAAAAGAGAAAAAATAATAATTAGAACACTTTAAAATAAAAAGTATAATAATTCATAGGGAACAAAAAATAATAAAAATATAGTCCATTAAACAAAAGTAATTAGTTCTACTGGCATATTCTATAATATAGGTCTAAGTAATTCTTTAATTCGGGTATGTTCCTACTTAGAAAAATGTGTACAAATTTCGAGAATTTGTTTCCGAGGCGATGCATGCGCGTTAATGCTGAATTTAATTCATAGTTATTATTGTGGGTCCCTAAAAAAAATACTTCGTGATATCTCGTCGTCTTTTTATTCAAGTGTACAAATTTCTTCGTATTGTATGAGCATTTGATTTTAAAGTGAAACAGCCCTAGTGGACTTCTTCAATTATGACAAGATTATTTAATATCCCATGAATTTAAAAAAACTACCTCTAAGTATAAATACCGCGTATTCCACCCACTTTATTCAATTCTACAGATGCAAGCTTGTACGGCAACTTTCTAAAACATATTATAGTAGTAATATATTATACAGGCAACACGGTGCCTTTGCAAAGGGAGTGACTCATGGGTAGATACCCATTTTCTATAAGTATCTTACAAATAAGTCTCTAAAGTAATTGATATGAATGTATTTTTTGTATATTTTAATTAAAGATTACTAAAACATTACAACTCATTTTTGAATTTATATCTTAAATTTTATTTTATTTAGTTATCCAATTGTTTTGAATTGCTCAAAAAGTGTAACTTTTGTGATGAAAACACTAAGTATTCTTTTCAATAATAGCATAATGAGTTGTGGTGACATCAAACATAATAATGTCAAAGTTTATCCGTCTGCCCGTCCGTCCATCCGTCTGTCCGTCTACCTGTCTATCCGTCCGTAACTTTATGTAACATCCGTAATTTCGGTTGAATTCACGGCTAAAAAAAACAAATTAAACAGCCGGAGATGGGGCTTGAACCCCGGGCCAGTAAACCCGAACCGGCCGCCTAACACATGTTTCTATCGCCGCCTCTTCGTGGGCCGACAAAAAGATACTATAAATATATACTAGGGCTCAGTAAAGACGCAAACCAATGTTCCTTCATTTTTGACGGGTTTCAGCTACTTATTAATATAATTAATAAGAATATACTTTGTTTTCACCACTAATTTATCGTGAATACCAACAACTTTCGGGAGCAATTCATAACGTCCGTAACTTGCTGGATCGATGCTGGAATAACAACATTAGATAATTAGAGTGTGACACTCAGCGCGCAACACGCAACGATCGCCCATTAAATTACCGCGATTTTTCACGGGCGTACGGCTAGTTATAAAATAGTTCAGGGAAGGAAATAAATGAATTACTTCATTTCGTGACTTGGAATTTTCTTTAAACCTGCAGAGATGCGCACAGATCTGAGCGTCCTCAGCCGTGACGTCATTGTTCCACAAACGTATAATTAATTCACAAATGATTGCACAAGTCACGAGTCACCACGTGACTTGGCACGTCGCTGGAGCCGAGTAAAAGGTTTCTGACAAAACCTGTCAACTCCGCCAGCCATCCGTTCACCTAAAAAACGACACCCTTTCGTCATATACCGACAGGCCTTTGAAACGACTGGCCCGCGCGCTCGGGGGAGTTAACATTTTGTAAACATAAACTTTTTCATTTATCTTAGATACTCGTTTGTATGTATATATGTATGTAATTAATTTCACGCCCCTAAGTGGTGAAAGGATTGCCTACACGCAGTGGCGTGACTGTCCCACAACCCAACTAATTGGAGCCCGCGTCAGATAAAGTCCAAAAGGGTCGCGTCCTGCGATTCTATGGTATCGATTCTTTCCCAGCGATGAAATGATACTAGTCTGTAATAGATAATACTTTTACTTTAAAATCAATAATGCAATGCAACGGGATCCGAGATGTCGGCCAGAAAGGTCGGCAACGCAGCAACACGGCAAAATATCCCAGATAACTCAAACCAGAATAAAAATAATAGTTGAATATATGTACTTTAGTTCTTCTTCTTCTTAAGGTGCCATCTCCTATGGGAGGTCGGCGATCATTCTGGCGATTACGATTTTATTTACCGCTGCACGGAACAATCAAGTCGAGTTTCACTTATACCAGATCTGTATTTAATGCCGCCGCAAGACTCATTACCGGCATTTCAAAGTTTGCGCACATCTCAAACCATCTTCAAAACCTTCACTGGCTTAGATGTCCAGAGAGGATTGAATATAAGCTTTGCCTTACAATATTTAAGGCTATTCACAACATGGCCCCTCAATACATACCCTGCATTCCATTTTCCGCAAATAATAGACAACTAACACTTCGCTCAGCATCAACATCTAACACAAATAGGTTAGCTGAAGTAAATCGCGTCCACAAAACTAATTTCGGTGATCGTGCTTTCGCGGTGGCTGGACCAAAGTTATGGAACAAACTACCTAATAAACTGAGACAAACAGACAGCTTACCACAGTTCAAAAAACAACTTAAGACGCATTTATTTAGACAATCCTATAAAAACCTATAGAATCTGACCACAACAACGCTAGCTAATATTTTCCTAATACACCTAATTTTTTCAGGCACTCCCAACTATTATAGTATTAAATTTCAATTCCATTTCTTGCATGCCACCTAGTGAATAAGTAATAGTAAATAAGTTTTCTTCTTTTTTAGCAGTAAGTTGTTTTGTAAGATAATATTTGTTCTGGGTAAAGCGCCCTTGAGGTGAGTATTCGCGAAAACGGCACTATAAGTTATCCAAATATTATTATTATTATTCCTCAAATTACGAAGCCATGGGAGCGGCGCTTCTTCGTACGCTTCTTTTTACCACTTATTTTCCCCTGTATGATGAGTTAGTTTAGACTATATTTTGGTCCTCTCATAATATGTCCGAGATACATCAGCTTTCTTATCTTGATAGCACTTTTCGGTCTTTTTCCATAAGTGCTGCGAACCATAATTTATATTTAAGTGCCAATAAAAAAAATTAATTACCTTGTAAAAAAAATCACCCAATATCAGGCTCTCCTGTGGCATGTTGCTTTTAAAGTTTAAAAAATTGCATTTTCCGAACGCTATCCGAAATTATAAGACCGAAACTAGATAAAATGGTTAAAAACGAACTCAAATGCTTAAATGAAGCAGTTTTAGAAAAGAATCTTCTCTATGTTAGCTACTTGAGCTTTTATACTCGCTGTACATCGCCACCACAAACACCAGTATATTCATATTATTTAAAAAAGTAACCCATAAAAAACAAGTTTTTATTATACTCTCTTTCTCATTTACTAGTGGAAACTGGTTTGGCGCTTAAACGACGCGTTGGGCTTCGGTCGAGCGACGCTACGAAAGGGAGTAATAAAAAATTTCCAAAAATCCAAAATCATACTTTAATCAGGTTCCATGTCTACCAGACGCGTTGAAATATTTTCATACAACTTAGTGAGTTGTATGAAAAAACCATTAAAAATTTGAAAAATCCAAAAATTTATAAAAAAAATTTAACGAAAATTTGATAAATCTTGATCGTCGCCACGAGTCTGCTTGCAAAGTTTCAGCTCGATTGGATCACGGGAAAAAGGGTTAAAAATCGATCCAAAGTTTTTTCGTCAAGCAAGCAGACACCACGAGTTAATATAAAGGGAGTAAAAATATATATATGATTGGTCACATGATTAATACATATAATTACATTCTTACTAAATGTTAAATAAACACAAGTATAAGTAAATACAAATATAGCATAAAGTCTCTCAGTCACTACCTACCTATCTCGCTAGGTATACAGTATCAGTATGCAGGTGTAACAGAGCTGTTCCACAATACTTTACAACTGGATTCCTGCCTTGATTATGAGTTGAAAATGTTCAAGCAACCATGACCTAATATCAATATTTAGGGAGATATGTGAGATCAAGATTTGCATTTTTTTAATATTTCTGACTTATTTTTTTGCAAAACGTTGAACTGTCATTACAGTAACTTATATCTAATATCAAAAATTCATTCCCTTTAATACAAGTAAATCATACAAAATGATAAAAATCTTCTTATTCCTATTTGATTTTTTTCAGGGTTTTTATTATTTTATTTAACTTTTATTGAAACGAATGAATTTTTCGTAATATATATAAGTAACTATGATGATATTTCAACGTTTTGTAAAAAGTAAGTCAGAAATATTGAAAAAAAATGCAAACTTTGATATTGCATAACCCATAACTATTGATTGATCATGGTTACTTGAACATTTTCGACTCATAATAAAGACAGGAATCCACCTGTAAAGTATTGTGGACTAACTCTGTTACACTCTGTATATAAATACCTGTTCTAAGGTAGGTTGCCTTTTTTATTCAACACACTAATTATCATTTTGAAGTGAGAATAGTAACAGCCATATATAATTATTGTGTGTAAGTAAATAGCAAAGAAAGAAAAAAGAAAAAAAATTCAAAGGTGGTAGCTAGAAAAAAAAAATTAAATAAAAATACATAAGTAACCATACTCGTATAACCACAATAACAATACTTGTTAGTAAGTAATTCATAAGGATTTTTTATTAAATTGCCAAAATTGATACTTCTTATTACTAATTATATATTTTATTTATTTCGCAGGTTCTCGTCAGCAGTTCAACACACTGACTGGAGTATTAGATGGCAACACTGTCTACGGAATTTCTGAGAAATTCGCAAGGTAAATCCATTCTACTTTATATTATAAATTACCGAAATCCTTGATTTTTAATTTCAAATATCGACTTTACGCAACATAACATAATATATCTTCCGACACAAAATGTTGGTTTTGTGATGTAACTCTAATTTTAATTCATAATCTTTCTCCTATTACCATAAATCTGATTTACAGGGTCATGTAATTGAACACGATCTCAGCACAGTGTTGAAATATGTAAAAGAAATAAATTACTTTAGATAAATTATTGATGATTTTCTTAATAATATTTCAAGATTTATTGGCCAAAATTAGAGGAGAAAAAACCTTACATCTCTCGGTAAAACTGGCAAAATCGATTTGTTTAATTAATGGACGCGTAGCGTATACCTACGCACATCAGTTCTCTTTCATAAATAGCATATTAGATAACATGATAAAAAATTAACTGCGTCATAAAGAAATATATTTCGAGATTTATGACTTTTTAATTGATGTATCTGTCCACACTTCGTCGTTGAATTTGTAGCATTTTCATTAATGTCTATGAAAAAATTTTTAAAAAAATCCAAAGATTTTCCTGTAAAAAGAACTGTATCATCATATTTTTTTATTTTATCTTTGAATGATCAAACTTATCATTTTTAATATAATCAAATAAAATGGTTCAATATCTATACGGTGTTTTTTAGAGACATAGAATTTAAATGAAGAAGTGTTAATGGCCATGATATTAGCTTTATTGGAAACATTATTTAATGTCAATAGTGTTTGAATATAGGGTAACCACGGCCTTTAACACAACTTTTATGTGTTATATTTCATGTTAAAGTACTACACCTTTAAAAAGAAAACACTCTATATACCATTACGGTATATATATACAGTAAGTAAATAATAAATAAATGATAGATATAGATGGTTTTGACTGTCAGCTTTTGTGTTGCGACGGATAGAAAATCAATATGAAATAATAAAAAAGATACCAATATTATTTTTAGAATAATATTAATACTCCTTGTCTTCATTTGCAGAAAGCTAAGATCAGGTGTTGGAGGCCTGCTGCGCATGAACCCCGTCTTTGAAGAGTATGGACTGAAGGACCTGCTCCCACTGAAGTTAGATATTCCTGATGAAGGATGCACCAGACCTAACAAGTCCATGTACTGCTTTGAAGCTGGTAATTTTCATTGTCATCATCTTTATCATGTTATTGCTAAACGACCTCACATTTATATTATCGATAGATTTGGCATAAACACCGACCTCACATTTGTTTACTGATTATCTTAACTTTCATTCTTTTCGATCTCATGGTAGCAATGAAGACGCTGAAAAGTTTTTTAACATACAGACTTACCGTAGAAATACAACGGACTCTGAGTGTTATTTAAAATCGCACACTACTTAGTTGATACTCATGACCTTCTTCAACGTCTATCATTTCATATCCCAAATCGTAACAGCTGTCAGTCACCTACTTTTCATCTCCCTCTTTGCAAGACCAACTCTAAACACAACTCATTCATCTACAGATCCACAAATTTATTTAACTTAAAAAACAACCACATTGATATTTTAACTGGACTATTCGGGACAATCGAAAATTAATTTCACAACCGCACCCAAACTAGTTGACTCAATTTATGTTCCCATATACTCCCATCCTTTGTTTCTTCATCCTTATCCTATGTCCCTCTCCGCCGTAACATATTTTGAAAGGATAAATTATCTCATATTGTCACACTTGGCTAATATCGTTAATAATCATCAGTGTAAAGTTTATAATTTGTTTAATTTACGTTATTTTATATTATGTACCTACGTTACTTTAACATTTGCTGTTAACTTTTCCTAAAAATAAATAAATTATCTTATCTATAAAGAAATTTAATTTCAAGTCATTTTTCTTATATGCCAGAACTATTTCATTTCTGCAGTAGAACTATACTAGAACCTAGAACTATTACTGTGATTCATAAACGACAGTGAAATTTTTAACTGTACATTTTCGATTGTTTTTTAGAAAAATTTTCAGTCTATGAATATTATCTACCCTCGCATAATTTATTTTCTTGGAAATGCATTGTTAAAAATGTTGTCTAATATTTGCGGTCATTTTTTACCGCCTAAACAAGTGAGTGCTAGCCCACATGACAATTATTTCATTCAGTTGTCAGTTGTTGTCACATTATTTCTTCAGAGTGGGTTTGATAATAATTACACTAAATTCACGATTGCCACAAAATGTGGATAATCTGACACTGTACTACATTATGGCATTACAACATAGGTTAGAAAATGATAAATTGCAGGCGCGGACTGGCACAGTGAAAAAGGTGGGCCTGCACACCTCGGGCTTCTGATAATGTTAAGGATCACCTGTATTAAAAAACAGTCTGTCAATTATTCAAAATTTGGGGTATTTTGGTTTGGCATTATAAAAATGTTTTTAATAATGTCGATATTCACCACGAGTTGACCCCAGGCTAATTTACATTGAATGAATAATGAAAAGAAACATAAAATTACTCTATTCAGTTGTGTAAGTGCAAAGTTAAACAATTCAAAAATATAACTTAGGTAAATATATTCACTTAAAAATATAGAGAAAAAATATAGAAATAAGAAAAAAATCATTACCAGCGGCAACATCTATGTAGGTATACTACATTGTCATGGGAATTACGAATTTTCGACCATTGATGGCTTAAGCAAAGTTCCTTCAAATATTTGATATAAGAGTATCATGTTGATGTAGTGATCATGACGATCGCTTAGTGATCTGCTAGTTGGTGGTTCGAGTTCCATTCCAGTACACCAGCAAGTCAGCCCTATTTTCATAGCACAAGCGTTTAGCTTATTTTGAAAATACTAAGAATATTGATGTGACACGCATTCTGTTTTCGTAAAGACACCAACGGCTGCGTAGCGGACACTAACGGCCGCACTGCGGCCAGTACAGCCGCCTGCTGGGCCTAAGAGCAAGTAAATAACTATATATTTCTTTTCCTCAGGTGAGATTCGTGTGAACGAGCAGCTGGTGCTAACTTGCATGCACACTCTCATGGCCCGCGAGCACAACAGGGTGGCCAGGGGACTGGCGGAGGTCAACCCTCACTGGGACGACGAGACCCTGTTCCAGGAGAGTAGGAGAATCGTCATTGCGGAGATACAGCACATCACCTATAACGAGTTCCTCCCCATCTTGCTGGGCAAGGAGGTGATGGAAAAGTTTGGTCTGCTGCTGCAAAAGGATGTAAGAAAACATATTATTATTCAGCGGTATTGACTTACGGTTATAGTCGCGGAGATCGAACCTCGTCACGAGACGAGACGAAAATCTGCACCCACTAATCAATAAAGCTCTCACATTTACCAATTGTGTAAAAACATAATTTGATTTATGGTTTTTCAAGACTGTTCGATCTCGTTCGATAATACAATTCAAGAAACTCAGTTTTACTAATATTTTAACTTTTGCGGTCAATTTACCGCGTAGATATGCGAAATCGTTCAACAAATAAACGAAGCGTGTGGGTTTATATTAAGGTGTGAAAGTATATGTTACGCAAAATAATTTACGGGTTTTAATTAGTATTTAATTACCGTAGTACATCGATTACAAGATATTTACGATTATTTTTTCAAAGCAATAAATTTAAAAATTGAATAAGTGCCTACTTAATTGTTACAATATAAAATAAACTCTATTGCAAAAATTAAAGATATGTTGCATATTTATGCACTTATATTATCATCAGTATCAGAAACATCGGTTTCAGTTTCTGATTTTTCTGAATCAGTTATGTATTTCTGTATTGTATATCTGATTGCATTATCCCACACGATATATACTTTCAGGATGTCCCGTATCTCGACATCAAGCCGAAATCGGGTGATAGGCCAAGTCATAATAGTTATCAGAAAAATATTTATAAAAATTAAAAAAACTGTCAGTTAAAACTGGGCAAAGTATTGATTTTAAATACTTGGTTTAGTCAAAAAGTGACATTTTCTTCCAAGCTGGAGGAGTTGGCTTTGAATTTTGGACAAAAGTTTACAGAAGCATTATTCAGGATTACATAATAATAAAAAAAATGAAGAAAAATAAAGATTTGTAGCAACAGGAGTGAAAAAACCGTCACAGGGTGTAGATTTTTTTTAAATGCTTATAATTTTTAAAACACATGAATTAGATTTTTTAAAATATTTTTCTGATAACTATTATGACTTGACCTATCGCCCGATTTCGGCTTGACGTCGAGATACGGGACATCCTGTATATACTCCGCTATTCATTCTGGATTTTTTTCAAGCAGCAAATGCCCATTCTGTAAGTTTTGACGTCAGCGCTTTTCTTTTATTTGCATTGCGACCATTTATTTCTCCAACGACGAATATTCGCTTCAATAATTCACGTCTTGCAGGTCTATTGCATTAATTTGGATTATAGTAATCATTCATAAAAGTCATAGATTTTTACGAAAATGGGTTATGTGATTTAAATCAATGGTTTAAACGAAAAATTACTTTAAATCAAGTTGATGATACAACCGGCCCTATCTCCGTGCTCTTCGGCATATACATACAATAAGTTTTCATTAATGCAGCATCGTGGTGAATTCTTTTTGAGGATATTTAAAAAATTATATAGGCACAGAATTTGAATAAAAAATTGCCAATAGCTTACTCCTACTTCCGATTCATGAAATTTTGGTTGAATGCGCGCAGCTTCTTGAGCCATACTCTTAACTATACTCAGAGGCCATCGAATATAAGACGCACCATGAATTTTGGATTAATGTCATATTCCTTAACATTTCACTGAAAAGAGGAGAAGGCTTGATGCTCGCACGGAAGAAAAAGCCGAAACAAATTAAATCATCTGCGCGAAAACTTTTGTAGGTGCCCTCTATGTGCCGGAGCGCAGATCCGCGCTCCCTAGACACGTATGCGAATTCGGCCTATTTTACCTGCGTTTATGAGTTTTTAAAATTTATCATTGGTTGTATCTCAAGTTTTTGAATGAATGAACGAGTTCTGTCAAGTAACCTCATTTGCCGCGCAAACCTGACAAAAAATCATTCCAAATTTTATCTTCGAACTGCGCATTAGTTGTGTTATGTATCTGTTATATTATAAAAAATTATATCATAAAATAAGTGTTATTTTTAATTTAAAAAGTGTTAAAATTAAGTATTTTTATATTCTTTGATATATTTAGAACGAAAATATTGAAATACAATATCTTTAGTGTTATTTCTTCCATGGTTTTATTCGATAAACATGTGCGTACATTTCTGACAGTAAATTTCGTTACTTATTTTCATAATTAATGAATAAGTAATTATTGTAGGTACAAGTAATTATTGAAATGTAAGTAAAAAAGTGTCTAAAAAACAGCAATCGTGCGCGAAATTGCGCGGTAGACAAAGTACATTCCGCGTTACGTACGGCCGGCATCCGACCGGTTAATAGTGTGATTATTTCACAGTTGAATATTTCGTCCTAAAAATTTAACCAATTGCTATAGCGTTGAAATGATATTTCAAAGTACCTTAGCTCACGGTGACAATGAATATTGTTGCGTTTATCTATAAATTCCTGAGAGAATTAGCTGTGTATATTTCATGACACCAGAGCTGATATTTCAAGAGGTTTTATTACTTCAGACAATCCGATTTTCTTCTTTATAAAAGGTATTATTATTATTATTATTAAATGTAACATAAGGGTTAATTTACACATTCACGGGCATATTTAAATAAAGGTAGATTATTCATCTCGTGTAACGTTATAATTAGAAACTAATTTTTGTAACGTGATCAAATTTAATTGCTACAGAACAGCTAGACTTGGAATAATTCCATTTGCATCAAAGTCTTCAAGTTTTAATAATCTTTAAAATCTAATTTTGATTCATTTCTGACTCAATTTTAGACTAGATATAATATTTGGTATCAAATTCAAGTTGCCAAGACCAAAGTTTAATCAATTTTTTTTCGAACTGTTCTCTTAATTGATTTGCTTTACATACTTTGAAATGTGGTTGTGAACCGGATAGACATATAAGAACCGTGACTACATCATGTGGGGTGCTGTTGTTTTCAGGGTTACTGGGACGGCTATGATGAGAACATCAACCCTAGCGTGATTGACGCTTTCTCCGCCGCTGCCTTCAGATTCGGTCACTCCCTCCTGCCCACAGCTGTCGAGAGATGGTCAAAGGCTCACAAATTCATCGGTAAGATAAAAACTTAACGAAGTTAGTGAACACAAAAACATAACGCAACGATATGGAAACTTAAGATTTTGCGCTCTTGCACTTGTAGTTCTTTGAATAATTTGAGTCGTCACAAATTCAAAAATTGTCTGAGTTACAGCAATTTGAAACTAGGTGAATTCTTGTATGAATTTACTAGAATAAGGCGGCCCTCTTAGCCCAGTGGGTATGACACTGGCTTCTCACTCCGAGGGTTCCGGGTTCGATTCCCGGTGAGGTCACAACTAATCTATATAATTTACTCAAGCCTGGGTGTTTTGTGATGTGTTTCGCTTCTGTAATCGGGCCTCTTGGTCTGTTGAAGTGTAAATAAAAAAATTAGCCTGAAAATTATTATTTTAAATATTTAATTCCTTTATAGACTACTATATATTTTTTAACAATATTTTTATATGTATGTTCTGAGAACACAATTACTGGATTCTTATTAATTAATTCTGGATATTTAATAATTAACATAAAGTACGGAAGTCTCACAGAGACGAAGCCATTTATGTGGGAAATGGGAAAATATAGACGTTTCATTACCAGAGGCGAAAATCTATGTATACTATGTTTTATGTTAGGTAAACTGAAAAGAGACTAAACGGTCGACGAGTGTTCTATACACAGGATTATTTGGAAAACATTAATAACCTCGCAGGACTATATTTCCACCTTGATTATGAGTCGGAAATGTCAATAGTTATGAAGTTATGCAATATCAAAGTTAGAATTTTTTTCAATATTTCTGACTTTTTTACAAACGTTGAATTATCATTACAGTAACTTATATCGATTACCAAAAATTCATTTGTTTCAATACAAGTTAAATAAAATAATAAAAACCCTGCAGATATTCCAATTGGAATGTTTTCCTATTGGAGTTGGAAGGTTTTTATTATTTTATTTGATTTGTATAAAAGGGAATGAACTTTTCATATTTGATAAGTTACTGTAATGGTAGCCCAACGTTTTACAAAAAATAGTCCGAAATATTTTTTTTAAAAAACTTTGATATTGCATAACACTCCAACTATTGATATTAGGTCATGGTTGCTTGAACATTTTCGACTCGTAATTAAAGCAGGAATATATTCCTTGGAGATTATTAATGTTTTCCATATATTTTTGTGCGTAAAACGTAATAAAACACATTTTTTCAGCATCCAAACGTCTGTCTGACCTGATCCGAAGACCGTTCGATTTGTATCGCGCCGGTATCTTCGACGAGTATCTGATGGGTCTCATGAACCAAGTGGCCCAGGCTATGGACGACTCCATCACGCAAGAGGTCACCAACCATCTGTTCAAGAAGCCTGGCGCAAGGTAATAATGGTGTATGTGCGTAAATGAGTCCCGCGTCGAATGTGGCCAGCTTAATGTTTGAGCTCAAATTTACTGTATTTTCTAATGTCTGAGGGTATTTATCAATATTTCTTCATGTTCTTCATTTATTTGGCAAAAATATTAAACCCTTCACTTCTTAATTACTTAAAAAATATAAAGTTGCCATATTTCTTACGGTGTAGGTAAATATTGCCATTCCCAGTGAAATTTTCACATAATACACACAAGTGATATTTACACATCCATGAGAAGATTAACTAACCAAAATTACTCCAGTTCTTTGCCAATAGCGTTTTTATTATAATAAGATACTACTATTGTTTCTTTTTACATATACCTACCCATAATTTACCCACCGATAGTTTACCCAACGTCAATATGTAGTTAAAAATAAAGCACATGGAATTATAAAATTCAAAAAATCATTCTCTCAATCTAGTGTGCCAATAATATGTGAAAATATTATTGATAAAATATTGCAAAGCGAAAATTGGCATAAAGCAAGGTAAAAAATTTCTAAAAGTTGAGACTGTTGAGACAGCTTTGAAATGCCTTAAAAAAAAATTTTGTTTGTTTATTTTTTACTTATGCCAAAGTTTTTCAGTTACGTCTCAGGTATATTAATACTTTATTACCTCATAACAGATTCGGCATGGACCTCGTGTCTTTCAACATGCAGCGTGGCAGAGAATTTGGTCTTCCCGGTTACATGGAATTCAGGAAGTTCTGTGGCCTCCCAGGTGCCAACTCCTTCCATGAACTCTTTGGTTCCATGCCCAACGAGACTATCCAACGTTACGAGTCCATCTTTGATCATCCCAGCGACGTGGATCTCTGGTCTGGAGGAGTGTCTGAGCGTCCACTACCAGGTTCCATGCTTGGGCCGACATTCGCTTGCGTTATAGCTACTCAATTCTCTTATTCAAGAAGAGGAGATAGATTCTGGTGAGTCTTTTTTATGTATTGTCTCAGGTATACATCTTTTTCTCCTTCTTTCATATGGTAGGGGATCAGAGAGAGAGGTAGATATATATAGTTAGTTTTAGTATGTATACTTCAGGATGCCGTCCTAAAACTAAACCTTGTACCTACTCAGTTATCTACATTAATTTTATAAAAATTATTGAACATTTGCATATAAGTAGAAAACAATTTATTATGGAATGAATATCATATCTATTGTCTAGGTATGAGCTGCCTAATCAACCGTCATCATTCACCCCTGAACAACTTACGGAGCTGAAAAAGGCCAGATTAGCTCGCATCATCTGCGACAATACTGACATCATAGACACAGTACAAGTTTACCCCATGGTTTTACCAGATCATGAAATGTAAGTAATCAATTATTTTTAAAATAACAATCCTTATTATTTCATACTTTGTATATTTTTTTATATTATGGTCTGTTAAAAATCAATTTTTCAATAGATATGTATAATTATTGGATCAAGTAAATAAAATTCACGCATAATTCAACACACCATTTAATGTAAGTTATCTGGTTAGATTAATATAAATCAAGTATGTACCTATTTAGGAAAGAGGTGAGTAAAAATAAGTCATGTATAAATATGAGTTTAGCTAGTGACTTCTCCAAATCTATTAATTCTATGTTTAATAACTTTACCAACTTCCTTTCTAATCAGCAATCCAAGAGTGCCCTGCAGAAGTGGGATCATCCCGTCGATAGACTTCACCAAATGGGCAGACTACAGTGGAAACCTCCATATACCAACCAATCCCTACGTGAGTAACTTTGGTCAGAACCCCTTCAGACATGGCAAGAAATAGAAAGACCCCTAAAAGTCTTTTTAAATAAGAAACAGTATTTACGGACTTTGTGAGCTCATGAAGAAAGTCGAAACATCTATAAATCGTTACCATTCAGAGTTCAGCTATAATTTCAAACCCGGTAATATTAATATTGTCTTTTCATTATATTAACTAAATGTTCTCGAATGTCAATCGTCACATTACTGCAATATTGGTACATGTTGCCCATATTGCAATAAAGCTGGAGTTTCTGTCAATCAGTTGATTGCTTTTGTTAAAGTATGTAGTGTACATTTCCTTATTATAGCTGAACTAATGTATCAAATAATATAAAACATGTTTAGATTTAAAAGTCATTTAGTTTGTATAATACCTGTTTTCCTCTAGAACAACCTTGCTTTTGATTTTTCTTTTGAATCTACATCTTTTATTCTCTTTTTTTTGCACTAGTTACTTTTGAAAATATTCTTCTTTAATAATATACAGCCCTGCTTATTCCAAATATCTTAAAATACCCTAACATAACACATTTTATAATTCTTTATTTATTTTATTTACATATTCCTTATTTTATGTAGGTACTACCTACCATCTTCCACATATGTTTTTTTGTAATTTTTTTATGTTCTATTTTTAGATATTAAAATAAAATTAGTCACTTTCATACATTATACGCCTTTCAAATCACTTTGCTTGTGTATTGTAATATTTGCATACCTTTCTTGCACATTTCAGTATTTCATGAATGTTATTTGTTTGCAGCAAGTAAATGAGGATGAACCCGACAATGTAGCATTCAAGTAATACTGCAGCTACTTCATCACCTCACCCAAAACTCACATCATCCTTAAAGCACAATCCATCCGGACATACAAATGTCCAGCTTCACTTACTATCGCAGCACTATCTGTTCTTGTAAAATGGCTATGTCTTTGTTTCACTTATGTCCAGTTGCACATATCTATTTGTTAATAACACATGTATTATTCATTATTTCTTTCCTGTTATGTTCTCATTTCTCATTTCATTTCATTACGCACTCTTCAAATGCTTTTATTCTATTGAACGTAATCTCTTGTGTTGTGACTTACTTCTACCTACCTCTTCATATCGTATATAAACTTCATTCGTATGTGTCATTCTTAGATTATGATTCATAATGTTCATTGTTTCACCATTAGTTGAAGTTTTTCAATAAACATACCTACAATGTATTTTCTTTTATGAAGGAAGTCTTAATAAACTGCCATTATTTGCATTTATACACTAAATGCATATACATTCTTCGTACCATACAAATAATTAGAAGACAACTTGTGTGATTTATTGAAAAACTGTATTCATTATTTCTCATTTATTTATAAACTATTTTAAGTGTCATTTTTATATTTAGATACCATTCACAACATTCGTTGACTCATCTTAGATAATCATTTATATTTTGTCTTATTGTTTGAAAGAAACTGAAACACTGCCATTGGTTGCATTTACTTAGTTAAAATGCTACATCATTGTGCACAAACATAGAGATGGGCAGAAGAAGAATACGCATTTTAAATGAGATCCTTGTTTGAATTGTGTATTTATGTCACTTATTGAAAATAATTTTAGAGTAATACTTTGCCCACCTCTGCCATTTGTAATTTTTGTGTACAGTTTTTTAATACAATATAACCTGCAATGTACATTATTTTACATAAAATGTAAATATTTTTAATATATTTTTATAAAAAAAAATATTTGTTTTTATTTACCTACACCTCTGCACTGTAGTTCTCATCATATGTATCATGTTGATTTCCATAGAAATTAGTAGGTAGATGTGTTCAAGAGAGTTCTTTACTTATTTATTACGTAGAATTTGGAAGTACGAGTAGTGCTATAGAGCTGCACCTGAACCTGTTTTCTAAGGACATCCCCAAACATACATATTTTTTCTCTTGAAATATGTTTGTTATTTTAGGAACATGAAACACAAGCCTCCTTTACCAAAGCTACTACACCATATGACTACAAGAAGAAAAATGTTACAGAAGTTGTTCAAAAATCATCTGGTCATTATAAAAACGCATTACGTCGGAAAAAGCGTAATACTGAGAAAAATGTAAAAATACGAAGCAATAATGTGACCAATGACTCCCAAACAGCGGCCGTCTTAGTGTCGCAAATTACAGGATCTCAAGAAGATAATGAGAATATTGCAACAACGGAAGCTATTATTCCCAAAGACCAACGAGATGAAACAGCTCCGCAGACTTTCATTCCAAAAATAGAAAATGTTGAAACAATTGATGATTATGAATCCGATTATCAATATGATGATGAGGAGCAGGTAAGTCAAGAGGAACCACCTGAAAACTTGAAAAATGCCGACGAAGATTTGATTGAGTATACTGATAAGAAGTTTATTCCAGATGAAGAAGAAAATAGCAATATTAAAACAGAGGAACGAGAGAAAGAAGAGATCGCCGAAGAACACAACGAAGACAGTAGCGAGGAAAATAGTAATAACCAAAAATTCATTGGAAAACAGAGTTTGGGACTCGACGAAAGTACAGAAAAACGATCATATATTTCAGATAAATCTGCCGACGAATCCGACCACCTCAACGAAGGACCTCAGGAGACCTGTGTTCCAGCAAGAAGAAGATCTCGAAATAGTAACTCCGACGGCGCTGGACGTAATTCAAAACTTATTAAAAGGGATTGTGAAGTTCGTAGTGAAGGCGTGGAATGGGTAGGTGACTCTAAACCTGATAGTGATGCTACAGCAGATGGTGATGAAACGGCAAATGCAAATGATAACCTTGAAGCAGAAAAAATAATTGAAACATCTGAAAATGCTAAAGAACAATTCGAACATATACCTCTTAATTATAAACATGATGATATACAAGAAAAACAAAAGGACAATATTGAAAATAAACCCAAAAATGGATATTTATACACTGATTTAGGAGACACCACAGTTGTTATTGATGATATCAAACTTCCTGAAATTGTTTTCGGGACATACGACAATGAATATTTTGATAAATTAAGAGCAAAAAATATTTATGATTATGATGCTGATTATAAAGATGAAGATACCGAAGAAAACAATGAAGATGAAGAGCCTAGTGAAAATTCAGAAAATGATGATACCACAGAAGAGTCTAGCAATAAACAAGATGTTTCGGAAGAAGAAAGCACAGAAAATCAAGAAAATAACAAAAAGACACAAGACAACACTGATGAAGACTATGAATTTGACCCAGGTTATCCAGATTTTGACACTAGTGATGTCAAAGAAGATCACAATATTGGGGATACTAGTTTGAAAGAGGCTGTTAAAAATATTGCTGATAAGACGAAAAAGACTGAAGAAATTATAGGAAAGGATGGAAATTATTATTGGACCCTGGAATATGGTCAGCCAATACATTAAGCAATTATTTTCTTGAATTTGTATCTATTGCTCAAAAGCTCTAAAAAGCTGAATTATTGTGATAGCAATACAATATAAATAATTTGAATAAGCTGGTACCACAACACTGCCATACAAGCAAGTTATACCATGTAGGTATGTGTGTACGAGATAGTTTGATTTTTTGTTCGTACCTCGCTACGAACAGTCTAAATAGATAATCACTTCATATAGTATGTCTAAACAGGATTATTGGGAAGTTTATTGTCAATATTTTCTGATATTAATTAGATCTGAAAATTATTTTACTTTTAAATATAAAATGGGATGTGTTTGAGTAAGACTTTTCTCTTTTAGAGTAAGATTTAATAGCTTTTTTTTAATCTAATTGCATGAAAACAGAGATAATCAAAATTTGTGGTAATGTTTCGAAATGCATTGAATCTAAAAAAAAAAGAGAGCAATGTATCAGACATCCATTCTCTATTTAAAATCAACAACCCGAAGTTAAAAAAATGTTGATAGCCTTGTAGACTGGTAGTGTTCTGTAGAAAAACTTTATGTTTTAATTTTATCCACAGCAACTCAATTCAATACTCTTTAATATAATTTTTTTAAATATTGAGCTTACTCAGAAAAGTCAATCTGTTGGATAGTTGTTTAATTGCTGTAAACGATAAGTATTGACATGGCATGGTGAAGTTATGCTCAAAATCAGTGATAGCATGTTCAAAATCATATCCTTAAAGATGAAAAATGTTCTAATTGATTTACAAAAAATAAGTTTCATGCTTATTAATTTGTTGAATAATAAGTAAATATATTATATAATATTAAAATGCAAAGTAAGATAATAAAATCCTTACACATCACTTTAATGTTTTTTTTATTTTTATATTAAATATATTCCTACAAGGCCAACAAAATTTAAAATAATAGAATTAATAAAATCAACTTATTTATTATTAATAATAATCAATACAACACCAAGTTTGTGAATTGTTTATTTGATTTTCAATAAGTTTAAATATCTCATCTTTATTTCCATATACGGGCGGACTGAGATATTAATTATTACCTATATAAAGGCTCTGACACCCTAGCAACCCACATTCACTGACTATAGTAGGGTGTTGACATTCTTAAGAACAACAAGAGACATGAATTAAAATAAAATAAACCGATAAATGATGAAATTTATAATAGTTACTGTGATGGCTCCTCTTCTTCGCCTTTCAGCTCGATCCTACTCCTAACTGAGTTTACGCCTTGTTAGAGGCAAACAAGCTATCTATCTACGTCGGATGAAGGCTCTACGGTTTTTAACGTAGTATTTCCAAACACCCTCGCTTTATTCAAGACCTCCCCAGTTCACGTTGTGTAATTTTTTGTTTCGAACTATAGGGGATGAATTGGTTTTGTGGTAACCCTATCGCAAGCTAAACTTAAATTAAATACTGGGGTATGAAGTTCGTGAATGTTCATGGAAAACGCAAACAAAACTACCTAGCACGTCAATTAAGCCCTACGGTGCAATTGCTAAACATACTATGTTCCGTGGCCCTATATTATTTACCTATCATTCCTACGGACTGAAACCACTGCATCTGGTGTAGCTGCGCTTCCAGAGTGCGCGATCCTCTGCTTCCATGCCCTCTCCGCTCGATCCCCCATTGTCCTACCTGTATGGGATCGACCGCCATCCACTGGAAAGGTTAGTGACGTGCCGTTATCACATGCGCATGCACATATAGAGTACATAGATCCTCTGAAAGCCCTCGAGTCCTTCGTAGCCGCTCCTATGGATGATTCCGTCTTCGACGCCCTCGCTGATTAATAATTTTATCTTCCGCCGTTATCTCGCTGTGCTTATTCCCTACGATCTTTTATATTTACTCTGCATTATCTTTATATCAATTACATTGTTACGTTTATTTACTAGCCGGCCTAAGTTCCGTCACCTGTATCTGGCCCTATGTCTCATTCTAGTGGTACGTTGGGTTCTAATGGATAAGGGGTTTGTAGAAGGTATGTGTAAATGTATGTGTACGCGGAAAATGTGGTTGCTTTAAATTCGGCCCCTCCGTACCCAAAGGCTCATCGGTGACTGATCCCATCTTCCTTCTCCCGACACGAGTTCCGGATACGTTGACCTGAGCCTGGATGCGCCTTTTCATGTTGGGCCTCTTCTGTGCAAAGTACCGCACCATCCCTCGCGTCAGTGTCTGGCGTCCGGGCTCAGAGCCAGTTTGCCCCCCGAATTCCAACTCCTCCAGGTTAAACTAAGTTAAACTACGGTATATATACTGAAGCTACTGTAAAGATGGTCCCGGGCCACCTGTCAAGTCAAAAATATGCGAGTGGGGAGGGGGAGTTTCCTAGGCTCCCCAACCCTCGCCTGTGAGCAACTGCAGCCCATTGGCCATTCGCGACACTACAGTGACTGCAACCACCCTCCCAGGTAGTACTTATTATAATCTGATATGCATCAATACGTTCAATCCATTCCAGACGAGGGAAGACATCCGCACGGGTGTTGTGCCACCCGTGAAGAGCCCCCTCATACACTACGTACGAATAGATACATACTAATAAAATATAATATACATACATATACATACATATACAATACATAAATAAATACTTGTAATGGTTGGTTGCCATGTGGTTTCACGAGGCCATGACCCCTCGTATTAGTAGATGGAAAGGTGGATCTGGACAGTAGGGATATGCCTAGCCCCTGGCCAGGGATGTCGGTGTATTTTCTCCAAATGGTGTACAGCTAGAATCCTGCCATCGATGATGATGGGATCTGCCTAATTTTCTCCGACTGATGTGTAACTGGAACCCTGCCATCACTGATGAAGATGATGTTGTCACTATCGAAACGTCACCTGATGATATATAGCTGAGCCACCGCTAGTGATGATGATTATGATGATGATACTATCGTAACGTTTCCTGACGATATATATCTGAGACACCGCTAATGATGATGATGATACTATCGAAACGCCTCCTGACTACATATGACTGGGACACCGCTAATGATGATGATGTTGATGATACTATCGAAACGCCTCCTGACGATATATAGCTGAACCACCGCTAGTGATGATGATGATGATGATGATACTATCGTAACGTCTCCTGACTATATATAGCCGAAACACCGCTAATGATGATGATGATACTATCGTAACGTCTCCTGACGATCTATAGCTGAAACACCGCTAATGATGATGATGATGATGATGATACTATCGGAACGCCTCCTGGCTATATATGACTGGAACACCGTTAATGAAGATGATGATGATGATGCTATCGAAACGCCTCCTGACTATATATAACTGGGGCACTGCTAATGATGATGATGATGATGATACTATCGAACCGCTTCCTGACTATATATAACTGGGACACCGCTAATGATGATGATGATGATGATACTATCGAGACGCTTCCTGACTATATATAACTGGGACACTGCTAATGATGATGATGATGATGATACTATCGAGACGCTTCCTGACTATATATAACTGGGACGCTGCTAATGATGGTGATGATGATGATGCTATTGAAACGTCTCCTGACAATATATAACTGGGACACTGCTGATGATGATGATGTTGATGATACTATCGAAACGCCTCCTGACGATATAAAGCTGAACCACCGCTAGTGATGACGATGATGATGATGATACTATCGCAACGCCTCCCGACGATATATATCTGAAACACCGCTAATGATGATGATGATACTATCAGAACGCCTCCTGACTATATGTGACTGGAACACCGCTAATGAAGATGATGATGATGATACTATTGAAACGTCTCCTGACGATATACAACTGGGACACTGCTAATGATGGTGATGATACTATCGGAACGCCTCCTGACTATATATGACTGGAACACCGCTAATGAAGATGATGATGATGATACTATTGAAACGTCTCCTGACGATATACAACTGGGACACTGCTAATGATGATGATGATACTATCGGAACGCCTCCTGACTATATATGACTGGAACACCGCTAATGAAGATGATGATGATAATACTATTGAAACACCTCCTGACGATATGTGACTGGAACACCGCTAATGAAGATGATGATGATGATACTATTGAAACGTCTCCTGACGATATACAACTGGGACACTGCTAATGATGGTGATGATACTATCGGAACGCCTCCTGACTATATATGACTGGAACACCGCTAATGAAGATGATGATGATGATACTATTGAAACACCTCCTGACTATATATAACTGGGACGCGGCATATGAATAGACAAATAAATACCTAATTAATTAATGAATCATCAATTAAATAAATAAATAGAAATGAATAATTAAGTTCGGCGTCGAGCACACGGGCCGCGCGATCCCTGGAAGTTCACACACATGCAGAGAAGGGTTATTTGGCAAATTAATTCGCCCTAATGGTCAGTACGGATTCAACATGCAAACAAACACCTGTGGATAAAAGTATATTTAAAGTTTACGGTACAGGGGTTAACTTTCACTGTCGGCGCTCCTTCCGTCTCTGTCTGAGGTGTCGAACCCGAGACCATTCTTCTTAATCGTGCGCCACCTTTATATGTCGTTATAATCTCAAAACGGAAAGAGGATGACATGACTTACCCATCTGCCGCCGATTATATCCATTCCAGTGCATCGTAGTTTCACTTTATGTACCTCACTTTATACCTAAGGATTGCGAACACTTGCCTTGCACGCGCATACGATTCACAGGCCCCTAATTAACTATAGTTCGCGACCTAACCTTTGATCCTGCCATTACGCGCTTATAAGTTTCCGTAGCTGGGGCTTAGTATCCAGCCTCGGCAACTATACGGTGTATATACCTTAATCAAACCGAAACTAGACATTATTTTCTTTTCCTTGAATTTATATTCCTCGAGATACCGGAATTAGACTCTAGCTCGACAATTGTAAGTATTTATATATCTTAATAATACTGCAACATAGTCCTTATTTCCGTCTTACGTATCCGTACTTCCCGGGTCATCGAGACTAGACTCCAATTCTTATGATCATACTCTAATGATTATACGCACCGATATTTTTCATAAAACCCGTTACCCGTTATTTTCCGATGTTACATATTCTTATATTTATCCGAAATACCGGGATTAAGCTTTGAATCTATGATTCCATCCATTTATAAGTTTTAACAAACCCATGAAGCAACCACTTGTCCACTTGTTGTTGTTAAAGAATTGATTGCTTCTATAATAAAACCCCACTAGTCTACATCTTATAAGGTCAATACATATTACTTTTAGGGTCCGCCGATTTAGTTTTATTCTTAATATTATTATTATTATTATTATTATTATTATTATTATTATTATTGTTATTATTATTATTATTATTATTATTATTATTAATTAATTACACGGCTTAATAGCCTTTTACAACAGGTTTATACATAATTAAAATACAACAAACGATTAAATGTAAAAGAAAAATAAAGGGTATAAATGTAAAAAGGTATATATACATAGTTTAAAAATAATGAGGTTAGACATGTATGTAAAAAAAGTATATATGCAAAAAGGTGTAAAGTAGCAGGTTTATACATAATTAAAATACAACAAACGATTAAATGTAAAAGAAAAATAAAAGGTATAAATGTAAAAGGTATATATATACATAGTTTAAACATAATGTGGTTAGAAATATATGTAAAAAAAGTATATATGCAAAAAGTGTAAAGTAGCAGGTTTATACATAATTAAAATACAACAAACGATTAAATGTAAAAGAAAAATAAAGGGTATAAATGTAAAAAAGTATATATACATAGTTTAAACATAATGAGGTTAGACATATATGTAAAAAAAGTATATATGCAAAAAAGTGTAAAGTAGTGATCTCAGAAATTTTTACTCACCGATAATATAGCAATATTAAATTTGAATAGCCAGCTATATATATAAAAAAATTTAAGACATTATATAAAAATTTAATATTTTGAAAAGAAATGATCATATAATGATTTTTTAAATTTTGAGAGAGATAGATTTAAAATGTCGACATATGTAGGTAGTTCATTGCCAAGTTTGTGCATTGATAATAAAATTATATTATTCTTAATATAATTTTACTATCATCTCGAATATTTGATATCCACTCTCCGGCAAATTTTAATATAGTTTAAATCATTTTAATATAATTTATCATTTTAATATAGTTTAGGAATAACGGGATTCTGTAATTTCTACAAGTATAAACAACCCCAATCTTACCAAATCCATTTTATGTAGTGAAAGACGCGGGACTTATATTCTTCCTAAAATGTAAAATGAACCCGGTCTAGATGAAACATCCTTATTTAGTTTCAGGACAACGAGGTTTACGCGTTCCACGAGGAATATGATATAACCCGATCTAAACGAAGGTAATTTTATATAATTTTAGGACAACGGAACTTACAAATTTCATAAAGTATATCGTGAAGCCAATCTAGGCGGAGACACTACGTATATTTTAAACAGAAGTAAGAGTTTAAATTTTACCATCAAGCCTAATACACCGCAAGAATGTCCTAGGCATAGTAAACAAAATAGCGGTCAAAGCTGTAGTGTTTCTATGTTCACACGTTTTAGCTCAAAACGAATACTATAATTTTCACATTTATAATACAAGACGCGAATTTCTAAACGAAACATTTTAAAATAGTTCTGATTGAAATCTACATGTTTCATATTTATTAAATGAAGGCGCGAATTCTAAACGAAACACTAACATTGTTTAAAAACGGGACCCTATATTTATATATGCTTAAAATGAAACGCGAATTCCCGAACGATAGCATTTTATATAACTAAATGTAACGAAATCTTATATAGTTTATAAATAAGAAGACCCGGCCCCAGGCGGTTTTTATATATTTTCAATATAACGAGGCCCTATAACATCTTTATAAGTATAATACAACCCCGGTCTATCGAAACAATGTACTAGAAGTTTTTATATGTTTGAATACATGATATACGTTTTTTTTATACGCGTTTTTATACGCGAGATTTACGTTTTCGTACAATACGAAGTACCCCAAATTATACAATCGCGAAGTTTACATCACTCCTAAAGTATAACCAGAACTAATTGAAACATTTTTCATAGTTTAAGTCCGCGAGGCAAATATCTTTCATAAAATATAAAATACCCGAATCAAATTAAACATATTTTTACCTTATAGACTTTCCCCAACGCGCGTAATAATCCCGGCCACATGAAACGTTTTTATATGTTTTAATAGCGCGGGACCTATGTTTTCCTATATAATATAAGATAACCCGGGCCGAACGGAAGCAATTTTATATACTTTATAAAATAGTGAAACTTGTACTTCTGTAAAACCGTAAATAAACCCCGACCCCCACGAGATTATTTTATATAATTTTCTAGAATAATGAAATTTCATACATCTGTAAAATTGTAAATAAGTCCCGATTCTCACGAGATTATTTTATGTAATTTTTTTGAATAATGGAATTTACACATCTGTGAAATTGTAAATAAACCCCGATTCTTACGAGATTATTTTATATAATTTTCTAGAATAATGGAATTTATACATCTGTGAAATTGTAAATAAACCCCGATTCTCACGGAATTACTCTATATAATTTTGAACGAAATGAAAATCTAGATTATTATGGGCTGAACCTGATACCCCGCGAGATCAGCTATATATTTTTCACTAGACGTATTTTTAATCCCAGAATTTATTCGCTATAATTTTAACGGACTCTTACTATTAAACATAAACAAAAAAATTATTAAAATAAACTAAATATTCTTTCGATAACTAAAATAAACCCGGTCTAATCGAAACATTTCATATAACGAAATATTATATGCCTTACAAATGTAAAAATTAAAATGAGACCTCGCGTATTTAGCAAAGATAGGTATTTTATAAGACTTATTTAAAATCGAATCTGTTAGTAACAACTCCCTTATCTTTTAACAACTTCCCGCGTGTTTAGCACAAAATAGGTATCTTTATAACGCACAGCTAGTTTCCAGAGATCCGCCAATACTATACTTAGTAAAACGAGAATTTAACTAAATTTGAACTCTACCGTTTCCTGAAATTCTGCGAATATTATTCTGTGAACCTAGTAAGACGACAAAAATAATTAACTTTATAGAACATAGTGATTTCCGAAGTTCCGATATGCCAGATTAATTACCTTTATAAAATAAAATCAATCCCGTACTCTGAGTTAAAACTCTTTTAACAGGACCTCGCGTATTTAGCATAAGATAGGTATTTTTACAAGATTTATTAACAATTTCCCGCGTGTTTAGCATAAAATAGGTATCTTTATAACGCACAGCTAGTTTCCGGAGATCTGCAAATATCAGTTCTATATATGCCGGACTAATCAACTTAATAAAGCGCAGTAATTTCCGAAGTTCTAATATGCCAAATTAATTACCCTTTATAAAATAAAATCAAACCCGTACCCCCCTTTTCTTTTAACGTGAGCAACCAACAATGTCGAAGAGTATATTTACCCGTACACAACTTTCACTTGAAATTAAACTATAATTTTCAACCACTGGGACACTCTAAGTCGACGGTAACTTTCACTCAAAAAAACAACCGACGCGGATTTCACGCCCCGTAGACGTTCACACCAACTGCCCGAAATCTGCTGCGTCTTGACATTTTAAAACCCCCCTAGCGGGAAAAGGTCCTAAGTCGTGTGTTTCCAGGATTTTCAATATTCTACTTCCCTTGAAACCTAAATCTTTGTTCCTAAGATTCAATTTGGCAAAAAAAAACCATATCTCCACTCGGATATGTCAGTTGATCCCACCTCCTGTTGCCGTCTCTGTCTCCTCCCTGTGCCTGTTTTGGGACGGACTCAGTGGCTTCGGACGATTTGAACTCGCTTCACAAGCGCGATAATTAATTTTTAATATTTAATTTCTAAGTTCAGTCCATATTGTCGTTTGATCAACCGTAACTACAATCTATCGGGTACTCCCCTAATCATAGTTGATGTTTCTTCATTATCTACCATTATTATGCCCCGTTCCCCGTATTTTCACTCGTCTTTATCGGAAATTTAACGTTTCTTGGCCGCTATATCATGGGATCAATTTCCATATATTCACCACGTGCACACTGCATACCTAGATATAACAATCGTTCAAAGGTACTATACCTAATTTTAAATTAATTTTGGGCGATCTTTTCTCGTGGATCACCCAATGAATCCTGTCTTATGCCCGCGGCTCTCCGCGCACAGGGACGTATTAGTTCCCTCCGTTGCGGAATTTAAACATAATTTGTAACCATTTATTATTATTTTTATTGGCAGTAAGATTGATCCACAAAATAACTATGTTACATAGACAGTGAATATTCTCGAACAATATAATACTGGAAGAGTACTATTCGCTATAACACAATAAACTATTAATGTAAGTTAAATTAAATTTTTAAATTCAGTGGAAGATTTTTAAGATCGTTTTGCTTTTAATTTTTTCCCAAAACAAAAAAAATAAACAAATAAATAAACACACAGATACACACTCACACAACCCACTATTGGACATGTTTTTATTATTCTTTTATCGATTGTATGTATGTGTTTTCGCGTAATTGGCCCAAAACTCTGTGCATCAATTATTGTCTTTTCTTCAAAGATTGATTAATTATATGGCTGTAAGAAACCCAATAAATGAAAACAAATAAAACAAATAAGTAAATAAACCTCCAGTGCCGCAGGCAAGGCGTCGGATTAATTCAGTGCTTATTTATTGCCAAGGTACTGGACGCCTCCGCTGATAACTATATACCGCTCACCATGTTCTTAGAGGTGTGTTGAAAGATTGCTAGTATCTGTCGAATCGGTCTCAAGTAGTTGTCTGTATTTGTACGTTTATCATTATTACATGCTCTTGCTATATCCGTTCCACTTCACATTATTGTTCCTCCCGTCTTCGAATTTCTATCACACTATGTTCTCCTATGTTTTTGGTACTTATATGCTTGCTTTTTACTTGCATTTACTCCTATATATATATTTGTTTCATTTATCCATCCATCTATAAGATCCCCATACGCTTTATCCTTTTATTACATGTGTATATGGGCCGCAAATTCATATTATTTTATTTACAATATTCTTATCTGGATACACTTGTTCCAATTATGTTTTGTGGGTTATTACTACCAAACCCGGTGAAGTCTGAGCTAGAATAGCCAATCGTATACTCGTTCTGATGAGACTACGCTAATGTCGGATAGGTTTGTAGTGATTACATAGTTAATATATTGTATCTATATTTGAGTATATTCTTTTCTTGTCGTGCCATTAATATGCTTACACGTTATCGTTATCTCATTCCTAGCTATATATACCGTCATTGCGCAATTTCCTATCTGTTGTAAAAGCCTGAAGAGCGTTAGTCTACAGATAAATATAATAGAATTATAGTTAACTTTTCTATCCGCCCACGTTATCCGACTCCCGCGAAACGAAAATAAATCATTATTCGCTCAGTTAAGGTCACCCCTCTGGTACAGCGTATACGTTTAATCCGTGCTTCACGGCCAATTCCTATAAAAAATTTTATGGGGCGTTTTCCTCTCGCGATCCCCCGATTAGGACCTGCCTTTCTTAGTTTTGCTCAATATTCTGCCTCTCTGTTGCCCGGGAATCCACTCGAGATCACGATAATGACATTTAAGCGGTTTCAAAACCACAGCAAAAAAGTCCATAATTCAGAAACCTCGTGGAACTGTCAATATCATCGTCACCTTAGAGTAGACGTTAATCGGTTTTTTAACGGCTTAAACTGCAATAACCGCGACCTAAATCTCTGAAAACCATGTTCAGCTTTTTTTATGGGAAGCACATGCGAACCGCTCGGACCGCATCGATCGTCAACCATTTGTACCAAACACGGCTTTACCACAAGATTAATATGATTTATAAAAATTGATTAGTAACTGCCCGTAACCTATATCCGATCAATCGCTACTAACTCCCTCCCAATACTCCGCCAGGTGGGCTTAGCTCAATTTTTCCCGCGTAGCATTTAAATCATCTTAGAGTTCAAAATAAAAATAATAAAAATCAAAAAAAAATTATAGAAACAGGTGATTCATCACATGGCTTTATGCAAAGCATGTAATTTTTGCAGCTTACGCGACACTAAATAAAAATTTACTTTACTTAAAGAGTAATAGGTAAAATAATTGCATCTATCATGCATGTGAGTGATATTGGGTCCAGGCAAGGGGAGGGGTTGGGTAACTATATTTCAAGGTCCTAATATACAACTGAACAAAATTTGGAATGGTTGGCATTCAATATAATGAATTTTTACATCAGAGTGGGACGGCAATATATAACTCCCCTCACCTTGCTCAATAAATTAACCAAAATGGCCTCCCACAACCCAGCTCATTGTATTGACAATGACACATGGTGAATCATAGAGCAATTTTAAAGAATGTAATTTGTAGTTTATAATGTACATATTATTAAATAAATTGAATTGGATGTGTAGAAAAATCAATAGGAATAGGGAAATTATGAAATAGATATTCACTGTTTATTGCTTTGATAAGACAAATATATGCACACACATGCAATTGTCTAGCTGAAAGGAGGGACCCACCCCTACCCGGAACTGTTATAGGAGTTAAGTCTTTTGTCAGTCCCTTTCTGCAAATCTCCCGTGGCTTTAATTGAATTATACATCACATGAATCAGACATCTCTGAGGATGTCTTTGAGGACGTGGTCACTCCATCTTAATTTTGACCTTCCTAACCTCCTTCCCCTATCGGTCTTGAGTTCAGCAGGGACTTTGGTGCTCGATGCTCGGACATCCTCTCTACATGACCCAGCCACCGAAGTCTTCCCAGTTTTATGTTTTATAAATGTTGTGACGTTTAGCTCTTAAAACAGAATATAGAGCTCATTGTTGTAACGTCTGCGCCTAAGTCCATTATCTAGAACAGGTCCAATGATACGCCTCAAAATTATCCTTTCAAAAACGTCCAGTGCTCTTAGTCAGTACCCACATCTCAGCTGCGTGTGTGAGTACTGGTCCAATGAGCGTTTTCTTCAATAATATTTCAGTGTTTCTAGACAGCAGTCTGGATTTTATCTGCTTTTGTAGGCAGAAAGCAGAGATTTGCTATGCACTTCTGGATTTCCTCTGTAGTATTTTATTGTCGGTTATCAGGGAGCCTAGATATTTAAATCTTGGTACTGTCTCAAAATTTTGACTACCATATGAGAGAGTTGGAGTTTGTTGGGTGCACCCTACACAGAATATTATAGATCATGTAAGTACTTACACAATTTGAATACTTATAATTTCTTTCCACAATAATCTAAAACTAATTTATTATATAGTTTCCCGTAGCTTTAATTAGCGTAGCGTAATTTTTGGGGTTGTCTTCTTCATTCAATTTTGCATAGAAAATATTCTAGTAATAGTATTTTAAGCGGTGACACACTAATCCAATCATCGATAACATCAGATAAAAATCTCAAATAGTTGTACGATGTGCAACTGGCTAAAATATTGCTTTAGCCTTCACTAAAACATTCTTTAAACTTTGCGTAAAATGTCAACAGTTAAGAGGATAAGCGACATCAAAGCTTACATTTTTTTGCAATATATCAAAGCAAATTAATTTTTAATATGTAGCCTATGTAAAATTACTGTTATGATAGTCTGATGTTGTACAAAAGATATAATAAATATTGAAATATGAAAAAAAAAAACTGTTGACATTTTCCCCAAAGTGTAAAGAATAGTTTCCATTCAAAATTGAATGAAGTAGATTATTTGAAAACTCTCCCAAAATTTTCTTCTAGCTACAAGACATCCTGTATATTATTTGCATTGGGCGGCATGTTATTCCATAAGCAATTTTAGTCTTACCAGATGGAACATCTCCACCAGAGAGCAATGGAATTCAGCATCACGAGAGGAAACTCCTGCACAGACCTTGAGTCTAAATAAAGTTGAAGAAGAAGAATTTTCCCAAATCATTTTCTCCAGGTCACAAATTTACTGTCTGATTTTTTCCTCTGCTTGAATTTTACACCTGCTCCAACGGACATATCTGGGTACTTTTAATTTTATAAAGAGAAATAAAATTCTATTTGGTTTGTACAATTTATTTATTTTATACTGGTACAATATACATACAACATTAGTTTAGTTTACATAATTATATTTACAATATCATGTACCACATTATATCATAATAATGTATCGTAACATAAACATGACATAATGCATAGTAATTAAAAATGTAATAGAGTAGTATTAGCAGGGAAACTACAGCAAAAATGTTAAATTTACTAAAGGAATTTACAGAATTATTCAAAAGTGCACGCATTAAGAAAATGAAAATATAAAAATAACAAATGCAATGTTTATTTTTTAAAAAAAGGAGAATAATTCGCATTTTGAGTTAATAATGCAGAAATATTGAAAGCATGATTAACTACCTGGTTAATATCACGACTCGAAACGAACTGTACAAAATTTGATAACAGAAAATAATAAAAAGTTTTGATTTTTCACAATTCATAATATGTGATATTTAGATAGATTTATTTTGAGTTATTTATAGTCTTGTATTAAAAAATAGTGTTTTAATGAACTGTAAAAAAATTATTCCTATGACATAACACAATTTTTACAATAATTTAAATAATCCTACTTGAAGAAAAAATCCTTGAATCTTTGTTATTTTGAAAAATAAAAAAACAATTAAAAAGTGTTGATCATTTTCAATGCTCTCTTAACGAAATATTACCTTGTACTATATGTGTAGGTATACACTGTACATGATGATTTATCTCAAAATTTCAATATTTCAAGGTTTACTACGCTTATTCTTTGATTTCTTTCCAAGAATAGAATGAAACCTTGAATCAAATAATCTCAGAATGCCATTTTTTGACATGGGGGATGGGGCATATAGGGATGCAAATTATTCAAAACTCAAGTAAAATACTACATTTTTTGTTTGAACCATCTTTTTCTTTTGTAAATAGACAAAAACATGTAGAAACATTAGCAAATTCACATTTTTTTCATGACCAATTATTAAAGTAAACAGGACTAGCTTATTTTTAAAATATTTCCAATTAACATAGATTACTGTTCTCTCCCCATATTGAACCCCCCTTGAGCTACAGATTTGAGTCACTTGAAATAACAGTTAAATGTTAATGTAAAATAAACTTATATAATTAACAACACTACAACACACCTAACGCCTGCAATACAAAAGCTCTTAAAAAATACTCTCTCAATAGCTATATAAACCAGTTGTAATAGATGAGTATAGTAAATCGCTCCTTTATGACAATTTATGATATCATGTGATACCTGGAGCAGTACTCACCTATAGTTTTTTATGCCTCGGCTAGGTAGGTAGGCGGACTCTCTATACCTCAGGTGTAGGGTGGGTTCAGTATTATTATAGTTCATCGACCAGTTGACCACAAATGAAACACAAATTTGTATGGACATTAAATTTATGAAAACTTTGGCGATTTTACAAATTACAAAAGATGACAGAGAAGGTACAAATTGGAATATAAAAATTGATATTGTTCGATAATTTCTTCAATGGTCGGGACAATTTCGTAAAGGTCACACTTCAATACACGGATAAAAACAAATGGATCACTTTGTCTTACTTGAGAGTTTCACTAGGACTATCACCTGCGTCGGCCTGTCGGGGGACGGGGCTTACTGCTTGGGCGGCCCGCCTCACGTCATGGACCGCGCCTGGAGTCGGGACGGCGGCGAGTTACACCCGTGGCTGTGGAGGGAGGGCGGAAGAGCGGCAGATTGCCCGCGTAAGCGAAGGCGAGTCGGTAGGGCGACAGGTTGCACCAGTGGCTTCAGAGGGGGACGGCAGGGCGGTGAGTGGCCCGCGCGATTGGAGGCGAGACAGAGGGCGGCAGAACGGCAGATTGCCCGCGTAAGCGAAGGCGGGTCGACACGGCGGGAGGTTGCAGCAGTGGCTGTAGAGGGGGCGGCAAGGCGGCAAATTGCCCGCATGATTGGAGGCGAGACAGAGGGCGGCAGATGGCACTTGACGATCGCAAACAGACTTTATATCACATCAAATTATTTAAAACAAACTTATTTATTTGTAAGTTGAATCAGCGCTCCCGCGTCCGAGCGGGGACGCGCAAAAATTATCTTTTTTGTATGCTCTGTGGTCCGTTTCTTCCCTTGAACTGGGGATGAGCGCGTGGGACGCTACACATGTGTGCTTTTAAAACGAAGCATATGAAAGTTTCTGGAATGTTGTTAAAAAAATAGCTCGGTGGTGCGACTCTGCGGGGTGAGGGACAATAACGGCCGAAAAGGTCGAAACAGATGTTTCCTTGCAAACCACGGATCTGGACTAGAACGGGCGCGCGATGATGACATTTTTCGGCGCTATTTAATTTTTTTAAATATAAAATATTAACTTAAATTTGACACCTTACACTGTGATAGTTTCCTCCATTAGAATACTTTTACACATTATTAGTATCAGTATACAATTTTTATTTTTCTGTAAGCTATTTTTATATTTTCTGATTAAACCTTGTTCTCTGTAATAATCGTCAGCCAGAAAGGTAATAAAAACATGGCATAATACTCAACGGCCATTCAGAATCTTCTGTGTGTAGTTTTCTGGGATATTCTGCCGTGTATATGTGACCTCTCTGGCCGAAGTTTCGGATCCCATTGAAGGATCCATCAGGGCTGATGTTGTAATGTACCTATACCAACCATTATATAAATCAACATTGTATAGGAATGATAAATATGGAATAAACATTTTAGTTTTGTAAACAGAAATGTAAATTCCAATATTAATATCAATTAGAGTCCCTACAACGACCCCGGTCTTATCATAAAGTAACTTTGACCCGGAGCCGCCCGATGTTCCATACTTATCATCCTAATTGTTTGGATTAGAATCCCATATAAGCAGAGTCTTGTCTCTAACTAGATGCATTATTGATCAGTCTTCACATAGATTCAGTAGAAGTAGATTGACTACGGGAGTGTTCACATCAATGTAATTGTGCTTTTATTAATTGTTGTAATTAATCCAAAATAAAAAGTAATCTCAACCATCGTGTTAGAGTATTATTTCTGTTAAATAAGACCCTTTGGAAGAGACGGAAGAGGGTCGTTTACAGTGGTGTCAGAAGTAAAGTGGGATTGATATTTCAACCAAGTATCATATATATCCCAAAGGCAACGTCCAGGAAAAGTCTTGATAGATCACTGAAATCCAGAGAGTTCAAGTCCTTTTCAAACTCATCTACCTGTGCTGTGGAAGCGAGTCTGCTGCTAGAAGGAAGAAGATGAAGACAACTACAACTTTACTCATGTAAGTCGCAATCATTGTTTGTGTTCACTCCACGTGCAAATTTTGTGTTCAAAACTCAAGTTTTAAACTATCAACATATTCAAGAAATAAAATTAATAAGTGAAATAATAATACTTCAAGATGTCTGTAAAGAAAGAAGAAACCACGAGAATCAACAAGTGTATAGATTTAAATATTGCAGAGAAGATGTTAATCAAATTTGATGGAGATAAAACAAAACTTTTCGAGTTTTTGGACAATAGTGAAAAAGCCCTTCGATTAATAGATAAAAATTTAGAAAATATTTTGTACACATTAATAGAAAGTAAGATTACTGGTAATGCTAGAGCACTAATAAGAAATAGAAACTTTGAAAATTTTCCTATGTTAAAATCACATTTACTAGCCGCGTATTCAGATAAACGAACAAACAATCAATGGCAACTCGAATTAAATTCCTGTACTCAAAAACCAAACGAAAATGTCATTTCGTATTCTACTAGGGTAGAAAATTGCTATATAAAATTATTAAATAATTTATCAGAAAATATGTCAAGTGACGGTCGAGAAGCTTGCATAGATCTATTAAAATCCCAAGCTAAGTGTGTTTTTATAACCGGACTAAAAGAAGAATTAATTCTACCAGTGAAAACACACCAACCAGACACTCTAGAAAGAGCAATATCGGTCGCACTAGAGGAAGAACAAGAAATCAAATCAAGAGATGTTGTAAGAAAATATCAAAATATTCAAAATAACTCTAATAATATTAATAGTAAATATTGTAAAATCTGCAATAAAACCAACCATAACACATTTGATTGTAGATTTAAAAATAAGAAGCCTAACGTTCGTTATGTAGCACAAGCTTCATCATCATCCAATACGACGAATGCTAATAATAAAAATAATAATAACTTATTTTGCAAATATTGTAAGAAAAATAATCATTCTATAGAAAACTGTTTTAAACTAAAATTTAAAAATGATCAAAAGCATAATCATAATAAAACAAATCATAATTCGGATAATTTAAACGCGTAAGAGACTTTAGAACTGGCCAGTCTAAAGGATCTCTCGTGCATAAATCAGGCCGAATAGGAACATTAACCAACGCTTTTTTCACGTCTTATGTAAATCTTAAAATTAATAACATCTCTATAAAAGATATGAACAATTTTTTTATTGATTCTGGTGCAGACATTAGTTTAATAAAATTAAACGTTTTAAAAGAAAATATAAAAATTAACAAGGATGAAATTTTATTAATTAGAGGTATAGATTCCTCACAAGAAAATCCTAATAAAACTCTCGGTTATGTCTATTTAAAAATTAGTATAGCAAACGAGATAATTAATTATCCTTTTCACGTGGTAAAGAGTGATTTTCCAATTCCTTTTGACGGTATCATTGGTAACGATTTTCTGAAAAATTTAGGTGTAATGTAGACTATCGTAGTCGACATCTACTTATAAAGGATAAATCAATCCCAATGTTGTATCACAATGCTTATTCTGAATCACCGATCCAGGAAGCATACAATATGGATAGATCGTGTCGCCCATTGAACGTACCATATTTTTGTGAACAAAATAAAAATCACTCGAATTCCGAAACGATAGGAAATTATTTTTATGAGTCGAAGGATACTCTATCACAATCACCGAATTGTGAAAATTTAAATACAATCAATGAAAATAATAAACGATCTGAAAAATCAATGGAAATAAAAAATAAAATTATTGTTGAGGAAGAAAATTCCAAATCAAGAGAAATTCAATCAAGATCGTCATATCAAAATATTAATAACTATAAAGTTAACAAAGAAATTATTAAAAATGCATCTAAAAATGATGATAATGAAAATAAATTCAATAATAATTCAAATAATGGTGAGTGTTGTGTACAAATTATTCCGCCGCGCACGGAGAAAATAATTAAAATTCACATATTAAACCACCAAATAAAGGCAGGAATTTGCCCTGATAAGGAATTATCAGAGAACGTCCATTTGTGTCCAAGTATTGTGAAAGTAAACAGTGACAATACTGCTTACACGTCAATATTGAATTCTAGTGATAAAGAAATTAAAATCGATAAAATTGAAACAATATTAGAACCAATGCCGGAGATAAGCAAAAGTGCAAATATACGAAGAATATCAAAGAATGATAACTTCAAAGCAAATAGATTAGAAATTCTACGGAATTCATTAAGAATATCTCATCTAAATGAGATTGAAAAGAATTGTTTACTTGATATTTGCGAAGAATTTAATAATATATTTTATCTAGAAGGTGATACCTTAACTTCAACTGATGTGGTCATGCACGAAATTCCAACGACCTCGTCTAATCCAATAAACGTTAAATCTTATAGATATCCTTACGTTTTAAAAGCAAGTAGAAAAACTTTTAAAAGAAGACATTATAATTCCATCTTCATCCCCTTGGAATTCTCCAGTGTGGGTTGTCCCAAAGAAAACTGATGCATCTGGTAAAAAGAAATGGAGAATGGTGATCGACTATAGAAAACTTAATGAAATAACGATAGGAGATTCGTATCCCTTACCACAAATTTCCGAAATATTAGAACAATTAGGCAATTCTAAATATTTTACAACTATAGACCTTACATCGGGTTTTCACCAAATTAAAATGCACCCCAAAGATTCTGATAAAACTGCATTTAGCGTACCTAGTGGTCACTATCAGTTCACGAGAATGCCCTTTGGCCTTCGTAGAGCTCCTTCAATTTTCCAAAGATTAATGGATAACGTACTATCTGGAATAAAAAATTATAGATGTTTTGTATATTTAGATGACATAGTGATTCATGCCGACTCATTAGAAACTCATAATAACAGATTAAGAGAAGTATTCGAAAGACTCTCAAAATTCAATTTAAAAATCCAGCCAGATAAGTGCGAATTTCTTCGTCCAGAAGTAATTTATCTAGGACACTCTATTACGAGCAAAGGAGTAAAACCAGATCCCAAAAAGGTAGAAGCATTAGTAAAATATCCTGTTCCCAAAACAGCAAAATATATTAAATCATTTCTAGGAATTGTGTCGTATTACCGGAAATTCATTCCATCATGTAGTAAAATAATGCAACCATTAACAAAATTATTAAAAAAGGATTGTGAATTTCAATGGACTAGTGCTCAACAGGATGCTTTTGAAAAACTAAAAAATATCCTTACCGTTGAACCAATTTTGAAATTTCCAGAGTTTAGTCAAGAATTTCTGCTAACTACAGACGCGAGTAATTTTGCTATTGGAAGTGTCCTTTCACAAGGAACACCTCCAAATGATTTACCTATTGCATACGCAAGTCGAACATTAAATCACGCAGAAACTAATTATTCCACCATTGAAAGAGAATTATTAGGAATCGTATGGAGTATTAAACATTTTCGACATTACCTTTATGGTAGGAAATTTACTATACTCACAGATCATCGTCCTTTAGTTTGGTTATTCAATGTTAAAGATCCAGGATCACGCTTAGTTAGATGGCGTCTAGCTCTTGAAGAGTACGATTATACTTTAGTATACAAACCAGGAAAAGCAAATACGAATGCTGATACATTAAGCAGAATAAAAATTGATGAAGGAAACAAACCTTCTACCTCGCAAGAAGATAATATTAAATATATTAATAATATAAAATCGAACGTCGAATCATATTCAGATTTCTTAGAAAAATATAAATCTACAGTTATAATCAATAACAATATTGAAGAAATAAATGATAAATTAAATACTTCAGGAAGTTTTGTAATTTGCTTAGGAGCAGATAAAGAATTTCAAACGGATATCCAAAAAGAAATTAAGGAGAAATTTAAAGCTCATGTCGAAGTAATAGATAAAAAGGTAATCAAAGTAACTGATGTTGTAGAATTCCGCGAAAGTAACCAAAATATATATTATCTTATAAATAAACAAAATTATTGGAATAATGGAGAATATGAAAATTTATATGAAAATTTAGTTAAATTAAGAAATATGTTATTTATAGGAAATATTCAAGAAATAAATATGCCTAATCTTATTGATAGATATGATAAGTTAAAATGGTACAAAATACGTGCTATGTTAAGATATGTATTTAAAACCTCTAAAGTTAATGTTAAAATATATCACGATAAAATAATAACCCCTAAAGCAGAAGAAATTATAACAATTTTAACCGAAAATCATTCGAATCCATCATCAGGTCATTCGGGATTTTTCCGAACTTATAATCGTATTAAAGAAAAATACAATTGGCCCAATATGAAAAAGGAAATTAAGAAGTTTGTCGCACAATGTGAATCATGTCAAAAAAATAAATTAGTGCGCAAGAAAAATAAAGAAGCTATGGAAATTACCACTACATCAACGAAACCTTTTTAAAAGATAGCATTAGATATTGTAGGTCCCCTTACTTTAACTTCATCAGGAAATAAATATATATTAACTCTCCAAGACGATTTATCGAAATTTTCACAAGCTTATGCTTTACCAAATCATGAAGCCATTACAGTTGCTAAAACCTTAACGCAAAATTTTATATGTAAATTTGGTATTCCTGAATCTATTTTGACAGACCAAGGTACCGACTTTACGTCAAATTTAATGAAAGAAATAGCTAAATTATTTAAAATTAAACAACTGCAAAGTACAAGTTTTCACCCTCAAACTAATGGAGCTTTGGAACGTAGTCACCAGACACTTGCCGACTACCTAAAGCACTATGTAAACCAAGATCAACTTGATTGGGATGAATGGATAGATTTTGCTATGTTCTCGTACAATACAGCTGTACATACGACAACTAAAATATCTCCATATGAATTGATATTTTGAAACAAAGCAACGCTTCCATCTTCATTAATAAAAGAACCAGAATTTAAATATACATATGAAAATTATGTTGATGAACTTAGACTTAAATTACAATCCAGTCAGAAAATTGCTAGAGAAAATTGCATAAAAAATAAAGAAATAAACAAAAAATATTACGATAGAAATATAAAAATTGATAAATATAAAATCGGAGACTTAGTATATTTAAATAATGAGATTTTTAAACCCGGAAAATCGAGAAAACTTACTAGCCGATATACTGGACCCTTTGAAGTAGTTAAAATAATTTCCCCCGTAAATTATATAATTAAAATAAGAAATAAAAATGTAACCGTACATGCAAATAGATTAAAGCGTTATATATCATATTAATAATTAAGCAAACAGTATCCTTATTACCAGCTTTTACTACATACCCATATTCAGTAGAACTCAAAAATGTGCATAAATTATTAGATTTAATTACCTTAAAATGTTTCTCTTTAAATAACAAAATTGTATTTGTCATATCAAACCCATTAATAAATTATATTAAATATCATGTGTACAAGGTAATCCCTACACCTGTATTAAGAAGAGATAACTCTTACATATTTATTTTGCCATCATCTAATTACTTAGCTATTTCCGAAAATAAACTTACTTATGTAACTATAGATAACTTTGATGATTGCAAGCATTTAGATCAGAATGAACTAATTTGTTACACTAAAAATCCTTTTTATTCACTTCAGATTAGACCCATTTGTGAAACTGAAATTTTATATAAAACTGAATTCATACCTGATAATTGTAATACTAGAATTATGAAATCAATCAATGAAATTTGGTACAAGTTAGATAACAATAAATGGCTATTTGTATTACCCAAGCCAACAGTGATAACAATAATGTGTAAAAACAGTAATCAAAATGTACCCGACGAAATTAAAATCGATTCCACAGGAATTCTAATTACTAGACAATTTTGTAAAGTTTACACAGCAAATACTATCCTTGTTTCTGTAGATAGTAATTTTGAAAGTTCTTTTAATTCAATTATACCGACATTTGATATTGTCAATGACGACTGTTGTAAACATAAAGTAATTGATAACTCGACTCTAATCATGATGCATTCCCATTCAACTACTCTTGATAGAGAACAATTATTAATGGCTAGTCATAAATTAGACCAATTCAACAAATTTGAAATAAAAGATGAAAGTGTCATTCAAAAAGTCTTAAATAATAATTATTTTGTTTATTGTGTATTAACATTTGCAAAATTTTTAGCCTTGTTTATTTTATATAAAATTTATAAGAAAATTCGTTCGAAGGTAAGACCCGAACCAAAGAATTGTTGTGCCATGATAACCAACTGTTTAACATTGAATATAAATAAAAAATCCCATAAAGAAAATATTTCTGTAGAATTAGCTGATGATTCTATAGAGAATGTTCCATTGAGAAGAAGTCCTAGATTAGCTTCAATAAAGGACAATGTATAAAAATATTATCTCATAAGTATTAAGTGTGAAGAATAAAATTTTATAAAATTGTATACCTATATAAGAATTGTAAAATTATGAAATTTTGTGAATATATAATATCATATTTTATTGTATCATGACGTGAACTTACTTCCTGATAGCATTGTGAATATTGTTTTTTTTCAAAAATCTATGTCATTTAAAGATTTCCCTATATTTTTGTTCTAAGGGTGATGGTGTAATGTACCTATACCAACCATTATATAAATCAACATTGTATAGGAATGATAAACATGGAATAAACATTTTAGTTTTGTAAACAGAAATGTAAATTCAAATATTAATATCAATTAGAGTCCCTACAACGACCCCGGTCTTATCATAAAGTAACTTTGACCCGGAGCCGCCCGATGTTCCATACTTATCATCCTAATTGTTTGGATTAGAATCCCATATAAGCAGAGTCTTGTCTCTAACTAGAGGCATTATTGATCAGTCTTCACATAGATTCAGTAGAAGTAGATTGACTACGGGAGTGTTCACATCAATGTAATTGTGCTTTTATTAATTGTTGTAATTAATCCAAAATAAAAAGTAATCTCAACCATCGTGTTAGAGTATTATTTCTGTTAAATAAGACCCTTTGGAAGAGACGGAAGAGGGTCGTTTACATTGGTATTTAAACTGAAAAAAATTGTTTTCACACCACCAATGACTCTTCCATGAGCACTGTTTCTCTCTCTGCTATATCATTTACAACTTTCTTGGAATGCACAAAAGTCTTAGCTTTATTGAGGTAATCATCATTTTTCCGTATCCTAACATCTTTCATCAAAAAATCACACGAAACGGCAATTATGTTGCAAGAATTCAATATATAATTTGTAAACAAAATAACAAGGTTTTAACTAAAATGAGAGCATTTTTGATGGTTGCTTGCTAAACGAA
>JADDOH010024253.1:0-59972 GCA_016648135.1 Agrypnia vestita
CACTAAAATGTCAAAAGGTCGACACTACGCCGCTATTCAGCCACTTAGCCCATCTCGAGCCTGGTTTCACAGGATCAGATTGAGCAAGAGGGAGACTTCAATGGTTTGCCGAATGCGTCTGGGTCATTGCTCTATCCGTTTACACCTTGCAAAAATTCATGTTCTTAACTCCTCAATCTGTGAGTGTGGACAAGAGGAGGAGGATTTGAACCACTTGTTTTTCAATTGCATTTTAAATGTCGGTACTCAGTCCCTACTCCAGGATCTTGCAGATCTTAATGTCCCTTTCCCTACAAATATCCAGCTCTTGCTTACAGACTGCCGACGGGAAGTATTGAAAGTGTTACTACGATTTTTAGAGAGTAATTGCATTGAGCTGTAATGTTTATGTCGATGACCTATTGACTAGTTTTTGGCAATAACACCCTTTTACTGGGTGACAAGCCATTAAATTTAAAAAAAAAAAAAAAAAATATAGGAATATAATTTTGAGTGTTTCAATTTTTGTAATGCTTTAGATGTTTAATTGTTGTGTTTGTTGTTGTTGTTGTGTTGTGTTGTGTTTAATGGTGAACTATCCACAGAAATTTAAATATGGGTACCACGCGTAAAAGTAGCTGCAAATTGACTTACCGAAATTAGTTTTGCCCCATCCTGTCCCGTAGCAGCTTTTGGCATTTTCAAAGTTCATGTCTTGGGGTGGTAAGCAGATCTGAAAGAGAATGGACGGTGAGGTTAATTTTGGAGAATTGTTGAACGATTCACTTGAGTTGTGTGTATGCTTTCGACATGGTATTGCAGAGCTAAGCGCAACATCAAAAAACAAAAAATATTAATTTTTCGAAGAATATTTTTTCTTCTGAAAGAAGGCTTGAACTTTGTGGTGACATTATTATTAAAATAAAACACAAATCACTTTGTTTTCACCACTTTTCACAGATTCCATCCCCTTCAGATGACATTCCTAATCATTAACTCATCCTCCCCTCATGCTCCTCTTCACCGTAACACACTTGCGTGACTCTCGAAACATGTAGATTGCTTAATCTAATAAAGTGGTGAAAACAAAGTGATTTGTGTTTTATTTTTAAAAATATCAGCTCCAAGATTGACAATGGGATCTGAATCGTCGTCCGGAAATGTACACACGGCAGAATATCCCAGAAAACTTTCACCAAAAGATTCTGAGAACATTAAATAACTATCTCAAATATCGCGTTTTGTCAACATATTCGGTAAAGGAGTAGTTCATGGAGTGGAGAGGGTTTTTTTTGGTTTAGTAAGGAAAACGAATCCAATATGAGGAAGTGTCAAGAAGTGTGTTATTTAAAAGAGTTTTCTAAGTATTACAATTCTTTTAACGGTTTTCAGGCTGTTCACTATCAATCCATTTTTTTTTTAAAGAAGTAGATAAGTTTTACTTTACGATTATTGAAATAATGGTGAGGTTCGATAACCCAACACGTGTGTAGTTTATAGTTTAGTTTAGTACCTACCTACATATTAAATTTATCATTTTGCACAACAAATAAGCTTATTCTTCGTCTTCGTCACTGATAAGACAAAATGTTAAGGCAGTCTTTCGTTTCCCATGTTTCCCAAGAGCCACTTTTCTAGTTACTGAGCTACGCAGTGATTGCAAACGCTGCTAAGCGAGCTGATTCTTTATCTATTTCCTTGTCTTGTCACGCTTTATATGAACAGAGAGATATTTGAATGAATCCATTTGTTCAGAATATTTTGAGTTTGTTCAAATCTTTCAGAACAGTGCTGGATTTCTTGTCACAGAGACATTATTAATCAATTAATGTATGTTATAGATGTCTCACAGAGACGAAACTGTATTTTATTTATGGGAAAGTAGGTATAGAAGTCTTTTGGCCGCATGGAAAGGTGGTTACAACGCACATATGAAGCGTTGCATGCAATTCAAATATATATAACTTCCAAAAATTAGTAGGCATGGTATACTCTATCATGGGTGGAAATGGTGAATGTTACATTGTGTAAAGTGATCACTTAAGCCAACCATACGATAGGTCGTAAGTCCTATGTACACCCAAAAGACTTTTATACCTACTCACCTTCCTCAGGGATGAAGAACTGACTTGAATGACGACGAAATAATGAACAAATTAGGAAAGAATGATGAGTAGAATTTAAAAAAAAACTTTACTTTATTGGAAGACGATCCTGTTGAAGCCTCAATAACTCATTCTGACTCAATCCGACAACGTATGGATGTAGATGAAAAAAAGCTAATTAGAATGCCACCAGTATAAATTGGCGTGCGAGAGAGGGCGTCCCTGTCGGGAGACAGAAGTTGCAGGGTTAATTAAATAAATTTATTACACAATACATAATATACAGAGTTCCTGGTACATTGACAAATATATTTTATGATATTATAATAGAAATTTCGTCGGGCAACACTAAAGAAACAAACCAGTAATGGCGGCCCCTCTGTCTAGAGTCCTGTCAGACGGTAATATCGGTCCATTATTTGCTTTTCAGCTTCGCAAAACTTTAAAACTACATTGGCAATCGTTCTTGCACCACCTGCAAGGTGTTGCAAGACTATTTTGGACATAATTCAGTGTATATTGGAAATCAAGATGTCACAGCCCACGCGCAAATACGATATTGAACTGAATGACATGGCGAGGGGTTACCGCCGGGTGCGGGCGGGGCGGGTTTTAGTTCCAAAGTCGCCGCACGCCAAGTTACGTTGGTCAAGCTCTACCAGGATCTGTCCTGGTGGCGCACCACCGCCGATGGTACTTACAGTGTTCACATTGTCGGCCAGCGTGACGGGCTCACTCAGGAACAGCAGCGCCACGTCGTTGGCCAGGGTGGTCGGGTTGAACTTGGGGTGCACCAGGAACCTGGACACGCTCCTCTCCTGGTGGGGCAGGCGCTCCTGCGTGGTCTGCGTGTCCCACTCCCCGGCTCGGATCTTCACCTCCAGCGGACGAAGTCTGCAATGGCGAAATACACATTTCTGTAACATGTCCTGTAAAATGTGAGCCCTTACAAGTTTGGCATATCGCTTACGATGTCATTTCTCACTTGGTACTGTATACCTATGAAGTAATTAAAAAAGTAAAGATTATATATTTTTGATGTTATACATGTATCTACGTAATACTTATATATTGCTAACAGGGTCTGTAAATAGGTGAAATCACTACAGCGCAGAAATATATGTTTGTCTCACCCATACCGGTGTCACTTCGAGTCTTATGCGCATGTCCGAGCGCGTAAGACCCGAATAATTAGCGCCAATTCATGTCCGATCAGCGCCGCCATGGGATAAATGAAAGTCACGACGCTTGCGTACAGCAGGTAAAGAGACAGCAATGAGATAAAAATAGCATTTTCTGCCTACTTATGATCCTTGGCACTAGGACCCAAAAAACTCTATTCTTTCGCTACAAAATGAACGACCAAAATCTGACACGAACGTCAAATTTTAAGGATCTCGGCATTAGATTTGTAAACAACCTGTTATTTCGCGACTACATAGAGGCGGTCAGTGGTAATGCATTGAAAATGTTAGGATTTGTTCTACGTAGAGCCAGGGTTTACTAAAATACCCGCGTACTGAGAACTCTTTACAACACCTTGGTACGAAGTAGACTCGAGAGTGGCTCGATGATTTGGGGGCCACATGAGGGCAAGTACTCACTTATGGTAGAGAAAGTACAAAAAAAGTTTCTAAGATATCTCTACATGAGAGAGTACGGGCATCATCCTTGGCTTTACCCAACCGAGCTCCTCCAGAGTACGCTTGGCTACAACAGTTTAGAGACTAAAAGGAATATGTATCTGATTACGCATTTTTATCGATTGTTGCGCGGTATGATCGATAATCCTGAAATTATGCGGTTTGTATGTTCCCGATAATTACCTAAGACAGCGTCAGCATAGATTGTTTCACATTCCAATACGCAGGACCAACCTGCCAATGGTTATGCCTGTTGGAAGAGCTACTGCTTTGCTGAACAACATTACTCTGGATATCGATCTGTTCCATGTCTCTGAGAGGGTATTCCGAAGCATGATTCTCTTACACCTTTGATGTGAATGATTTTATATATTATGTTTAAATTTTCCTTTTGTTTATATATGCTTATAAAATTCTAACTTATTATAACATTTACGAATTAATTTTTGTGTTTGTAATGTAAATGTTTATAAAAAATAAATAAATTGAATTGAATTAGCAATATAGGAGTATTACATATATGTATGATGTTATACTCATTTCGGCGCGTTTTAGGTTATATTTTAGTAATGTGATGAAATGCGCGCGCAGGTCAAGACTCGCCAATCAAAAGCCAAAATGGCGGTTTTCAAATGATATTCAACCAATAGCAATTCATATAAGTGACGACATTAAGCTGATGAAAATGCAGTTATGAAAATTGCATGCGTTCCGGGCGCTGCTATTTTGTTTATTTCCTATTTGCTCACATGGTTTTCATAATATAATTATGATCAAATTTGTGTTATTGTGGTGAAATTACGTGCTTACTATTTCATTTTCTCTTTTTTATACAAGCAAAATACAATTCGGTACGTGGATGCTGTATTTAATGTGTATTTTAGATTTTTAATCCACTGACAAAGATCTGTCACTGAAGAAAATTTAATACAACAAAGCACGTGTTTTTTTTTGCAAACCATAGAAATGTAACTTCTAATGCGCGAACATAAGCTTCCGCTCCCAAATTCTTTTAAACACACAGAAATTTACTCTCTCTCTCTTCACTTACTCATATCACTGAATATTTTGAAATATATATTATTGTGGATACAATAGATTGATTATATGAAACCTATGAGCCAAGAAAGGACAGTAAATAAATAGAGGGCATCAGAAACATACTGAATTTACAAAAAACTACATTACTTAGAGCTCGGACGTTTTCAGCACATAAAGATATCGTATTGAGCTGTCCGAACCCGTACTTTTTTTTGTGGGTTAATGCTTTCTGCATAACTACGCCCAGTTTAGGCATGAATCTACCTGTATAGTATTGTGGACTAGTAGTTTTTTTTACGCCCTGTATACATTCATATATCGTAAGCTTAAATTTGAATAGATAAAAAATAAAGAAGCGTGTGGCTCCTACAGTTCTACAGTGGTACAGCGCGGATTAGAGCCTCCAAATATTCGTGATTCCAACTATTCGAGTATCGAATAGTTAATGATAATATATTCCAATTTATTCGTAAAATTTTTAAGAAAGGAATAATTTACTTTGGATGATAAATACGGATAAATAAATACATTCTTTATATGTAAAATAAAAACACAAAAATTGTAGAGAATTTCATTACTTCCATTTTTAAAAATATATGTTATAAAAAACAACAAAAAATATATTGAAAAATAATGTTGAATTGATACGTTTATCTCACACCCCACGTGCAAGTTTTTTTTTCATTATTTGTATATGACTTCTTGTTTGTCGGCTTAAGTATTTATGAAAACTGAATACAAGTTGACAAAACAACGAAATAAAACCTGTTGTCATAAAGCCATAAAGATAAGCAGAAGATGTCCGACAAAGGCGTTTACATCTTTGAATTCCGAATTCGTATACCTGAGTGAATGAATGAATGCTTGCATACTGACTTCCAGGGTCCGTAAACCTTTGTTTCGTTTAGAATAATATTAAAAATCTTATAATCTAAATAAGAGCGAATACTGTGCGAATACTTTTTAAAGTATTCGAATAACAAATACTTAAAAACGGGCGAATATATTCAAGTTTCGTATATTCGGATTGGAGGCTCTAGTTGTGCCCTCTCAATATTGTCACGTTCCTGATGCTTAAAAATGTATCGGTTGATTCATACCACTCCATACTATAGATGAAAATCTCACAAGACACAAGTTATCAGAGTACGCCGTGCTTTTTAAGTAATATATCTAAATCTGTTGCAATCTAGACTCTTTATTTTACAGGCGAATATATTCGAGTTTGGAATATTCGGATTGGAGGCTCTAGCGCGGACGGATTTGCATATATCGCTACTCACTTGGCCACGCAATGCGCCCCCGTCAGCACGACCTGGGGGTGGACCAGCGAGCCCGCGCACAGCGAGCTGCTGTCGGCCGCGCTCAGGATCGCCACGGTCCAGGGGAACTCGCCAAACTCAGATTCGTTTCCCTGAAACGAAAGACACCAATCATATAATAAACTAGATACGTCACAAGCGCGAAATCTTGGCAACTCAAAAGTAAGGTTACCTTATTTGCATTCGTTATCGAACGGACCTTCTTTGTGATCGTCCGCGTCGCTACGCGGAAAAAGGAACGGAGTATCGTACACTATTGTAAGAATGAGTACGTTATTTTAGTCACCGTGACTTCAAATAACCTGATTTTTAAACAATTAATGTACATTATAGATATCTCACAGACAGGAAGCTGTATTTCTTATGGGAAAGTAGGTATAGAAGTCATTTGGGTGTACATCGGACTTATGACCTATCTTATGGTTGGCTTAAGTGATCACTTTACACAATGTAATAATCGCCATTTCCACCCACGATAGAATATACCATGCTTACTAATTTTTTGGAAGTTGTATATATGTTCAAATTGTGTGTCAAGCTTTTACATATGAGTTGTAACCGCTTTTCCATGCGGCCTGTACAAAGGGAATGAAAATGGCTTTGTACAGGCTGCATGGAAAGGAGCCGGAGATGGGGCTCGAACCTCGGGCCAGCAAACCCGAATCGGCCGCTACCGCCGAGCCTGCGAGATCGGTCAAAAATACAGTACACATATCAAAGACGCGAACCATTTCATGTTCTGCCCACCACGAACGCCAGGGTTTAAAATAGTACCAAGAACTGCCGGCAGGAGAAATAAAAAAAATGAAATATTTTGATGAAAGTCGATATTGCTGTTTCATGGGTGTCTACTATAAATAAGTTAATACTTATTCTTTAAAAATCAACAGTACAAGTTCCGTCGTTTTTGAAGGATTACAGCTAGTAAATAAAATAGTAAACACTTAGTTTTAACAGCAATTATTTTTTATAACGAAAATTCTACCTGTTTTATTTTTGTAAATATCTCTCTCTCAAACCTGTTTCCATTGTTGTGCATACTTAATCTGTAACCATGCCCCCTTTTATACCTCCCTATATTTTATAACTATATTTATTGTCATGAATAAGAAAAAAAATGAATAAGTAGGAGTTAGAATGCGACCACTATAAATTGGCGTGCGATGGAGGGCGTCCCTGTCGCGTAACAGAAATTGCCAGGGTGTAAATTTTTTACACAATACATAATGTACACAATATCCGGTGACCGGTGTTGTAGCCTTTAACAGAAATTTGGTCGGGCAGCACTAAAGAAACCAAGCAGTAATGGCGGCCGTTCTATCTGTCAAACTGTCAGACGGTAATATCGGTCCATTATTTGCTTTTTCAGCATCGCAAAACTTTAATACTTCATTGGCAATTGTTCTTGCACCATCCCGGACTTTTTAGGATGTTTTGGACATAATAATTCAGTGAATATTGGTAATCAAGATGTCACAGCTCCCGAGAAAATACAAAATGACAGGGCGAGAGGTTACCGCCGGGTGCGGGTGGGGCGGGTTTTAGTTCCAAAGTCTCCGCACGCCAATTTACGTTGGGCAAGCAATACCATACGGGACAGAATCAGAAACACGCAAATTAGAGAAAGTCTCGAAGTGGAACCCTTATTGGCATTTATTGAGAAATCACAGCTACGGTGGCTGGGACATGTCTTGCGGATGCCGGCGGATAGACTGCCAAAGCGGATGTTCCAGGCGAGACCAGAAGGCAGAAGACCGGGGGACCGTCCTAGGAGGAGCAGGCGGAAACGGTTCAAGGACTGCTGCGAAGCGAGGTTGCAATTAAATTGTGCTGACGTGGTGAGCGCAGCCCAAGATAGGATGGAACCTCCTAAGCGGTGCGGGGACCCCGACCCAACAGGATAAAGGGGTAGAAGAAGAAGAAGAAGAAGAAGAATAAGGGAGCGTCGCTTCCGAAACACGTAGAATTTTTGTAATAAAAATTAACAAATTTATTTTATTATAATTTACAGAAATAATCATTGTTTACACCACTTTTTTATTGAAAAAAAAATCAACATGTTTCAGAGCCCACGGCCCCTTCGTCAGGATAACAAATGTATACTAACAAAATGAAATTTAAAAATCGAAGTAGATATATATAATCAAAATATTAAAAAGTTATGTATGGATAATTAATAATAATAAAGTACGTACTTAACATGAAAATAAATTGAAAAGATAACTTTTCGAAGGAAGCAAATACTTGGTGGTGGGACATTATAATAAAATAAATAAAAATAACTTAGTTAAACACCGCTTATATTTATTGTCAAATCCGAGCAGGTTTCGCAACGACCGTGTTTAACTAAGTTATTTTTATTTATTTAATTAAAAGATAACTATTTGTCAAAACGACCTGGTTATTTATAATTATATTTTTGTGGGGCTTTAGTGAAACACGCTGGGTTTCTTCCGGATCTTTTATTGCGGCAACAATAAATCTCGCCCCACACTGACACGGCAAATATAACAATGACCAATCGCGGTCGAGTCTCCAAACAAAAAGCGCGCCCCCAAACGGCGCGCGTCCTTATATAACCATTCTCTCTCTCACGCTGTCGCTTTCATTCATCGCGACATACGTTCTCTTAAAAAACAGTATTACCAAAGTAACGAGTGCAACTTACTGGGGACGACACCAGCTGGAAGTCCACCCCCTTTTCGTTCCTGACGCCGCAACCCCTCAGCCGGTCTGGGTGCTCGACGACTTCCACAGGGTTGCCCGCTTCTCTGGGGGTTTTACAGCACACCTCGATCGATACCTGACAGCTCTCTGGCTTAAATCTGGACACAGAAAATGTTTACTCGAAAATAAATTTTAACAGAAGAATATTCCCCTTCCAAGCCGCGCCCCTCTACTCAAGAAGGTCGGCATCAAACTGTATTAAACTTGGTCATTTATATATTCTAAATCACAATTTTGATAATAAAGGTTATAGAATGTGGCCAATACAATATATCCGAATACGTTATTACAATTCAGTTACACATATTTAGAAAATAAAAGAAAGATGTTAGTGACCACTATATGTAACCACATACTTGGAATTGATAGTCTTAACATTTCATCAGTTCGCATCAACCTTGATCAAGTCGTAAAGAAAATTAAATTGTTAGATGTATACAAATCTCCCGGCCCTGACAACATTCCACCTATACTATTAAAACAATGTGTATCCTCAATATCCTATCCACTAGTAGAATTATTTAATCAATCTCTGGAATTGGGCACTTTCCCCGAAGCCTGGAAATTAAGTTATCTTATTCCAGTATTTAAAAAGGGTAATAAGAGTGATGTCTCCAATTATCGTCCTATATGTATTTTATCCACCATACCTAAACTGTTTGAAAGTGTTGTTCTAGAAAATATTTCGAACGATATAAATAAAATAATTGTTCCTAATCAACATGGTTTTACACCTGGCAAATCTACTTTAACGAATCTTTTATTATATCAAAGTTACATTACTAATGCTTTATCGCAGAAACTACAAGTTGACTCTATATACACTGATTTCAGTAAAGCGTTTGATAAGGTGGATCACAACATATTGTTATTCAAACTTAATTTTAACAAACTTAAACAAACAAAATAAGGGGAAAATTTTTAAATTGGATAAAATCATATATTTGCAATAGAGAACTATTTGTAAAAATAAATTCTTTCTCTTCCTTTAAGTTTAGAGCAACCAGCGGTGTCCCACAAGGTTCTCATCTAGGACCTATCTTGTTTTTATTATTTATTAATGACATTATTACTGTTTTTCATGATGTGAACATTTTAATTTTTGCTGATGACATGAAAGTGTTTAAAGTGATACGAAATATTCAAGATTGCCAAAAGATCCAACTTAATTTGGCCAATCTGAATTACTGGTGCAGTACTAATAAACTCCTTCTAAATATTGACAAATGCCAAATTATACGCTTTCATACAATTAAAAATCCTATCATTTTTAACTACTCGATTAATGCCACTCCCTTGAAAACCGTTACTGAAATTAATGATCTTGGCATTTTATTTGACGAGGAATTATCATTCGTAAACCATATCAATAATATAGCAAACAAGGCTATGAAAACACTTGGCTTTGTTCTGCGCTCTTGTAATTCCTTCACAAATATTCAAACGGTCAAACTCCTTTATTGTTCTCTTGTTAGAAGTCAAATCGAATACAACTCATCTATCTGGTGTCCCTATTACAATGCTCATGTTCATACAATAGAAAGAATTCAACATAAATTTTTACGCTACATAAATTTCCGTCTCCATATCCCAATAGAAAATCTTAACTATACAAACTTATTATATTTTACCGGTTTATTGCCACTATCGGACAGGAGAGTTTTATCCGATCTGATTTTATTATATAAAATTGTAAACTCGCATTACCACAGCCCTGAAATTTTGTCCTTAATAATGTTCCATGTACCCAGTCGAACTACTCGAGTGCCGACGCCTTTTTACTGTGACAATACTAGAACAAATGCTCACTACAACTCGCTAGTACCTAGAATACACAGGTTAGGTAACAATTATACAAACATAGCGGACGTGTTTGGTTCTGGCCTGTCACAGTATAGGGGCGCGATACTGAGAGCGCTTCATTCCGCCATAATGTAAATTATATACACTTTCTTTTTTTTGTTTTTCTCTCTGTTTATATTATTTTTGCAAATAACTGTTATATACCTACATATGTAAAAGCCTATTTAGGCGTAAATGAATGAATAAATAAATAAATAAATAAATAAATATAAATAAACTATGTATGTGGGATATAAAAGGAAAGGCAACAATATCCAAAAAAGTTGTTTTGAATGCAGACACCGAAGATAACTAATTAAATTCTACATTTTAAGTAGGTATAGATTTCCTATAAATTTAAAGGCTATGTTTCCTACAAAATCTCGAATTCAGTACATTATGAATTGGTAATTCTCGATGACTGCGTTATTTTTTGTTGTTGATAATGCTGCTGTTGCTTTTATACCGCACATATGTAAAAAATATAAACTATAAATGTGTCGAGCCTTCATCTAATATTCTATACTTTTCTGGGATATTTTCTGCCGTGTATATCCGTTTCGGATTCCATTGCAGGGTCCATCATCAGGGCTTATGTGACGAGTATATTTCGATGTTAAAGTTATCCCTTTGTACAAGTTTAGTTATGAAAATACACATTACGAAAAGTTATTCTATATAAGATAAAATCATCCAAATATATCATTTGTCACCACTTTCGCTATTATACTCCTTACTTACAATAATTTTTGAAGTTATTGAAGGTAAATTTTTTACACTAACGAAATACTAGTGTTATTTTGTTTGGTTTGAGTGAAGTTATAATGTCGACATTATTTTCTTATACAATGCAGGTTTGTATTCATAATGAGGTAAACTATGATTGTAACTGTGATTTAACAATCAGAGGTTTAATTTCCAACGTATCAGTGATGGTGTTACCCAGAAACGGTATAAACTTTATGCAAGTGATAACAAATGATCTTATTATGTAAATTTATATTGATATAATATATTTTCAAGGTTAAATTTTGCAGTTTTTGTATAATCAATAAACATTTGAGGAATGAAAATGATTATTTTGACAATATTTCAGGTTCACACATTTAGAGCATTGTTGGAAAAGATACTTGTATCCAAATGGCCTAATATGAAACACGTTGAACTTAGAAGCATTAGAAAGCCACCAGTATAAATTGGCGTACTAGGGAGGGCGACCCTGTCGCGAAACAGAAGTTGCACGGGTGTAAATTAATTACACAATACATAATATACAGAGTGTCCGGTACATTGACAAATATATTTTATGATATTATAATAGAAATTTTGTCGGGCAACACTAAAGAAACAAACCAGTAATGGCGGCCGCTCTATCTAGAGTCCTGTCAGACGGTAATATCGGTCCATTATTTGCTTTTTCAGCTTCGCAAAACTTTAAAACTACATTGGCAATCGTTCTTGCACCACCTGCAAGGTGATGCAAGACTATTTTGGACATAATTCAGTGTATATTGGAAATCAAGGTGTCACAGCTCACGCGCAAGTACGAGATTGAACTGAATGACAAGATGAGGGGTTACCGCCGGGTGCGGGCGGGGTGGGTTTTAGTTCCAAAGTCGCCGCACGCCAATTCACGTTGGACAAGCTATGAGAATTACAATACTTTAACATTCCAAAGGTACGGCACATCTTATATTTAATTTTATTATAATTGATGCGTTACCTGATGTCGATTAAGCCGAATCCGTCGAACTTGCCGTCGGTGGAGGTGGTGTTGGTGCCAGGGTCGCAGAGCCAGTAGGGCACGCACACGCAGCTGCTGCCGTCGTCCTCCACGATGGTGGTGGGCCCGGTGGTCGGCGTGATGGTGATCTGCAACCAGACCGAGAAACTCTTACATCTGCTGCGCTCCGGGACGTTCAGCCACACAAAACACCTCATTAGGCCGGCTCGTGTAACCACATCCAAACACATTCACAATAGACAATTGGAAAATAGAAACAGCTGACGAGTATGTTGGTCATAAGATAAAGCTGGGAAAAGATAACCAAACAGCAAGACTACCAAGAAGGATAGGTCTGGGCTGGGCGGCATTTGGTAAATTGAAACACTTGTTTCAAAATAAGGAAATTCCAATATGCCTGACAAAAATGTTCGATACATGTATTCTACCGATGTTGACATATGGAATAGAAACATCAATACTAACAGCAAAAAGCAAACACAAATTAAAGTGGACACAGCGGACCATGGAAAGGCAGACAGATGCTCGGCGTGAGCCATTGAGATGAAATCAGATATAAAGAAATAAGACGCCGAACAAATGTTGCCGATATTATGGACCGTATTGCGAAATTAAATTGTTAGTGGGCTGGAGAAGAGCTCGAGAAGAGAATACTAGATGGGCACCCAGAATCCAATAGTGGAGACGAAAAATAGAAGCGTCGGAGGACCTCCCGAAAGGTGGTCTGGTGACATAGTCCAGCAAGCAGGAAGAACCTGGATGCGAAGGGGGAGAGACAGAGATTAGCGGAGGAAAATGGAAGAGGCCTACATCCAGCAGTGGAGGGAAAAAGGCTCAGGAAGAAGAAGAAGAAGAGTTTTTTCCTTCAAGTAAAATCGGCAAAGCAAATGGCCGATCATTGCCATTTTACCCGACTGCACGACGCAAAGAAGGGTAACGTGTTTATCAGCCTATGTATGTATGTTTGTGTGTATTGTGGCGCTCTAGAGACCAAACGCGTAGGCCGATTTTGATGATTCTAACGTCAATCGGTTTGTCTTAAACTTGCGAGTGTCACTAAAGACATGACACTAATCAAAATTCAATATGGCGGCAACCATATTGAATTTTGTGTCATATTGTGAAAAAGAAAAAATTAAAGTCGACGAACTACGTAAAGTGCAGTACCATTGAATAGGTACTTGAATCATCTTTAGGTTTCTCTTATCATTTTTCATTTCGAATGATCATTTATGATCTGTAACGATTTAAAGCTGGTTAGCAACCTTACTTAAATTTTCAATACTTATAATAAAGCTGTGATAAAGTTCTTAAATAATCGCATACTAGGTTACTCTTAAAGTCGCTATATTCCGCATTAGAACTTATTTTTTGTTTTATGTGTGTATCGATCATGAAACTATTTCAATGGTGTAGTTATTCAATATCACTTAACATAATTCTAGACTACTTGACTAGTTTTTTTTTCCAGTTTTTATTTTAAGTTAACTTTTTAAGCAGTCTGGTTTTTTGTGGTAGGTACACTTGTAAGCACGTCATAATTAAAAGTTATTTTATAAAGATTATTTATATATAAGTAAAATAAACTCGTCGAATCAGAATGGCATAAAAAATAATGCTGTTACAATAAGTCAACAATAGCAAAGGAGACACGAGGAAGACACAAAGTAATAAAATTGGTCGTACGTTTTCCAATGGCGTCCCGAAAATCTCCCTCAGCAGCTCAGGATCTATGGTGCTGGTGGCCTGGGGGCAGACCCTGCTGACGAGTCCCAGAAGCAGGAGGCTCCATCTCAAGTAGTGCGCCATCTGTAAAATAATAATCACAAAAGCATTACTAAAGTTTTAAATGCATGGTGGAGGGCTTTCAATAAATGCATAACATGGCGCCTCTGTATCTCCAGGAGCTCTGTACTGTTAACATAAATGGTAATATAAATGGAAGATGTCAAACACCCAAGGTCAGCGTCTACTTCAGCGGTGGGAAGGGTTTGGAACCGGCAAGTCAGTTCCAGAAAGCTAGGTTCAGCGAACGGGCATTTGCGGTGGCGGGCCCCAAAGCGTGGAACTCTTTGCCTTCCCTGATAAGAAATTCTTAATAAAAAGAAGATTAAAAAAGTAAAGACATTTCTAAATTACTGCTTATGTTATAAGTCGAGAATTTTTAGAGCATTAATGTTATAATATCAGTAAGTTGTGGAGACAAGCGACTTTAAAATTTGCATTTTCTTTCAATATTTATGTTCTGTTCTGTTCTGAGTTAATTTCTGTAGAGCATTGGACTATCATTGAAGTAACTAATGTCGAACATTAAAAATTCATTGGCTTTAATATATGTCAAATAAAATTATCAAAAACTATCTGGTCGTACCCGGCGTTGCACGGGTTAAGGATTAAGTAAAAAATAAGTTTGTGATGGAAAAAAAAGGTTCCCCTGTTCTTTAAAAAACGATGTTTCCATTTAATGTTAACATAAGTTATTGTAACATAACTGTAATACTTAGATATAAGGTATCGCAGACTTTTTTGTAGACATTAATGTCCTCTGTAAAACTGTTGTACATCACTTTGCTCTATTGTCAAAAATTTCCGCAGCGTACGCGATATAAGGTTTTTTTTATTATATATTTTAGATATTTATTTCACACATTGGGTTATATTATCGAAGTTTTCATACAGATCCCTAATTTTTTTGAAAATATTCTATGGCCTATGTTCATCAGAGATAATGTAGGATTCTAAATCTGAAAGAATTTTTCAAATCGGTCCAGTAGTTTCGGAGCCTATTCAGTGCAAACAAACAATAAAATCTTTCCTCTTTATAATATTAGTATAGATATGTTGGTTCAAATATCTGCAGTAAGTGACACCAGCAATCTATACATTTTTTATAAATCCGAAATATCTTTGATATGTAATCATTTTGAAAAGTGATCAAACTACGATGCTAGCTGTAGAGTAGGAGGTAGAATAAAGAAAGGATCACTGCGATGGTTTGGTCTTGTCGATGATAAAGAGAGTATTGAAGGGCAGTAAAGATTATATATTTTTTTAAGCCTTACTTTCTTTAGAATAATATTTTGGTAAAAATATTTTGAATAATATATTGTTTTAGAAACATTAGATTTATCACATGTGGGGTATAAAAGCAAAGCCCAAAAAGGAATAATGCAATCATCGAGGATTACTGATGTATAATTAATTAATAACTTTAACACTTACCGACAGAATTAAAAACTGTCGATAATTACAATTCAACTACAAGTTAATGTCCCACTTCAAGAATATGCAATAAATATTTTCACATCTGTAATTTTCGTATTTTATTATACCTATAATTCTTAATGTCTGTTATAGGTCGACCATAGTCATAAGACCATTCCCTAGCTTTGTTCGGTAAGAAGAAAGCGGGGAAAAGTTGTCTGGCAAGCCCGTATTACAAGCCTCAATATAATATTCCAAATAAATATATATATATTTTTAGTTTAAAAAAGGTTAATTATTTACTAGAAAAATTCCTTTTGTGTTCATTTTTTGCTTCGTAACAACACGTGTATTTTTTGCGCACATTCTTCTGAATGCGGTCTAGCTATAGGTTCCAATATCTTACGCTACTTACCTACTAAAAAAAAACATAGGAATTTTTTAATAATTCAAAGTTTTTGCTTTATTGATGTAAATTTTTCGTTTGTTAGTGATTATCCCTCACCACACACAGGAACCTTGATTATTTTTGAAATTTTATAAAAATATGTGTTTTCATTAAAAAAATATATATATTTTGAAGGATTTTGAAATAAAAAGTATACTAAAGATTTTTTTGAATTGTGAATGGTTGTGTAGTGGTTGAGTTGCGACGAAAGTTCCTTCAAGGACCTCTCGTAGAGTCTTGGGGTTCTCTCACTTCTCATTAAATAGCCACTCCCCAGTCGCTCGGGCCTCATTAACGTTCCTATTTTGGGCTGTTTGGCGACCTCGAAAAACTCTGAACTGAGGGCAACGCGACAATAACTGGCACGAGCACTCTGCAGACAGTTTTGTTTTAAAAAATATTTTTTTGCTTCTCCAGAATTCGCGTTCATACAGTACTATCGGCTTCACGGATGTGGCTTGGCTGTGATTGATTGGAACACAAGTTTCCTTCCGTTTCTTTTCCAGGAAATGTGACGAAGGATGACTATCTTCACATCGTCTAATGTTGTGGTAGCTGTTGCGGTTTCTTAATTGAGTTAAAACAATCAACAATCAAAAGTGATTGTGGTTAGATTACAGCAACAATCCAACACGTGAATTTAATTTAATTTAATTTTTCAATATACATATTATCAGATGGCCTCCCAGAATTCTGAATTGGAGACCTTGGGAGAGTAAAAGAGGCATCGGAAGACCTCAAAAGAGATGGGCCGACGATATAGCCGCTGTGGGGGGAAAGAAATGGCTACAATTAGCATACAACAAGAAAGTATGGAAGGGTATGGAAGAGGCCTATATCTAGTAGTGGAGAGATGAAGGCTGAAGAAGAAGAAGATATTATAAATAAATCATTTATGACTCTGAGGAAGAGTCTTAAAATGAGTTGAAGTACAATTTAAACAGGAAAATAATGTGTTACAATGTGCATGCATATAAGACTGAGAAATTAGAAACACCAAAGGAAAAAATTGTGACAAATTAATAAATTAAAATAAATAATACATAAAAAATATGATGTACGGCAGCGAAACATGGACCATCGGCCAGAGCACGTCCGGGAGGCTGGCGGCCTTCGAGGTGTGGCGCTACAGGCGCATGGAGAGGATCCATCGGTCGGAACATATCCGAAAAGACGAGGTGTTGAGCAGGGTGGGCGAAAAGAGGCGGCTCCTTATCAGAATCGCCCAACAGCGGGCAATTTGATAGGCCATAATATAAGGCATCCGGGCCTGCTTTTAACCATCGTCAAGGAAAATGTTGAAGGCAACAATCGTAGAGGCCGCCCGAGAGTAAGCTACGTAGACCGGATCATCGGAGATGCGCGCTGTAGCACATACCAAGAAATGAAGAGGCTGGCAGGTGACAGAGAGGAGTGGAGAAAGCGAGTGCTTGTTGCGGACCAATCCTAGGACTGCGACCCAAAAAAAAGTTTGTGTGCGGCTGTTTGGTCACCTAAATTTGTTACAAATTTGTGTGCGGTCGTTTGTTTTGTATTTATGAATCGCCGCTTATTTGTGTCGATTACATTCTCCAGGTCATTGTCGCCCGAGAATTCGACCCTCGCACCAATTTACTTGATTAGCAAGCTGTACGTGCTTTGTATATCGGACTGGAATATCCATTTTATCTCCTAACCGACGTCGTCGGAAAAAACCCATCTTGTAAATAAGTCGGTTTTCCTTATCCACATTGAATAAGAATAAAAATTTATAAGATTCCACGAGAGAATTTACAAACGAAACAGGTTTCAATTGAAGATGAATTTTAATTTGATAATATTCTCGGATCAATTACTATTACATTATTATTATTACAAACATAACTATATAGATATGTCGTCATGTCAATGTTTAATATATTATATTTACACAAATATCACTGTACAAAACATATTTACTAAATTACAATTTATATTCAAACAAATTTTCCTCCTTTCTAATGTACTCAGCTCTGGTATTTCGTAGAATATCTTAATTGCCCTTATACATCACCAGTCTCATTATATTTCTTCTTGTGATTTGAGTGATTTTATTCTTATATTTTTCCTTCATTAATTGATGTCTGCACAATTAACACACCTGCACGAGTAACCTCAGCTGATTTCAAGGTCTCATTATCCATTGCCCGTTGTGGTGGTACTCTTCTAAGCATTCTTCTTCGTAAAGTCATACCCAAGATAATGTTATTTTCTAGGCTGTCATATTGACGTATAATACGGTCCAAAATTTTAAAGAATATTTTTTATGCCACTGTAGATACGAGAATAAATGATACATATAACACACATGTTAAACAACACATCAGAGCACAAAAGACTATAATACCTAAAAGTATTACCAAAAGTGCCAATTCGAACAAGATTTAAAAAAAAATAGAGATGCGAACACGGAATACGTGTCACATCAATATTCTTACTATTTTCAAACTAAGCTAAACGCTTGTGCTATGAAAATAGGACTAACTCGCTAGTCTGGAGTGAGGTTCGAACCCGCGACCTTTGGATCACGAGGCGAGTGTCCTAACCGCAAGACCAACAAGCTACTGAAAAAATATTTAAAACATTCGATGTTCCGACAATCTGGCAAATCTGTCAAACTTAAAACGTCAAAATTGACGGCATCGCAATGTTATACAATAACCTTCAAGATACCGAAATAGCAATACTGCTATTTTCAGAATACGGCCAGGTTGGATAGATCTGTCTGTCTGCAGACAAACATCGAGATCTTTTGCTTGTCATATTATTTTTTCATTTAAAATCGTTATATAAAAATAAAATATAAATATGAAATAGTGTTGAATATCTTCAAATTTTCCACAAGCTTACCATTCTTTTTATTCGGAGACCACTCTGAATAATATTACAAAAAATCAAACATAATAATTTCTTGTCTGTTCGTCTGTCTGTCTGTCTGTCAGTCCGTAACGGTAACGTTCGTAATTTCGTTCGAGTTCACGGCTAAAAAACCCAAATTAAACGGCCGGAGATGGGGCTTGAACCCGGGGCCAGCAAACCCGAACCGGCCGCTCTACGTGTGTTGCTACGGCCGCCTCTCTATATAAATATATACTATAAATATATACTAGGGTTTAGCAAAGACGCCAACCAATTTTCCGTCATTTTGACGGGTTACAGCTAGTATAAATATAAACTGGGGAATATACAACTCTCGAAAGCGAAGGTCAAATCACTGTACACAGATAACATTAAAGGTACAGATACACATGCTTCTTTACTGGCATGCTAATGAGCATGCCACTAATAAGTATGCCCTAACAACTGTACACACTTGCTCATTACTGGCATGCTTATTAGTGGCATGCTCATAAATAAGCATGCCCAAAGCTAACAATCAAACACACATGCTTATTAGTGGCATGCTCTTGTCATAGAATAGAGACGCTCTTGTTCAAAATGGAAACTTTGCAAACTGAAATAGAAAATTCAAGTGAACCAATAAATCAAAAAAGTTCCCGAGTTTCCAACCGCACATTTTTGATTTTAGTTTATATAATTTTTATTGTAAGATTTGAATCATTCATGCCTATTAATAAAGTTTCGTAAACATTATTTCTCACTATATTATTTTTACACAACGGTGACCGAGTATTCCACAGACATTCGTGATTCTTATAATAAGTCACGAAAAGTAATGTTTTATCATCTCCCCAACGCGCCATATTTGTTTCATCTGTCGCGGACTGAGAAGATCGCATTGATAATACTAGCCGCGAAGCCCGCGAATGACATAAGCATGCTCATAAATAAGCAAGTCTGTTCACACATGCTCCAAAGATACCCCTTCTCTATGGTGAATGACAGTGGCATGCTTATAAATCAACCGGCGGTTGATTTTTGAGCATGCCACTAGGTGGCATGCTCATTTCTAGCAATGTGCGTACACACATGCCACTAATAAGCATGCCACTGTCAAAGTCGATACTGCGCATGCTCACGTGCCACTAAAGAAGCATGTGTATCAGACGCTTAATTGCTCGTAAAAACACAATAGGTAGGTACTAATGTCAACGAACGCACCAAATAGACAGATACGTCAAAAACAAATTGATGGGACGTGATTGTTCACCTTGACAATGCCATTGTGGTTAAAAAGTACATAAAAAACACAAAATAAAAGATACAAAAAATCCGGTTATGCCAATTTAAGGCAGGATTCTTTCTACTTTGGGCGCTCGTAAAAAAGGCTACTTTTATGATTTTTTGAGTTTGTGAATAAAGATATTCCTGTTGGGTTTATTGGGCTTAATAAATGCACCCTTGTGAATACAACGCCTCGATTAGTGGGTGGGTCTGCGCTGGTGTTGAAATTTCAAAAATGGGCCATCTAAAATCTAAAATTTAAATTTTTAGGTCAATATATTACTAACAACCGACTGAAATAGAATTACAAAAAAATTTAGATCTTCACTATTTTTTTTAATAAGAAGTATTTATTATACTCCCTTTCTTTGTAAAATATAACAACAATTAAAGACGAATTAAAACATATCACATAACACTAAACTTACAGTAATTTAATATATTTCTAAAATGTCAGATGTTTTGAGCTTTGGACACTTCATCCTTTGAAGATTAAATTCTAAAAACCTTTGTCAGTCAATTTAGATTTTCGACACTCGTAGTGAAGTGCCTATTATGTATACCGACGGAGTAATTCAAATTTAGAAAATATTCCGCGACGTTACCGGGCCGCCGCCGCGCCGTCATCAAACTTTTCTAATGATTCCAATTTGAAAAAATCAATAAAATTTCTAAAAATCCGAAATTATGCTATAATTATTATTTTTTTTAACGAAATTTTGATAGGTCTTCTTGATCATCGCCATGAGTCTACTTGCCAAGTTTCAGCTCGATTGGATCACGGGAAAAGTGTCAAAAATCGATCCAAAGTTGTATGTAAACTTGCGCAACCTGTTTCATATGTGTGTCGCTGAAAAAAAAAATTCTAAGCACGCTCCTACAAAGTAACAGATTTGCAAATAGAGTAATTTAAATTAAAAAAAAAAAACAAAAAAAAAATTTGTAAATATACATAGGTATATAAAAACAATAAAAAATTAGATACAGACGAATCATTATTCTCTCGATAACTAACAAAATTTTGGATATGTTTATATTACTTCATATCTCACTCCCCACGTGCAAGTTTAAAAAAAAAAATATAACTTCTTGTTTGTCGGCTTAAGTATTTATGAAAAAGCCGACTCCATCGTTAACAAAACAAAGTGTGTTAACCGTAAGCGCTTATTGTAATAAAACTACATAGATAAGCATGGCTTTAAAAAAAAGGCAAATGCAAAAGACGTCCGACAATTTACGGCGTTTACATCTTTGATGTCCGACTTCATTATATAGCCCATAGCGGTATACCTGAAAACCCTTGCAAATGACTTTCAGGGTCCGAAAACCTTTGTTTCGTTTGGAAAAATATAAAAAATCTTATGAGCGAATACTTTACGAATAATTTTTAAAGTATTCGAATAACGAATACTCAAAAACAGGCGAATATATTCGAGGTCCGAATATTCTGATTGGAGGCTCTAGCTCAGATGTACTGTTCTTGAACAGTACATCTGAATATTCAACAGTACTCCAAACGATCCAAAATCTCGAGAAAAAGAAATGGCCATAAGCCGAAAATCTTATTCATCAGAACGGGACTATTTGAAAGGGAACAGCAGCAGAAAACGTATTCTGTAATTGTGATAATTTTTTCTAAGAACTCTATCGTCAGTCTTCTCAGCGCTGTTAGTTTGTATCAGATCGTGTCATCAGAAAGCCATTCGCGAGTATGTCCTTGCGGTTTATATTACATATGATTTTATATGGAAAAGTTCTTGGAACTGGTCAAGAACGTGGAACCAGTTTCAGGTGGAGCGAGAGTTGGTTTTTTATACTTGCATGTGCGCAGGACATCCACAAAATACGTAATTATTTAATTTTGCATTCGTTTACAGGACCGTCGATTTTGTTCCAATAATCCAAAAATCGTATTTTTATATATTTTTTCGGGATACACCGGTTCGTAAATGACCGTAATAGTTCTAGTGTGGTGTTAAAATACAATGTAAAATTATTTAACGAAAGTTTGGAAGATAACAGATTTAAAAGTACACTTTATATGATAAAGAAATCGAATAATGTACGGAAACGAAGCCTGGAGCTGGCAGAAGAGGAACAAAAGTAGATTGAATGCGGTGGAGATGAGATCCCTCAGGCGTATGTGTAGCAAATCAATTTATGATAGAGTAAAGAATGCAGATATTAGGAATTAATGTAAAGCTGATCTAAGCATAATTAATAGAATTAAAAAAGGGTCGCTCAGATGGTTTGGGCATGTTGAGCGAATGAATGAGGAAAGAATGATAAGAAAGATATATAATGGAAGTGTAGATGGCGCCAGAAAGAGAGGGCGACCGCGGAAGAGGTGGCATGACCAAATTAACCAGATACTGGAAGATGGTCCCGTTAGAAGCCTCAACAACCGGCGAGCTTGCATGCGAAAATGTATGAATGTGGATGAAGCGAGAGTTGTATGTCAGGACAGAAGAGTGTGGCGCTCTACCCTCTCTGCCTATCCCCCCGGGGAAATGGCGTGATGGTAAGTAATTAAGTGTTAAAAAAAAGTGCATTCGTTAAGGTGGAATACTCGCCTAATTTTGTATACATATTTGTATTTGTCGAAATATTTATTTCGAATATATTTATTTCAATATTATTATTTATATTAAATACTATTATTCTATTTCACAATAGGTACCTAATACATCTTGTTTTATTTCCTAATTGTAAATTTGCAATTAGGTTTTTTTAAAAATATTTATTAGAGACACTAACAGGATAATAGGTAATAATAGGATAATAGATAATACATTTGTAAATAAAGCTGTAAATCTTGATATTATTTATATTACGTATTTATTTATTTTTTTATCTAGGGCTATTACAAACAATATAGGCAAAGTACTGCAATGTCAAGCAGCTACAGTAAGTATCGGTTGTATTAGCATAGGTATAGATATTAGAATACTCCATACAACATGAAACAATTCAGAGTTTATGAAAACTTGCTTTTTTTAATAAATTTTATCCATTTTTATTTAGATTTATTTCATTAACTAATTGTCTTAAAATGACTATTTTTTATATCTCCTATTTATAAAATTTTAATTACTTTTTGCTTAATACAGTTGTTTATTTTTAATTTTACATATTTATATTTATTTTTAGGTACGTCTATAATCTTAGTTATTAATTTTTTTGAATGTGTGCCATTAAAAAAAAATAATAAAAGCAAATAACTGACTACGTAAAATTTATAAATGAAGGAAGAACTTTAAGGCTGGACATACACTGCAAATGCATATTTCGGCGTTTTTTTTACGAAAATGTGGGTTTTTATTATTCATTTATACCAGAATGTATACTCTAGACTGCAATTTTTTAGGGCAGCAACTTAGTAACCTTTGTTATTATATAAAAGTAATAAACTGGACATTATTAATAAAATATAAGCATTAATCGACGGGCCGCTACCAAAAAATCGTTTTTAGTGTCCTAGACGGCGCTAATTTTTTTAAAAATATTTATATGTAAGCATAATATGTTTTTTTATACGTATAAAGTATACTTCATTATCTTTTTTATTTTAACTAAGGAAATTAAGAAATATTCAATATGAATAAAGTTAGGTATAATGTTTTAAATTTGCAATAAATTTTTACGTTTTTTGTTGATTTTAAAACGTTTTTTATTTATATAAAGAGATGATTTTAAACAGTATGTTATATTTATTCGCGTATATTGAGGCTTTACTCACTTACTAAAAGTTAGTTTTTTTAAATAAAATCATCTTAATTGATATTTAAAAATAAAAATTCCAAAGTATGTGTGTCAAAAAATGTGTCAATAAATGATGTAATTATAAAACAGAATGCCGTCGGCAACTGCGTCATGTGAAATTAATATTTCCAATCAATGACACCTCACCACTTATTTATCTTAATATATTTATTAATTACATAAGATTTAACCGGCCGTATGCCGAGCAATTTCGCGCACGATGCTGTTTTTGGACACTTTTTTTGTGATGGTTATATTCATGTAAAAATCAACAATAATCGCTAAGAAGTTGCAGTTTCTGGTTACCTCGTACGTACGGCTTACACATACTAATTAGATTACCTTTCTTAAATGAAAAGACCTATGCCAGTACTCCATTAGCTAGTGTTGCCTAACTTAATAAATTATCATTAGAAATTATTGACAACTAATGCGTTGTTTAGAAGCAAAAATAAATACCATGCTTGCTAGTAAATATGTAATTAGAGTTACGTTAAAAAAAAACATGTAGTTTCGTTTGAACCAGGGTTCGAGGATATATATCCGCGGATACATATGATATATATTGCGATATATATCACGATATTTATGGCTTGATTTTTATTATTGATATATATCCAAAAAAACTTTTTGCGGTTGTTAATAGATGGCACTAGTTTTATTTTTAAAAATGCTACCGATTTTTTAAAAATATTTGCGGTCGATACTAGATGGCGCTAGTTGTATTTTAAAAAGTGCTACAAGTTATTTTTTTTTATATCTGCGGTCGTTACTAGATGGCGCTAGTTGTATTTTAAAAAGTGCTATGGTTGTTTTTTAATTGTTTTCATATAATCCGTTTTTTATTTCACACAAAGAAACATTAGATAGAGCAACATAATAATTCAATGTACAAAATAAATTTCCTAATTATTTCGAATTTGTATCAATTGACGTGTGCAAAAAAGGAGAAAAAAAGTTTGGATATATATCCAATTTTCGATATATATCGGATATATATCAAAAAATCCGATTTTTTTTATTTTTACTATAAGAATCGGACTTTTTCGTACCCTGGTTTGAACCGAGTAACCCGTGTCGAAATGGTGAGTATTTCTCAAATTAATGGTTAAAACCGTAAGAATTAACAGACCAGAGACCCAGGCGTGTACTGAATGACCTTACAATGCAACTGACTGGTTTTTCCAAAAAAAAAACCTCTTCCAAGAAACTTCTATCTCGCCTTGTATAAAAAACGATCGAATGATTACAACGTGACTTTCCTACAAGCTGGTGCAACAAAATCCGTAATCAATATATATATACATATTAGTAAACATATTTTTCATTTATTTAAGGAAACGAGTCCTGTAATGTTTAATCCGAAATAAATAAATGAAATAAAGAGAAACACACAAATATCAAATAATAAAACGGAAAAATTAAATGCTGGAAGCAGGTTCCAGCTTTGAGCATACTTATTCATGAACATGCTCAAAGCTAACGAGCAGTGTACAGTTGTTAGAGCTAATGAGCATGCTCAAAAATAGAAGAACATTCTCGACGCTCATCGGTACCTTTAATCCTTTTTAAAGTACCACGTGGAGAAGGTTTAATGAATGACTATCTAAAGACTTGTTAGTTTCAATTGCGTTATTAGAAAATTTCGAGAAATTACTGTTTCCTAGGCAACAGCGACATTCTGTAATTCTAGTATTGTCACGTGTTAACTAATTATTTAATGTACGAAGTCACTTAACACTTTTAAACTTAACGCTATTCCTTAAAACACACTACTATGTAATATATCACTCGTACATAAACACTTTATCACTGGGTAACACGTATTTAACATTCACTAGAACATTCCATCCGATTCTCGCTTATTAATCGCTTAGGTAAGAACTTCGCTCGATTATTCGCTTTATTTATCGCTCCGGCTGGCCACCCCGGCCGTCGCGGCTTGCAGCCGACTTCGCGCTGTTTTTGCCTGTCAAACGCGACTCAACTCCCGCGCCGGCGCTGTATTTATATCTGAAAATGCTGGTATCGAACCTCCTAGAATTTTCTAGTGTTTATAAGAACGCTCTCGTCGCTTCTACGCGTTTAGATCACCCTAAATGGTACAGGCCGCTCCCGATTCTTGCGATAGCTTTGTGACAAGTGACATATTGTCTCGTTACCATATTAATATTTCCCTAGGTGTGGTTGTCGGTAGTGGAGCTTCACATAAACGTAATACTTTTTACATATTAAGTTGCATTCGAAAGTAATGACGAGGTTGCGATCTTTCAATGTCAAACAAATGCCCGCGGACATTTCGAGTAAAGGCCTAATCTACTCACCAACCGGTTGGACGAGACTGGTCACAATCTCCGACACCTAGTATCGTCTTGTCTTCACGCTTCTGCCGACTCAAGCGATCCCTCGGATCCGCGGCCGACCGCACAAAGTCTCTCCAGACATCTCTGTCTTGAGCTGAGGCCTTCCACCAGAATCGCAGCCGCATTATTGCACTATACTGCAACGTTGCAAGTGATCTGCAGTGCCTGTTGACCAGGATGTCCGACGTATGCATGGATAGTTTTTTTTTGGATCCAAATTTGGACCCAAATTACTTAATTGCATGCTTGACGAATTGTCACGATGACAGATTTTTAAATAACATTCTATATTGTAGGTACACGTCTACTATTACCGAAAATAACATTATTTCAGTAACATATTAAGTTTTTACGCAAATAATTGCATTTTCATCTACATATTTTTAAAAACGCCCGCAGCTGTCATTTCGTCTACGTGACGTCAAGCCTAAGTAAACATTACATTGTGTCTATGGCAACGGTTCAATGACGCGGTGATGTCAATCCAGGCTAACCACAATTCACAACCCTAACGTAAAATACAAAATAAAACAGTGGATCCGAAACAAGGGGATAGATAAAATAGGTACACACATAACTATAAATAAAGATAAAACTTAAAGATAAAACACATACATAACTATAAATAAAGATAAAACATAAAAGATAAAACAGCACACACTATAACCTCATATATATGGAACATTTTTTTTTATGTTACTTTAATCACTTTATTATTATGTTACAATAATATACAATACTTCATCAAATACAAAATAATTATTTTACTATTGTATTTTGCTATTACTTTGTAACATTCATTATGAATATAATCAAACGAATTAACTTTGTTTATCACCACTTAATTTTTGGTAAAACCAACCGGTTTCGGAAACAACGTTATATTAAGTATATATACCCTGACGAAGGAACGTTGTTTCCGAAACCGGTTGGTTTTACCAAAAATTAAGTGGTGATAAACAAAGTTAATCCGTTTAATTATAATTATTTTACTATTTATCTACATACTATGTTTTGTATTTGTATTGTACCATTGTAAAGTATGCCTGTCTCAACACCGATATTTCTAGAGAGACAGGCACAGTCCAACCAAAATTTTATATTTAAATTAAATAGAAATAATCAAATAAAAAAATATATTCTTCTTCTTCTTTTTCCTCTTCTTTTTCCCGTTTCACCCCTATGGGGTGTACTTGCCACTAAACAACTATATTTCTTCGTTGACAACGGGTGTATGGGTGCGTGTTTTTTTTCTTTATTTTAGAAATTGAAATTTTATACGATTAATTTTATTTGAATGTGGGATAAACATTATTCAGAGGATAAACATATTTCCAGAGGAGAGCATCTCATTGGCGCACGCATTGCATGGATAGTAAACTTCTGATTAACGTTAGCAAGTCGAAAGTAATGGTAAAACTATTTATATATGTATGTTCTGAGAACACAATTATTGGATTTTGTCCACAGAGGGATATCACTATTAACAAATATAAATTATAGAAGTCTCATAGAGACAAAGCTATTTATATGGGAAACGTGAATGGAAGTCTTGTAAAGTCTGTTTAAATATTTAATATAGACGACGTATGTGTTAGTACCGTTCCGGGAATTCAATGTACATACACGCTTTGATTGTGTTAGTGCCAATAGCGTCGGCAAAATAAACCAATACAGTTACTAGTGCATCTCTGGACGTCAACGAGACAGCACGTTATTGTAAAAGTATAGGATGGCTTGCATATTTTTGAATGATTTTTTTTCTCTTTATTTATTAATGATAACAGTACTCTCTTCTACAACTTGATTCGTATTTTGTTTTATTCTTCTTCTTCTTCTTCTACTTATACTTCATTTTCTCCTTCTTTTTTTGACACTCCTGTATATTAGCTGGTATTTTACACTTTACTCAAATATTCCATAATCTATTACTAATATACTATCCATAATAACTTACATATTTACATTTACGTTTCCCATAATATTATACAATCTATCATGCTACAATACATCTTAATCTATAATATAATCTAATCTATGGTACAATCTATAATGTAATAAATCTTATGCACTACAATTCTATACTATTTGTAAAATAATTATAGAATAGTATAAGTAGACCGTGCCTTTGGCTAATTATAAAATAAACAAACGTAAAATAACGACAACAAAAAAAGTACTATTAAAAAATTTCTCTAAACACATAGGAAGGATTTTCTAAATAGATATAATTTGATTTATTTTGTTTATTATATTTAATAAACCAGCAAGTTTAACTATCAATATGTCACGAAATACAAAATGAGTCGAAAATGTTCAAGCAACTCTAATATCAATAGTTATGGAGATATGTAATATCACAGTTTGCATTTTTTTTTTACAATAGTTCTGAATTATTTTTTACAAAAAGTTGAACTATCATTACGGAGTGGTGTTCAGTGAGAACAATAAACATGATTTTTATTAAATATACAGGGTTAATTGTAAAACATTAATAACCCCACAGGATTATATTTCTGCCTTGATTATAAGTGGAAAATGATGTAGCAACCTTGACCTAATATCAATAGTTATGGAGATATGCGACATCAAAGATTGCATTTTTTTCAATATTTTTGACTTATTTTTTGTGAAACGTTGGATTTTTATTAAAGTGATTTATATCGATTATGAAAAATTCATTCGTTTCAATACAAGTTAAATAAAATTATAAAAACCCTGCAGAAATTCCAATTGGACTTTCTGCAGGGTTTTTATAATTTTTATAAGGTTTTTATTATTTTATTTGACTTGTATTAAAGGCAATAAGTTTTTCATATTCGATATAAGTTACTGTAATGATAGTCCAACGTTTTACAAAAAATAAGTCAGAAATATTGAGAAAAAAATGCAATTTTGATGTCGTACCTATATCCCCATTACTATTGATATTAGGTCATGGTTGCTTGAAGATTTTCGACATATAATGAAGGCAGGAATACAGTCCTGCGAGGTGATTAATGTTTTACAAACAACCCTGTATATTTCAATAAAAATCATGCTTATTGTTCTCTCTGAACGCCCCTTCCAAAATGATAGTTTTACTTTTTGTAAAAAATAATTCAGAAATATTGAAAAAAAATGCATACCTCTATAACATAGGGTTGCTTGAACATTTTCGACTCATCAAAGCAGGAATGTACATATTTTGTTTTGTATGTTTTAAATGTTGTCTGATAAAAAGATACCTAATTATTTTAAAAAAAAATACATTTATTAAAAAATATTTCTTTGTTAACATCCTGTTACTCATACATAATTCGTCTCTATTAAAGGTTTGAACAGACTGTACGCGCCCGTTTTCTGAAAATAGGTATATTGGGATGTAAGACCTCTAATAGACGAAAATATATATACAATTTAAACGAGTCGTAGGTATATGTCGGTGGTGTGGTCAGAGGGAGAAAGAAGTACTTACTTGATGGTTATCCGTCAAACTTATATTATCAAAACATTCCAACAATATTTCTCTTTCTATGGTCCAACGCGACAATGACAATTTCGCCATAACTTTACATCAGGACGCTGTGGGAGAAGAAATTAATAAGTGCGCGGAGAGCAGCTGGCAGACCAGACCGCCCGGATCGGAAAGCACATATAAAGGTATTTACTTTGAGAGATTCGTGAAAATATAAAAATCTTCTCATTTAAGTACGACGAACACCGAACACTGACGTGCCTACTTCTTGTTTATTTTTTATTTTTATTTTTGTCTATTAAGTGTTGGGGTAAAGATCTCACATCCCAATATTGCTATATTCGGAAAACGGGCGATTGTATTGTACTGGAAGTCTGTAGGAGTGAGATGGCATTCAACGTGCTACCTCGCTTCGACATCAATTATACAAGTCTCTTTTAGAACACCCAGACATTGTGGAGGTGCAAATTACAATCTATTTTTACGTGTAACAAAATATTGATGGACTTTTCTCGACTTTAAATGATTTATATGCCGTTACTGCACAACTATTAGGAGATGAAAAGTGATATTGCGCCGTAGCTTATATAGACATCTCTTTTGGGTTTTTAAGTGTTTGTTTATAAATCCCTCAAACTCCACATAACCCTCACTCAATATATTAATTAAACCGTGTAAACACACGACTACTCTCATTTGAAACGCAAAAGTCGTTAATGCAAATTAATTACGTAATTACTCGGGCGGAAATAAATGCGTCCTGTTTGTCTTTGAGTGTCGCGGGAACAATCGCCACTTTAAACATCGAGCTACGAATTAGGCGGATTAGACTAGGACCGGTTGTTTCAAGTTGGATTAAGATAAAAGTTCGTTTAGAGCATAGACGTTTATGGAAACGGATCGTTTGATTGGTGGAGAATGCAAAAATCTACGCTTTAACCGAACTTTTACTTCGATCCAACTTGAAACAACCGGTCCTAAGAGGCAACGACTTACGTTATAGTATCAAACCTGAAATATTTTCTCAACATATACACTGTAGTAGCTAAGAAAGTTTGGCTATTATGACATTTAATTTAGGGAATTTTGGCAGATAACACGTAAAAGATAAAAGTTTCTAAGATATCTCTACGTGAGAGAGTAGGTACGGGCATTATCCTTGGCTGTCCCCAACCGAATTTCTCCAGGGTCTGCTTGGCTACGATAGTTGAGAGAAGGAGTGTGTATCTGATTACGCATTTTTATTGATTGTTGCGCGGCACGACCGATAATCCTGAAATTATGCGGAGCATTGGTTTGTATGTTCCCGATAATTACCTTAGACTGCGTCAGCATAGATTGTTTCACATTACAATATGCAGGACCAACCTGCCGATGGTTATCATTATAAGTAAATCTAAATTATATTATTATTATTTCTTAATTTTGATTTTTTAATATTTTAACGGGATATTACTATTCACTCATATTAAATCATAGCCAGACTTTTTTGCGGGTCGTTTCTTCCGCCAGATGCAACTCTATAAACAATTATGTCATTTATGTTATAGTATAACATATCTGAATTTTATATATTTTATTCGGGCTATTATTTAACAATATTACCCGATACATTATATTTTAACGTTTAACTTACACGTCTCGCGGATTTGTCGGTTTTCTTTTTTAAAATAATAAGGTTTATTATTTAAATAAAATAAAAAAAACTCTTTTCAAAAAAATTATGATCAATTATTTAAGTAAAAAACTGACCCATAAAAACCAAGTTTTTATTTAACTCGCTTTCTTTGTAAATTAAGTTTACCATCCTCTAATAATTGATTGACGGAAAATGAAACATGTCTAGACAAATACCTATGTCAAAAATCTCTAAAAATATCTCTTTATTATTTGATTTCTTCCCAAAAAACCGAAGTGTGCTGTCATCTATGAACCTCATCTATGTCATAAATTTTCGAAATTCGTAGTGAAGTACCTATTATACCTACCGACGGAGTAATTCAAATTTTAAATATTCCGTGACGTTATCGGGCCGCCGGCGCCGTTGGTAGTAATCAAGTAATCATTTGTAATGATTCCAATTTGAAAAAACCATAAAAATTTCTAAAAATCCAAAAATATACTATAATTATTATTATTTTTTAACGAAAGTTTGATAGATCATTTTGATCATCGCCACAGTCTGCTTGCAAAGTTTCAGCTCGATTGGATCACGGGAAAAGGGTTAAAAATCGATCCAAAGTTTTTTCGTCAAGGAAACAAGCAAGCAGACGCCACGAGTTAAAAGAAAGGAAGTAAAAACGCGACACACTGGCCCGAGTTCAGAGTCAACACTAAGATGATTTAAAGGTTAAGGTAGCGTAATTCTCTGCATAAAATAACAGTCTCCACAGGGAATATTAAAAAAAAATAACCCGTAAAAACCAAATTTTTATTATACTCCCTTTCTTTGTAAAATATAATAAATATTAAAAAAAAAATAACCCGTAAAAAACAAATTTTTATTATACTCCCTTTCTTTGTAAAATATAATAACAATTAAAAACGAATTAAAACATATAACACAACACTAAACTTACAGTAATTTAATATATTTCTAAAAAATATCAGATGTTTTGAGCTTTGATAAGACACTTCATGCTTTGAAGATTAAATTCTAAAAACATTTGTCTGTCAATTTAGATTTTCGACATTCGTAGTGAAGTACCTATTATGTATACCGACGGAGTAATTCAAATTTAGAAAATATTCCGCGACGTTATCGGGCCGCCGTTGCTAATCAAACTTTTCTAATGATTCCAATTTGAAAAAACCAATAAAATTTCTAAAAATCCGAAATTATACTATAAGAGTAGCTTGTTGGTCTTGTGGTTAGGATATTGGCCTCGTGATCCAAAGGTCGCGGGTTCGAACCTCACTCCAGACTAGCAAGTTAGTCCTATTTTCATAGCACAAGCGTTTAGCTTAGTTTGAAAATAGTAAGAATATTGATGTGCCCCGTATTTCGTGTTCACATCTCTATTTAAAAAAAAAAAAATATTAATTTTTTTAACGAAAATTTGATAGATCTTCTTGATCGTCGCCACGAGTCTACTTGCCAAGTTTCAGCTCGATTAGATCACGGGAAAAGGGTCAAAAATCGATCCAAAGTTTTTTTGACGGCAAGCCGGCAAGCACGCAAGCAAGCAGACGCCACGAGTTAATATAAAGGGAGTAAAAAGTTTAACATTTTGCACGGTATGCATGGTAAGCAAGATCCCCTAGCGTCGCCACTTCACGCCAACGATTTGCCCGAGGCGAATTCAACAATTTTTTGGACATCTTGCAACATTATTCCATGTTTCCGATTATTCTATTATTTATTTCGTCAATGGAAATTTACCCAGATTAGATAGAATTCGAAGTAAAAAGATAAACATTTAAAAAAGTTAATGTGAAACGATTCTTCATTTCTGACATCTCCGTAATTATGTTTTTTTCCTGAGATAACCCCCACCCTGTCCCGATCTCCTGACCTGTTTGTCAGTTTAAACAAAACATTCTCCGCAATACAGCGATTTAAATTTAAACATATTTAATTAGTTTTATACAAATAATTATACAATAAATCTAATTATACTATTACATTACACTTTGGTGTATTTTGTGACATTTCTCTTTTCCAATGAACGATTTATAGCTTTGTGGTAACATATTTAATAATTAAATAATACACGACTTGGTATACATCACTAAATTTTTCTTTATTCACATGTTTAAATAGTAATGGATACTCGGAATTTGCAAACCATTTGCTGGAACATGGCCATACTTTGACATCAATTTAGGTCTTCAAATTTTACAAAATAACAAAAATAATAGACAATTAGATAGTTTTGAAATTTTAGAAATACGAAAAAATGTTTTTCCTCAATAATAATATAATAAACAGTCAAATTCAATTCCCAAACAATCCATTACTTAAAATTTTTCCAATTATAAATAAAAAAAAACAAAGTTGACAATCCCTTAATTATTCCCTAACAACACCCCTCCTCTACCCTTTCTACTTACTCCGCCCACTCTCCTCCCACTAGTTATATATTGATCATGTAATAATTTTTAGTATACATTGTATCCTCCTGAGGAAGAGAAATTCGTTCCCGAAACTTGTAGAGGTGAATAAATAAAAATTTAGTGGTGTATACCAAGCCGTGTATTATTTAATATTTCTCTTTTCTTTTACTCTATTCCAGAAGACAAAATATCAATTGACTAACAGGGTGCTTTAATGTATCAGGTGAAGTTGTTTTTGAAAACTCAATAATTTAAATTTTTTTAGTGTCTCTCAACGTTTTGTTTAATTTGGTTATATTTAGGAAAGTAATATCGGTCGCATCAAATCCGAAACCTTCCGATCACATTTAAACATGTTGTCCGGGATAATTTGTTGGATTTCCTGGCGAAAATTGTTTTTCAGCTGTTGGATTTTATTGGTTTTTTACCGTAAACCGTACTCGAATGTATTGTTAACAGTTGAATAAATTGTCTATGGTAAAAAAAAGATCATGATTGTTTGACTTGAAAGTTATTTAAAAACAACATCGACCCGTTACATAAAACACCTGCTATATATAGCAGGCGTTTTATGTAACGGGTATTTAGTTTATTATTATTATTATTAGTTTTTTTAATCATTGTATTGGGGTTATAACCCCGATACAATGTTTATCAATCGCTAAAACTTTATATAGCAGATAGCAACTAGCTGAAAAGTTCATCCGTGGACGGGTGAAATCAATTACTATCTTTTTATTAATTGTATCACTTTTTTACATTATATTCCATCATGCTAAGTCGCTTACAGTGCAGGCAGAGCAGTGCCACATATTCCGGTCTTTACAGACACCCATCGTATCTATCATATTCATATTTCATCTAGTACAATTCCTTATATTCTTCGTACCTTCTTCACTTTATACTCTTTCAATAGTTGATTAAATGCTACCCTTCACGCAACTCAGCTGCACTATGAAATTAATTTAATTGTATTCTTGTTAGCTATATATAAGAAACTTATATTGAATATTAAGAGTTCATTATATTGCGTATAAGCATATTGAAAGCAAAGTCAGGACTAACTCTACAGCATACGCTGTAGAGACAAGGGCTGATACTGTCCGTACCAAAAGACTCCACAGAACATCTGCCGAGATCCATTACTGGAAATACTACGTGATCGTGTCCCAAATGTAGACACAAGGAAAACTTAGGTTAAAAATAGCACAATGAAGTAGATCCAGAAGGGATCACGTAGCCAGGGTGAACGGTGACAGACTCGTGCATACAGCAGCGAATGAAATCCCCTCTGGACGACGCCCACCGGGGAGACCACCGAAAAGATGGAGGGATAGCTGGACCTCGTCATCCCTCTCTAACAAAAGAAAAAGAAGAAGAAGAAAAGTTCATTGGATTCTATAAGTGAAATAAAATATAAACTTCTTCTTCAAACACAGAAAAATTATTTTGTGGTGATATTATAATTATAATTTATAGAATTAAACTTTGTTTACACCACTTTTTTTATTATTGAAAAAATTCAACATGTTTCAAAGCCAATGGCTTCTTCGTCAGGATAACAAAAATAAAATTTAAAAATCGAAGTATAGATAATCAAAATATTAAAAAGTTATATATGGAAAATTAATAATATAAAGTACCCACTTAACATGTTGAATTTTTTCAATAATAAAAAAGTGGTGTAAACAAAGTTTAATTCTATAAATTATAAAATATACACCTTGCAGCGAAATTCGGATTCTAATTCCGCAAGGTTTTAATAATTTTATATGACTTGCGTTAAAGCGAATGAATCTATAGTATTCGATATTAGTTATTTTAAAGATTTTCCAACGTTTTACATAAGACTAGTCAGAAATATTTTTTAAAAACTGTAAAATTTCAGGTTTCTTATCTCTATTACCATTGATATTAGGACAATGACGTCGGAGCACTTTCAACTCTACGCGCGACGACAGGAATCTGCCTGTAATGTATTGTAGACTAGTTCTGTCGACTTTTTCCTCAGCATATATTTTGAAAAGAAACCGAAATAAGACATATATCTCGTAATATTCCTATCACAATAATTAACATATTATTCAGATTTTAATATTTCATAACATTCTGCCAGATAAATATTAAATTTAATTTTTTTTTTTTAAATATATGATAAAATAAAAGTCACGCTTCTTGTTCTCACTGCATGCCCCTGGTACACGCATTTATTATTTAATTTTATATCCTCTGATGCAGCATTTCGCTGAAAATTCGAAAAGCGAAGCAAATAAAGCCTGTATAAATCTATTCAAATTATATTCCTCCCTGGGTTCTTTAAAAAAAAAACATTATTTCGAAATCTTCCTTCTTGTTGAAAAAATCGGGACAGACAATATGCTATCTTAATGAAGACAGATATCAACAGACCAAGAAGAAGAAAACTACCACTTGAGATAGCCAAGGCCCTCAATGGATTGTTGCCACGCGACGATGATGAATTGAATATTTCAAAGCTTCATATCTCACGATAAAAATAACGTTTCAAGAATTTCGGTGTTTCGTAATATATGGCCATTTATATAACTCCTGTAATCCATGTTGTAATAAGCATTCAAAACATTTTGTAATTTTTGTCCACCTTGGTTGATAAGTAGTTTAAAAAGTAGGTACCTGTTTGCCAAAATGTCAAGAGTTCGTCGTCGGCACAGACAGACGTCAGATTTTCACATTTTTACCGCAGAGAGATGTATATTAAACGGCGAAATAATGTTATCATTTCTTAAAATTAATAAATGTATTTCTTGTCCATGCATGTATACGAAAATAATTTAAATAACCATGAAAACTTTTAAAAACCAAACTAATTAATCAATTGGAAAGACATACGAATAATATTTGATTTTTCTGTATGTCTTTCTAATTGATTAATTAGAGTTAATTTGGTTTTAAATTTCCCAGAACTTTGTTCTGATAAAATTATTTCACAATAAGAATGTGTTCTTGAATATAATATATATAAAATGTGTCCAAAAATAAAAATGAATTAAATTGGTTAATTCTGGTTCCCCTAGCGGCAGTTTCGCAAAGTAATTTGTGCCTACCGTACCAGAAAAAGTGGATTGCTCTAAAGGTGGATAATATATGTTAATAAATTAAGAAACTAGATAAGGTCGATATATTCACGGAAATGTACAAGGCCGCCATAGCGCAATTGGATAACGCGCCTGCTCCGGATAGGAGGAGATCCGTGGTTCGAATCCCGGTAGCGGCCAAATATTTTTTCGTGGATTTGATTTTTCTGTATGTCTTTCTAATTGATTAATGAATTTAGTTATAAATTTTAAAAATTAAAATTTAAAGTTTTAAAAAATAATGACAGCTTTTATCCATTTTTTACGCTAATTGCTGTCGTGAAACGCATCACAAAAACACACATCTAGGCTTGACGAGTAAATCACATAGATTTGTTGTGACCTCACCGGGAATCGAATCCGAAATCTCTATGTACTCTCCAGCGATAAAATATTACGCAACAGTGATACCCTAACACTGATAGTAAAATGTATAAATTACAGAACATTCTTGAAATTTTTAAAATTCCCGTTTTGGTACCATTTTATAAATAAAATAATTAACACTTTATTTTGACCACAATTAAATATTGTTGTAAAAATGTAAAAATGTAGCGATACTCCATTCTTTAGGGCAATGAATGTACTAAAATTTACTATCTTTAGTACATTCATTGTCCGGAAGAAGGGAGTATCGCTTCCGAAACATGTGGAACTTTTACAGTAAAATTTAAGTACGGTTAGAGCAATGTTTAATTGCTTTATTTACAAAATATTCACTTCAATTGAACTCATTTAAAGGTTAGTTTTGAGAATATCATAATTTCACTTAAATAAATAGCATCAAAATTTGAACAGAATTATCAAAATATATATATCATTCTCTATTCTTTTTTTTATTGATTATAGTACCTACATAATGTCATGAATTCAATCCCAATTATATTAATTTCATTGTCTGTCTGTCTGTCCGTCCGTCCGCGTAACTTCATGTAACGTCCGTAACTTTTTATAGTATTTTTTTCCGAAAACATTTTTTTTTACGATTTTTTTAAATAAATAAATAAATACTTATTCCTTAGGAACCGACATGTAAAAGTACCGTCATTTTTGACGGATTACAGCCAGTAATATAATAAAAACGTTTTACTCGCCATAAAAAAGCTGACGCTTGTGCTTATGGGAGGATTAATCACATCAGCTCATTTCATGAATATTAAATTGAAATTAGAAGGTGTTAAGTACATTGAGAAAGAAAATAAATAAATATATATTGAAGCTCATGGGAATTTCAGAGTTTTAGTGTTATTTTTTTGGTTCATTTTTAAATGACGTAATCTATGGATGTCCTTCACTAACGCTACCGAGGCACTGTCTTCACATCCGTAAATCTTTTGTGGATAACGGACACTCTGTATCGAGGTGCATTTTTGTGAACACTAAAGATTTATATACTTTTTTAAAATATTTTATAAAAAGGGTAATTTAAATATGTAAAATCTCGACAGAACAAAATATATACCGCTAAGATATAAAATAAACTGAATAACGTAAAGCTGAAATTCATACATGTTAAATTACGTTATTTTTGACCGGTTACGGCAAGTATGTTTGGTAGCTTAAAACTGTTGAAATGTCATTTCGATTATAGGCGATTTAGCATGTAAGGAAATGAGAAGAAAAAATATGAAAAAAAAATGTTAATGACCCCCAAATAATAATAATTCCGAATGGACATCCGTAACCTCCTATCAAATAGCTGATCTCATACCGTTTTCAAAATTGTTATTAAACAAGATGTGAACATTGACTTATGACAGAATTAGATTTTTTAAAAATATTTTATGAAAATTAAGACTAATAAGTGCATCCATTACTAGCTTACTAACTAACCATCACGCCGTTTCTCCGCAGGGGTAGGCAGAGAGGACAGAACGCCATATTCTTCTATCTTGACACATCACTTTTGCGTCGGTTACGTTCATACATGTTCTATAGTTGTTGAGGCTTTTAACAGAGCCATCCTCCAATATTTGTAGTATCGGATCGTGCCAGATCTTTCGCGGATGCCCTCTATTCCTGTAGCCTTCAACACTTGCCCCGTATATTTTTTTAACCATCCTTTCATCACTCGTACGTTCTACATATTTGTATCCATTACTATATCGCATAGTGTGTCATTGGTATTAACCATTTAACAAAATATATAATTAAGGATAAATTATAGAAGTCTCACAGAGACGAAGCTATTTATGTATGAGAAAAGCGATTATTATACGATGGCTCAGCTGTATTAAGCCAGCTCATACAGGTTGCAAGCCCTGATTGATTCATCGTATAAGAGATTTACAACCACTTTTCTCATATATAAATAGCATCGTCTCTGTGAGACATCTATAATTTATCCTTAATTAATTAATCATCTCTCTGGGGACTAAAACCAGTAACTGTGTTCTTAGAACATACTTTCATATTAAAATATTTTCAGAATATATAAGTTTGTATGTAACAATTTCCGTCACTAACGCTACTATATGGCACAAATGGTGAGGTGTATATATACCAAAAAAAATGTAATTCTATACGTAACAATGTCCGTCACTTACGCTACCAGATGGCTCAAATAATAACGAGGTACGAGAAGCAAAAAACGTATAACACTCTATTTAATAATGTCCATCACTAAGGTTATCAGGACGTTACGCTATCAGACTCATGTCTGTAATAAAAGTACGTCATTTTTGACGGGCTACAGCTAGTTGATATTATATTTACATAGACCATAAACGAATACTTCACCATCGAGAACAACTCGGATATACATGGATTTATTTTGCAATAACTCATAACACGACCCAATGAGACATTACGACATAAGATTGTTAAGAAATAAATAAACCTTGACCTTTTGAAGAAGTTTCGAGTCGAAGTCGGAAGAGTTCGAGAAGAGAAAAGCACCACAAAATTAGTTAAATAGTAATTTTCAAAATTGGACTTCTGCAGCACCCGTGGAACAATAATATAATTATTTCAAATTTATATTTCGAACTCCGGGCGCACCGCCGACCAATAAGACGGCTCCGTCAGACTGAAGATTTTGAATTCACATTTCGAATTGACGCTATCGGTTCCCGCCGGAACGGTGGCTAATTAAACCACCGATCAATTCCGAGCAACTTTGTAGAAAAGTAGGAAGTACGCGACTGCACACCGATGGGTTGAAGTCAGTTTTTTTATAAATTGCGTGCCGCTGTTCGTCGGTTCATTTCTGGCGAAGACCTGTGCAGAATCAAGGTGTTTGTTCAATTTCGCGAATTAAAACTGGATTTTACACTTCAAAAAAATATATTTTCGAATGCCCGTCCGTAGCTTCATATCCAATAGCTGATCCCTTTCCGTTTTCAAAATTAGTACGATTTTAAAATTGGTATTAAATTAAACAGATAAGGTACTGATACACATGCTCATTAGTGGCACGTGAGCATGCGCAGTATTGACCTTCTTTAGCCCTTGCTTATTAGTGCCATGTGTGTACGCTCATTGCTGGTAATGAGCATGCTCATACTGGCACGCTCATATGTCAACCGCCGGTTGATTGAGCATCCTAATGTCATTCACCACTAGTAGGGGTATCTTTTGAGCATGTGTGAAGAGGCTTGCTTATGAGCATGCTAATGTCATTCGCGTCTAGTATCGACTATCGATGTGATCTTCTCAGTCCGCGACAGATGAAACAAATATGGCGCGTGAGGGAGGTGACAGAACATTACTTTTCGTGACTTATTATAGGAATCACGAATGTGTGTGGAATACTCGGACGCCGCAATATAAAAATAACATAGCAAGATATAATGTTTATGAAACTTTATTAAAAGACACGAATGATTCAAATCTTACAATAAAAATTATAAAAACTAAAATCAAAAATGTGTTGATGGAAACTCGGGAACTGTTTTGATTTATTGGTTCACTTGAATTTCCTATTTCAGTTTGCAAAGTTTCCATTTTGAACAAGAGCGTCTCTGTTCTATGACAAGAGCATGCCAGTAATAAGCTCTGAGCATGCTCATTCACTAGCATTCTTAAAATAAGCATGCTAATAACGAGCAAGTGTGTACAGTTAGTTGTTAGAGAATGCTAGCGAGCATGCTCAAAAATAAGCACGTGCATCAGTTACCTTACAGGGGATATAAAAATTGGCATTTTTTTCAACATTTCTGACCTACCTATATTCTGTAAAACGTTCAAACCTTGTAAAACGTTGTAAAAACAAACATGAAAGTAACATGTACAGGGTTACTTGGAAAACATTGATAACCTCGCAGGACTATATTCCTATCATGATTATGAGTCGAAAATGTTCGAGCAATCATGACCTAAAATAGTTATGGAGATATGCGACATCAATGTTTGAATTTTTTCTGAATATTTCTTATTTTTTATAAAACGTTGGAGTATCATTACAGTAACTTATACCGAATATGAAAAATTCATTCCCTTTAATACAAGTCAAATAAAATAATAAAAACCTTCGAATTCCAATTGGAAATTTTTCAAGGTTTTTATCATTTTATTTAACTTGCATTGAAACAAATGTATTTTTCGTAATCAATATAAGTTACTGTAATGATAGTCCATCGTTTTACAAAAAATAAGTCAGAAATATTGAAAAAAAAATGCAAACTTTGATGTCGCATATCTCCATAACTATTGATAGACTGAACATTTTCGACTCATAATCAAGGAAGGTATATAGCTCTGCGAAGTTATTAATATTTTTCAAAAAACCCTTGTATATCGAATATTTAAAATTCGTTTGCTCTTTTGATACAAGTCAAATAAATTGATTAAAACTACTTGTACAAAAATTTGAATCAGATTTCTTTTTCACGGTTTTAATAATTTTATTTGACTTGTGTCACAGCGAATGAATTCCAATTATAATAATTTCGTTGTCTGACTGTCCGTCTGCATGGAATAAGTATTTATTTATTTTATATGGAAACCGACATGTATAAGTATTGTCATTTTTGACGGGTTACAGCTAGTTTTTAATATTTTATGTAAATTACTTTCTTGGTAGAGTAACGTTTACAAAAGATGTGTCAGAAATTTTGATGGCGCTCATAGCTCCTTAAGCATTGAAATTTCACCCAAAGTGAAATATAGGAATATTATATTTTCATAATAATTGAGTGAAGAAGGCTTCAACTAGCTACGAATCATCCTGCATAATACTGGTAATTTTGAAGTGATGAATGTTGTATAAAATAACTACTAATATAAATTTAAAAGTTGGTAGATATCAGTTTCTTTCACGCATATCTCACTTTAACTAATTTGTCCAACTACTGTTTCCAAAAATTTAATTAAAGCCAATTTTTCCTAAAGACAAATTAAAAAAGCTATTCAACTGTACTTTTTAGATGTATAATCTTCGAGTAAATATGAAAGTGGGTATATCTATATTGAAAATAAAGACTTTTTGAAACTGAGAATTAGATCATCATGATATAAGTATTATACATGTCTCTAAGGAAAATAGGTGTGGAAGTCTTTGGGTGTTCATAGAGCTTACGACCTATCATACGGCTGGCTTAAGTGATCACTTTACACAATATAACATTCACCACTTCCACCCATGATAGAATACCACATCCATTAAATTTTTGGAAGTTTTAAATATATTTAAGTGTTACAACCCGTTTCATATGTATGTTGTAATTATTACGACCGGCATCCAAAGCTTTTTCATTCCCCTTAATTAATCACAGATGTCACCAATGAGATATCTATTTTTGATTGGAATTTTTAAAGCAATATCCTTTATATGTGTCATGAGATTCATCCGAATTATTAGCACTGCACTAGAATACGCCTGAAATATCATTTCAATTTTTTTACGCTTTTTAAGACCGGGTTTTTACATTCAGAATATTTTGAGTTTGTACAAATTTTTCAGAACACGGTACTGGACTTCGTCCCAGGGACATCATTAATCAAGATATATTGTAGATGTCTCATATAGAAGAAATTATATTTTTTATGGGAAAGTAGGTATGGAAGTCTTTGGGTATTCATAGGGCTGGCACTTATGTTCGTATACTATCTACTTTGGAATTAATTTACTAATTTAAACTTTTTGTTTGTTCATAAATGTATTATATATACTTTTTATGTATGTATGTACTTTTTACTCTCATTTAATTTATTTTTCTTTTAATCTTCTAATAACGTAACCATGAAATTAGATATTTAAATGAAGTCTCAATTAATGTAACGGCTACATACCTCAGAACAGGTATTTTTATGTACCTAGCGAGATAGGTAACGATAAAGGCCTGCATACAAAAAAATGCATATTATATTTGTTGCTATCTTATTCTTAAAATCTGCAAATATTCTTACTATTAATTATGTTTTGATGCAAGCTGATGTAAAAGTTATTAAGATAATTAACGCCGATTTATCGGCACTGAAACTTAACTTAAACTTTACGCAATGCAACGTTCACCATTCCTCCCAAGATAGAATACCACTGTATCTTGATTATATATCTATATATCTTGATTAATGATGTCCCTGGGATAACATCCAGTACTGTGTTCTGAAAAATTTGGACAAACTCAAAATATTCTGAGAATTAAATTTTTATTCCAACCAACGCTGGCTAGGGCCCACTAGTGATGTACAGTTATGCAAATTTTAATATGTACCTGTGAATATCAATTGAGTTGGAAGTCAAACATGGTGGCTTGGTGAGCCAATGGCAGAATTCTGAGAAGTTGAAAGTTTATAGATATTATGTATTTACACTTTAACGGCGCTTCGCTAACAAGCAAAAATGTGAGTGAAGCTATTTTAGCGGCAATAAAATGCTGCTTCAGTAAGCAAAACCACATATCCAGGATTGTCTCCCATCGCACAAAAAACCTGATGTACAAAAACGCTGATTTGACCCGAGTTGACCTAATGTTTTTACAATTTCGGCCGACCAGCGCGCACTCGACAATTTTAAGTTATGAGTGCTAATGAGATGATTGACGCGAAGATACAACTGAAGCTGGACAGCTTCTTCCAGGGTGATTGCATCTCCATGCTCTTCTAACTTGGGGGAATCCGATGGGCAGGCCATGTGGTATTCGACGAAGATTGAATTCTTCTTCTTGTACTTATCCGGTTATCGAACCTTCACGATCATTATTCTATTTTCAACCACTCGAAATAGTTGGATCTTTTTCAGTTGGGATGTTATTCGTCTTCAAGGGCCTCTTCTGCTGGCAACATTTTCTTGAATTGTAAGATGACGGATTCGGTGCGTCTTCTAGTACAAGATCTGTTTCGCATTGCGTGTGTTTATTCTAAATAAACGCAACCGCGATTGTCCAAGTCTGAGGGCTTGTTCAGACACAGCGGGAACCGCGCGGTCTCAGAATCGCGTCGGATCCGCGCGGGTCTTATTTATGTAGGTTTGTATGTAATCGTTCAGACTTAACCGCGCGGTGCCCGCCACTCAACCGCTAGAAAATAGAATCGCGTGGCGCCCGCGTGCTCCTGTCACAACAGAAGCACGAGTGAGCTCGTTATGAATCGCTTTGACACTGAACTTTATATTGATGAAGTGGAGAAAAGACCTACAATATGGGATCTTCAGTGTGAGGACTACTCAAAAAAGATTGCCAAAAACCAAGCTTGGCAGGAGTTGGGGAGATATTTGGAAATGTTGAAGACACGTTGGAAAAAAAAAGTATTTTAGGTAAGTAGGTATTTATTCGATAAAAATGAACAGGTAGAATGATATTTTTGTGTCTTGCCACGGAACACGGCCGTCGTTCACAAAGTAATGAGCGAATATATTTCCGATATTCAAAGATGGAGACCGTCACCGGAGCTGTCAAACTGACGTTTATTATTCGCGCGCGCCCACAAATCGGTTATTAACCGCGGCTGTGTGAACAGATGACACAAATCTGCGGTTTCAAAACGCGTGATTTGCAATCGCACGATTCCCGCATGTCTGAACAAGCCCTGAGAATCGAATGAAGTAGGTAGGTACCTTCACTACACAGGATACGAAAGTTTCTCACGTGTGGAAATAAAAACACAGAAAAGTGGAAGTTGAAGCCTCTCTGGTTACCTTTGCGAAGATGATCGCATAAGAGTTATGAATGTTCTTATTTTTCTTCCTTATCATCTTATGGATCCACATATAAGTGGAGTTTGTACGTACGTTTCGAAAAACTCGCTGTCCAGTCGAATGTCGCGTCGTGTAGAGTTCTTTTCATTTAAGAAAGATATTAGTAGGTATGTGTAAGCCGTGCGTACGAGACACATACTTTCGTTATGTTGGTTTATACAGTAGCCGGCAAACATCTTGAAATTTTACGGCGTAGTGGGGGGAAGTTTGCGCATGTACCTTTTCACCAACGAGACCCAAATTTTGTCTTCTGCGCGTTCCCCCACTACGCCAAAGAATTTCAAGAAGTTTGCCGGCAACTGTACCTGTAAACACCAACACAACGAAACAACGTGCGTCGTACGCACGGCTTACACATACTAATCCAATTGCATTTCTTAAATGGAAAGACCTATACAGCCATACACGATAATGGGAGAGAGCTCTTATTTCTAAGGGAAACCGTCTAAGTGCTTCTGTTCGTGGAAAGTATGTATTTTCTCTGCCGTCTTTGGACACATTATATTATCTCACGATTCACAAAGGTTTATCATAAAATGAACACAATAACGTTGTGTCTATGTCAATACAAATATTTAAAATGGTCACCGCGTTTGTTTATTGACGGAATGACAATAATGGTTGTAATTTTTTAGTCATCATCCGTACGCAAATGACGTGATTCGATTCAAAGTCTTCGATCTGCATCGAATGTACCTATCTAGTGCCGTATCTAGATTACCGGTCAAAATACAGCACAGTACGGAAGTTGCGATGATTTCATTTTATGACAGAAAAAATCCGCGTAAAGGTACAGATACACATGCTTATTAGTGGCATGCTCATTAGCATGCTCAAAACTAGCATGCTGAAAATTAGCATGCCATAACAACTATACACACTTGCTCATTATTAGCATGCTTATTTTAAGCATGCTCCTATTTAGGCATGCTCAAAGCTAACAATCAAACACACATGCTTATTAGTGGCATGTTCTTGTCATAGAATAGAGACGCTCTTGTTCAAAATGGAAACTTTGCAAACTGAAATAGAAAATTCAAGTGAACCAATAATTCAAAACAGTTTCCGAGTTTCCATCCGCACAAATTTGATTTTAGTTTTTATAATTTTTATTTTAGGATTTACACTTAATGTTTATGAAACTTTATTAAACCTTTTAATAAAGTTTCGTAAACATTATTTCTTGCTATATTATTTTTACACTACGGTGACCGAGTATTCCACAGACATTCGTGATTTCTATAATAAGTCACGAAAAGTAATGTTTTATCATCTCCCCAACGCGCCATATTTGTTTGTTTGTCGCGGACTGCTCGCATCGCGAAAGATCGCTTTAATAATATTAGCCGCGAAGCCCGCGAATGACATTAGCATGCTCATAATAAGCAAGCCTATTCACACATGCTCAAAAGATACCCCTTCTCATGGTGAATGACATTATCATGCTCATAAATCAACCGGCGGTTGATTTTTGAGCAAGCCACTAATGAGGGCTGAAGAAGGTCGATACTGCGCATGATCACGTGCCACTAATAAGCATGTGTATCTTAAAGCTATGGTGTCAACTCACAGTACAATAAAAAAGGTGATTTTTAGGCATTTTAAATGAGAAAGAAAGAAAACAAATTAACGTATCCTAGTTTCAATTGTGATGAGTTAATTGATGTCGTACATTTCCTCTAAATTCTTCTTCTTGTCGATCATATTGGTTATCGCGACTCTGTCAACCTATGGTGTAAAGCCAATGATATAATAAACTGTAGATACGTTACAAGCGTGAAATCTTGACAACTCAAAAGTAAGGTAATTGCCTTACTTGCATTCCTTATCGAACGGACCTTCTTTGTGATCGGGCGCGACGCTACGCGGAAAAGGAACAGAGTATCGTACACTATTGTAATAATAAGTATGTTATTTTCGTCACCGTGACTTCAAATTACCTGATTTTTTACGTGATTACTTGATCATGTGATTTGTTGTCTCTTTGAATGCAATATTTGCTACATATGAAAGCCGGCTAGTATGGGAATAACGTGTCTATATTATAATACGTCAACGTGTAAAGCTATGGTATCAACTCAGAATATAGTAAAATAATTATGATTTTTAGGCATTTTAAATGAGAAAGAAAGAAAACAAATTAACTTTTCGTGGTTTCCATCCAAATCACAAATTGTTAAAAAATCGTATAAACGATGAGAATTTGGAATTCACTGCGGTTATCATTTGTATTCCCTGTTGCTATTTCTTCTAAGTTATTGGCTGTCACTTAATAGCTTTCAGAATAAATTAATATTTATTACGAAATTCTTAAGAGTTGTAATGGAAACGTAAAACAATATAATGGACATCTTAGTATATAAGATAATACGAATGCGTGCAAAGTCAAGGAAGACAACTCTGTTGATCATAACAATTATTAATTGCGTCTATGTAAACATGTCTCTAAAGACCGCCGCACACTATCAACATTAATAGTGATGCAACGAATACGAATACGAATATTCGTATTAGTAGATATTTACCGAATATTTGTATTCGCCGAATATCATCACAAATATTAAAAACAAACTATTTATAACTGAACGCAACGCAAATTACGGTTTGGCTGTACACCGTGTATCCGAACACATCTACGCACTCTGTTATCGGGGATTCCTCTAACATTGAATGGATTTGTTGAGTTCTCAAGTTGTCAATTGTTACTTGTTTTACAGCATAACATGAGTTCTTTCATCTAGTTTCGTTGGGTTATCAATAAGGTTAGGTGCTCTTTTCATGTAGTTTTGTTTTGTAATACATATTGTTCGTTCCATTTTATTTCCGTTGTGTAACTTTTATAAAATAATTTCAAATTAAATCTAATAACATGACCTCCCGTAAGCGTGAAAAAAGTGATATTTATTTTTGACCGCTGGGAATGTACAAACGGATAAAAGAAATGTTGTGCTTTTGAACAAAAATTTGTAGGTGGTGAATTTTAATTATTAAATGGCGTTCTAGTGCCAACCCTAATGTATGGAAGTGAAGCATGGAATTGGCAAAAGAGGAATGAAAGTAGACTGAATGCATTAGAAATGCGGTCACTAAGACGCTTGTGTGAAAAATCTTTGGTCGATAGAGTAAGGATTGAACAAATTAGACGTGAATGCAATAGGCTTGATATAGACGTGGATAGAGAATAGACGTGAAGGCTGTAGTGTGGTAGATAGAATAATGAAAGGAGTGCTGAGATGGTTTGGTCATGTGCAACGTATGAACGAGGATGGTTAAGAAAATATATGAGGCGAGTGTTGAAGGCAACAGGAATAGAGGGCGTCCGCGAAAGACCTGGCATGATCAATACAACAAGTGTTTGAGGATGGCCCCGTTAAAAGCCGCAACAACCGTAGAACTTGTATGAGAAGATGTATGAATGTGGCCGAAGCAAAAGTGGTGTGCCAGGAAAAAGAGTGTTGCGTTCAATCCTCTCTGCCTACCCCTGCAGGAAACGGCGTGATGGTTAGTTAGTTAGTTAGTTAGTTAGTTAAATCTCTTAGTAAAAAAATAACAGTGGGGTATTATTTATTAGCATGTTGAATTATTCGTATTTAGCCATTACCTAATATCGATAGCGAAATCAAAATTTGCATTTTTTAAAAATATTTCTAGTCAGAAATATTAAGAATATTGATATTAAGAAAATAAGTCTCACCAAATGGATTCTAGGAATGAGGTCAGGTACTTGACAAATATAACTCGTTCGTTCATTCAAAAACTTGAGATACAACGAATGATAAGCTTTAAAAACCCATAAACGCGATTAAAATAGGCCGAATTCGCATACGTGTCTAGGAAGCACAGATCAGCGCTCTGGCACACAGAGGGTACAAAAGTTTTTGAGCAGATCTGCGCTCCGGCACACGACCGGTTAAATAAAAAGTTAAATGTGCAAAATTTCAGCTCGATTGGAAATTGGGAAGCGGGTGAAATATCGATTATAAGATTCCGTCCAGACAAACAGGTGAAGCTAATGTAAGAGTGTTAAAAACGGTATTTCAAATTATACAAATGAAACTTTGAATATCTCGGGCGTCAGAGAAGTGTCAGATCTTGCAGCTCATGATGCAGGGAAAGATGAATGGGAATCAGGAGTACCTAACTATTGAAAGAAGACTATCATGGCCGAAGTAGGTAAAGGCTAAGCTTTTCCGGGCTGCAGTATCCAAACTGATGATAGCCAACGTCGTTTGAAGGGATAAACCGCGAGAAGAAGAAGAAAATCTCTATTTTGAGCTGTTTCTGTTCAGCTTTGGGTATCTAAAGCATATCTTTAGAGACTCGCTCAATTTTAAGCACAAATTCCTAGAATCCATTTGGTGTAACGAAATTCCGGGAATCCATATTCGCTTAGCGATCAAATTTAATGGCTGTGCACCATCGTAAACCAACATTTCACTCAGTGGTGTAACTAAAATACATTGGGCCTCAATTTTAAATGGTAAAATGGACCGCTTATTACAAAAAAACCCTAAACACGAAAGAGTTCCGTTTCGAAACCTCGTTCGCAAATATAATATTTTTATATTATAAGTTAATAAAAATATAGATAAATGAAAAGTAAATGTTATTTTAAATTAACTTTATTATAAAATCAATAATGAATTCAGGAATAATTATTTTTACATCTAGGGGAGGACTGGCACCCTTGGGGGCCCTCGGCTATCTAGAACCACTGAAGGGGCCCCTGACCACATGTTTTTGGTTATTAAATCCCGATATTAACTACTTAATACAACAATGGCACACATTTTACCTAAATAAAAAAAATCAAACTTAACATCTTTCATTTAAATTATGATAAAATCACATTCACATATTTTAACAAAACAGTAATACATACACACATTAACTACCTATTTTTATTTTTAGCCTCTAGCAATACAGTATTAATTAAGCCATGTAAGTAAAAATTTAACATTTATTATAAAACTCCCAATATTATGAAAATTTGAGCGAAGATACGCCATAATATTTATTACTTTAAAATACGTGACTCAATAATTAACATTTTATTCTTTTTGATTATTTGATAAGTAATATTGTTAGCTTGCAAAAATAAATATTTTTCTACGTGTCTCTAGCACCCTAAGTCAAGACACATTTTTTTTTTCAAAAAGTGACAAAAATTAAATAAACAATCCCTGTGGGGTTCCCAATTGTGTCGATAATTGTATTGTATTAACATGCCCACAAATTATCGTTACCCCCATGTGAGGCAGAACTGTTTCTATGCTTTTCTCTTAAACCAAATTCCTCCGATCAGTAAAAATTCATCTGAGGGTTTAACATTAACCACTATACTTTTTGGTTAAATCTAATTCATCTGACCCCTTCTAATTCATCTGATAGATGAAAACCAGGTTAATGAGAACCAGATAAATGAGAAATTCGAAGATAAACGAATCCTGTTCATTAATTTACAAACATATAAAATCAAAGGGTAATTTAATAGTAATAAATAACCTGATTAGATACTATGGTTAAGTTGCAAAACGTAATCGCATACACAATATCCACAAATGAAGACAGATTAATTATGCTACTTACCTTACAAACGCCAGATGACAAGTTTTCGTCCTACTTGGTCGCTAAAATACGCACTGGCATGAGCCCTCCTCATGACGGTTCGGCCCTGAGTGGCACTACCAATCAGAACTCGGCATAATTCAACGGAATATCCCGAGAGTATGTGGAATACAGGTTTCGACGTATTGAACCAGATAAATGATTACATTAGTCGTGGACAATTTTAAAAGTAAGGTAATGTTAAGAATAGTGCTTTAATTTGGACTTTAATTTTAAAATATCAAGAAAAATTTATTTCAATACCGGCAAAACTTACTAATTTTATTGTATTGCGATATTTAATTGCAGAAAATAATTCTAATTCAATAAAAAACGTCATTCGGACGCGCCAGATTAAGTAGTTTTTACTGTTTTCTGCTCAAATAAATTGGATTTGTTTTAATTATTTACAATAATCTATATAAGGCCTCGATAGACATTTACTTTTTACCCGAAACCTGAAAACGATATTTCAATTGGATATTATTTTGATGTGTGAAGGACATGTTTTAACTGTGTTTCAAAGAATCACCCAAGTATGTTTTTATTTTCATATTAGGTATAGTTCTATAAATTTACCTCCGAAACAATAAACATGGTAACAATAAACAATAATAGTATATTTGCAACACACACTTCGGATATTGTCGTGGTGAAACTGCTGCGAAATAAAAAGTTTAATTTTCCTTCGTTATGCCTACGAACAAAAATATTAATACATGTATAAAAAAGGGTGCATCAGCCGGGAATCAAACCCGAGTCGTTCGTGGGGCAGCCTATCACTGAACCAAAGTCTTCAATAAAAAAAATATTTGTGAAGAAATTGATGTACCTACCTATGATATTGTTGTATTTTATTGCACAGGTTCGAGAAACGCAGATAGATCTACCTACCTACATCCTTAATAAAATAACAAGAATTTAACAAGATAATAAAGTATACATTGAAGCGAAGTAAATATAATATTCACTACCCATTTTCCCTAAGGAAATATATTATAATATAAAACAATAATATAGACGCATTAGGCTTCCGCCAGTAATGACGTATCGAACGTCATCATAATGTAAACAGTCAGTCTACTGTCATCCTTTATTTAGTTAGTGTCTACCCGTGGGTGATTCGTCCGTTTTAGATTACTCTCAGCCATTTACACTAAATTACAATTTTGTATTATAAAATTAAACTCCTTTGTGCAAGGAAAGTGCAGTGTTGTTCGCGAGACTGTGGCAGTATATTTACCTCATTAAAACATTATCTGTTGCGTGCATGCCGGCCATTTGAGCGACTGTAAACATAAACACGCTGTCAAATGTCAATAATTGTGGATAAATAGTCGTCTAAAGTTCGATACAACAAGATCTGTTGACAAAACGTAAAATGAGTTTATGTACCGCGTAGGGTTGAAATATTTGATAACATTGATAAAAGATAATAAGGAATGTCGACAGAAGACGCCTCTGTAACCCTAGGAATGCAATAAAATCGCTATGGAGAGTTCTTCGCGCAAGGATAATAATAAAGACAGGTCTGTAGCACAGATGGAGGTTATTTTTACAATTCTTTCATGTAAGGTTTGAAATCTGGAGAATTGGATCTAAACATTTATTTGCTGTCTGTAAAATATTATCAGAATTAAATTATGATTGATGATAGCATGAACAGTATGGTGATTAATATTGTGAGGGAACAGGTCTAAGTGTGTAGGTATGCACACAATTAATGATTGTGTAAATACATCTATGTAATGTGTGTGCATGTCCGTTTATTAATTGAAATGAAATGCAATAATCTATGCACTGAACCAGTTTGTGTACAGTATTTTTATGTGAAACAACTTTTTCAGGATGACTGAAGTCTGTGAAACTATGAAAGCAGAAAATTTGTTTGATTAAACAAATATTAATATTATCAAGTACCTACTTACCTACCAATTATATATTTTTTTGCCTACTTTCATTCAAATAGAGATAGATGCTAACACGAAAAACATGTCACACCAATATTCTAATTAGCCAACCCGGTATGAGACGAGAACTCCCGACTAGTTAATTAGGCACGTGACATTCCGTCAGACCAAACACAAATCAAACCAATGATTACACTAAAGCACATTAAAATGGGAACTAAACTTCTTTCTTGATTATGTAGGGATCTGCAGCTATCCTGCTTACTACAACACATTCATGGCAGTGGATCCTATGTATACTGAAGGCTAGGTAAGCAGGAAGGCCAAAGTGTATTGCACGTGCAATGTTCCAAGGCCGCTAGATGGTAAGCGGGTGCTTCAGCGGAATAAATATCCTGCAAAGCGGGAACATCAGAGTACTGGATGGCGGCGGTTACTTCGGTTCCTGACGATTTGCAGTTATTCTTTCCTAGGTCAGAAGTAGTGATAGTATTTTGACTGGTTATACAAAGAGATTTGATTGATTGAGATGAATATGATGATTGGGAACTGATTTTTCGCAATTCAATGGGCAACCATCAGTATTAGACAACAATTTTATCCCAGTTACCAATCATCTATACAATCAGATACAAATGTCAAATAACATTACCATGTGTAACAGGTTGAAATAACAGTTTGATCATCACTAGTCAGAAGCACTGTCCAGGTCTTTGATTTCAGGAGAGCATGCTGAGATCCACTGAATGGTGAAATAATGCCGAATAGTCTAATATATAATAAAGGCGGTCCTCGTAGCCCTGTGGGCATGACTCTGGTTTATCTCATCGATTCCCGGTGAGGTCACAATTAATCTGTGTGATTTACGCAAGCCTGGATGTTTTGTGATGTTTTTCGCTTCTGTAATTGGGCCTCTTGACCTGTTGAAGCATAAAATAAAAAATATGCATTGGCTATAATTTGGCCCTGTCTGGCAAATTTTACAAGCCTTAACAATCACATAAATTACAACTGAAAAGATTAGGTGATTAATATGTTAGAAGTGAGTTATAGACTGTTGCTTCTTCGCTTGTTTAAAATGATTTAATTTAATGATTAGTTAATATTTTAATTTTTTTATATGTGTACATATATCAATTATTTGGTACCCAGTTCTAATCTCTTTCCCAGAACAGAATTACTCTATTAAATTCAGTTTTGTTTATTTTAACTAACTCATTTGACAAGGGTTAGCAAAATCAAAATGCGGCAGGAAATCAATTGGTTTATATCAAAGGCCTGAAAGGTTTAAGAAGGTTGATGGAAAGAAATCCATCCTAACTTAGTAATAAATTAATATAAACAAATACTCAATCAGACGTATTATTAAAGTAAGTATGTACTTGTCCGGCAATAGCATATGCACCTTGTGGCATTGGAAATAGATCATGGCCAAAGATCTATTCCAATGCCGCCCAGCGACAGAGATTATGTGGGTTATTATATCTACATACACTAAAGATTATTATATTTTTGATATGACGTGTGAAAAAAAACGACCCGTTTAGATGTTTGCGAATAAAAAGTAAAGTATTGATTCAATACTTTCAGCCCACTTCAAGATAAGATTATCTCTTTACATCCAGCATTTTTATCTTGATGATTTATCTTATCAGCTGACAATCCATACCGTTGGCCGTTTATTATATTCATAATATTTTGTTTCATAGTTCTGGCAAAATGGATCCCTTCCCGTCTTACAACAGTCAAAATGACGAAGAGTCTTTTATCATACTCGGTAATTCATCGCCAGAGACTAGTCTGGAAGTGGCCATGATAGAAGCGAAGATATTGCAGTGTTCCAAGGGTTCGGATTTGTTTACCGTTTCAACAGCGTCAGACAACAAGAGTTTGGAGTCCACATATGTGGAGACTCCGTTTCAGGCCAAGTTTGATCTGAACCAGGTAATAATTATGTTATGAATTTATTGGAAGAAGAGTTCCATTCTCTGTTCTCACATACCATTAACTAAAAAGTTGTCAAAAACATGTTTGCATTTATGGAAAAATTACGTCCACGGTCTTACCAGGATGGGACCATACAGTACCCAGTCCAGGCCCGCCATGCGGGGCAAAGAAGAGTAGGAAGCCTCAGAGCTAACAACCCGTCATGGGCTGTTTTAAGGATCCTTAATCCCGCAGCCGCGTTCTGCATTTTTTCCATCCCCTCCCTCTCCTCTTATAGCAACATTTACATTTCATTATTGTATGCTCAGAGGCATCAGGAGCTCTCGAGAGTATTCCGTTCGGACTCGCATAACCAGATATTGTACGGCAATTGCAGCCTTTGTCATTCTTTCCAAGAATCCGTTCACTTGTGATCTATTTAGTTCCAGATTCTTAAAGAGCGTTGTAAACCGATTTGGGTGACAGTCCTCTCGCTTCCACCTCTACTGCATACATATTTGTTGTGTTCATTTTAGGATATCTCATCCAAAATATCTGTAGGAAAGGTTTGTGGTCGATGGAATGAAAGAGTGATTGATAGTTGATGTTTATTTCTCGACCAGAGATAGGCTCCGGGAGCAAATGAAATGTACAGGTTACGGTGTGCGAATGAGTAAATTACTAATTACAAAAATGATAAAAATATTGAACGCGTATAAAAATGATGAAAAGATCGGACCAAGGTGGAACGGACAGGGTTGAGCCATGTAAAAAAATGAGAACATAACATGACCACTATGAGCGGCGCGTGTCCACAATAAATCAGCCGCTACATACAGAAAATTGCATTGGAGACGAGGCGTGTATGCCGCCACTGAAAATCGGGTTGCCGCTTGAAGCGCGCGCAAGTCAGTGCCCAGCGGCTGTTGCCGCGACTGGAGGGGGGCCGCGCGCGCATACTGCTTCCAACTAGCTGTAGAACAACATCGCCCGGACACTAGACCGGAGATTGGCCCTTTGTTGAATGAATATGAAAAATGCAGCCTGTTTGGCTGCCGATGTTATTTCCAGCTACAAGTGTCGATACAAATATGTGTGGAATTTGTATATGTTATGAAAATATTTTTAAAATATGTTGATGTCTTGTAGGAAGCAGCGCTTGGCGCCCTTTTTGTATGCAATATTGTCATGTGCATTATGTTGAATCTCTGATGAGAAAAATGTATTGGAATTTTATGAATTTTTATGAATAAAATGGAAATAAATAATTTTTTATTTGGCACCTGTTGGTGCGTGGACAAAGGTTAGAAGTTTGAGCCGAAGGGATTCTTCCGCGATGTAACGCCCCAAAGTAAAGTATGTGTGTGGCACGCGGTACCCGCGATGTTCGCCAACACTAAATGGGCATGAGTGTGGCACGCAATATTCGCCAACACGGGAGACGAGTCTCGCTGCAGAGGGTCTCGTCTCTTCTTTCCGCCGTTGAATCCGCCGACGGGCAAATAAATGTTTTTTGAATATTCAGAGATTTTACAAACTTACCTGACCGGCTATAACTTCTAACGCCTAGTACTCAAATTCCGAGCCCCCGTCTGAGATGCGTATATGGGATACCCTCCACGGGGGCCCGAAGGCCTGCACCGGGCGCCATCGTGGAGATGGTCAGCATGAAATGAATGAGTACTGGAAGACCGTGAGAAAAATGTTGGTTTTTTCTCGATTTGGAAACGGTAGTCGCCTGTTTGCGGGCCCACGTCGCGGTAAGCTCGCGCACACGGCTCGCCGTGGAGGATATTAAAAAGTTGAATTTTTTATCAACAATCAGAGCGGCTTACCGTGGACGAATTCCTACTTATGTAGTGTCATTGCATTCCTTATCTGAATGCCTGTCTGGAGAATGTATTTTTATACATGTGGAATGATATAGGCGCGCCTGAGAGTGAAATAAAGAAATTGGTTTTTGGCGCTTTTTTGAATGCCTATAACTCAGTAAATATTTACCTGAAATATTTGGAATTACTGCTAAAATGAGCGCTTGCATGCGCAAATCACATTTGTCATAGCAAAACTTGTAAAAATGATGTTTTTGATTTTTTATGAATTTTTGAAAATTTGAGCCGTTTGTGGCAAATTTAATTTTAGTTTTTTGGGCCTTGTATGACCCAGCCCGTCCAAATAACTGTGTTATTATCATCTGCTAGGTCTGTTATTACAAAATAACACAGTATTAGTCTCTTGGGAGCTAAAATGCATTTTTTATGAATTAATTTGTATCTGTCATATGAAATCTGCCGCGCGGTGAAATTGTGCAACCGCGAATGACGTAGTTCACCGCTCGGCCGCTGGGAGCGCTGCGGCGCCTTCCCAGAATTACGCAATCTCATTGGTTTCTGTAATATGCTATGACGCAATCTTGTGAAATTTTGAATTTTGTATAAATAAAATGCATTTTTTGAGCGGGTACCACTGATACGCCACGCGTCGGTACGAGAACCGCTATTTGGACAATCTTCTTGCTGCCTTTTCTTCCTGACCCTGCTTACCTACTTTGGACTCTGCTTTCTTGGAATTTTGTGACCACTGCTTTCTGACTTGGACTTCGCTTCGGATTTTTTCTTCGACTTTAATACGATAAAAGCACTACTTCGGCGTTTGACTTCTGGCATATCCACGGACTACGAGCTTCACTGCAAATTCTGGTGGCGATCTCTGCCCCACCAGCGAAGACTACTGAGCCGCATAAAAAAGGTGTTCCCATCCGGAACATTTTGGTCCTGTTCGAGCCGGAGATCTGAGCTTCGCTGACGACCACCATGTCTCAAGAGGGATCGAGACACTCTGTTGGGGGAGACCACGACCAGGACGAGCCTGTGGCACCGGAACGAGCCGGTTCTGAAGTGGACCGGGCCTCCACGACATCCACGGAGGACACCGTCCGCCGGCAAGCGGCGGAGATCCGGCGCCAACAGCAGCTCATACGAGAACTCCAGCGAGAGCACGCGGAGGCGCTCATCCGGATCTGCTCAGCAAAGGCAGACGCATCCGAAGCTGCAAATGTGCAACCGACCAGGGCGGCATCCAAGCGACCAGCCTCGGTCGCCGCTGATGATGTCACACCCAAGCGGCCGACACCAGCCGCCACCGATGACGTCACCACCCGCCGCCCACCAGTGGTCGCGACCGATGACGTCACCACTCGCTGCCTACCAGTCGTCGCAGCCGATGACGTCACCACTCGCCGCTCACCAGTTGTCGCGGCCGATGACGTCACCACCCGCCGCCCACCAGTTGCCGCGGCCGATGACGTCATGGAGGAGTACGCGATTGTGTCATCAGACCGATCTGGACAGCGGGGCCGTTGTCCAGAACCGAGCACATTCACTAGAGATTGGGTCCTGAGCCATCCGGAACAAAGACGGATGGTCAACTCACTGATTGAAGAGGCGCTCAATTCACGCCAGGCCAACAGCACTCGCTCACAACCTACTGCGGGAGAGGCGCCGGTTTCAGCAATTTTGGCGCGACAATCAGGCGTCAAAGAATTGCCGCATTTTTCTGGAGACCCCTTCGAGTGGCCGACTTTCCTGGCGCAGTATGAGCAGTCGTCAGTTTTATGTGGATTGTCGCCGCCTGAAAATATTATGCGCCTACAAACGGCGCTGAAAGGACGAGCGCGCGAAGCAGTCGCGCCGCTTCTAGTGGACCCACAGAATTTGGAGGAGATTATGCGGACACTGAAAAACCGCTTCGGCAATTCTGAGGACATTATTGATAGCATGCTGGAAAGAGTCCGCCGCCACCCACGGATCACTGAAGATTCGCCGATAGACGCGCTGACGGATTATGCTATAGCCATCAGAAATGTGGTGGCGACCGTGCATGGCTTTGACCGGAAATACCTGACGTCACCGCAGCTACTTACAGAAATGGTCGGCAAGCTTCCCATGTCGGCGAAATTAATGTGGCTGAATTCAAGGAGAGGCGGACCAACCAACATCACAATAAAGGACTTATCGGACTGGCTGGTCGACATATTGGACATGGCGCCGTACGCCGGATGTAGGCCAAAAGCGAGCCAGAAGATGACCGCCCGCCGAAGCGGTCAAGTTCACCAATTGACGGAGGACGGTGAAGAAAGTAGACCGTCAACGAGCGCCGCCAGATGCTGCGCCTGCCATATGGCAAATCACGCCCTGCTGGATTGTAGGGCGTATTGGAATAAACCCATACGGGAGAGATGGACATTGGCAAGGCGGGCCGCTGTCTGCTTTAATTGCCTGACAAGGGGGCATATGTTGCCTAACTGCAAGGCCAAGCGGTGCGGCGAAAATGGATGCCGAGCACCACACCACCACTCGCTGCACTTAGAAGAAAATCGCCGCCCGCCCCATGCCGCTGAAGAACATCGATCCGGGCGCGGCGGGCGAGGCGGGCGTGGCCGCTATCAACATCGGCGAGGCGGGCGAGGCGCCCCGCGAAGCGCGCCACCGCGCGGGTCAAGCGGCGCCGCCGCGGCCGCCCCAACTACCACCCCCGCGACGAATGTTACGGCGCCCCGCGATGATACAGTGGGGCACGCAAAATTGGACAATGGGCGATATGCCGTACTATTAAAAGTTTTGTTGGTGACTGTGAGTGGGCCCCGAGGCCAAGTGAAAATTTACGCGCTTCTCGATGAGGGTTCGACCGTCACTCTCGTCGATGAAACAGTGGCCAGCGCCGTCGGGGCCCGCGGACCGGTGCGCGGACTTAGAATTCACGGCGCAAATGGAATGTGTTCCTCAGATGACCGGTCCCAAGATGTAAATCTCACAGTGCGGGGGAGTGAGGCTGCATATGAAATGCGGGCGAGCACAGTCAAACAGCTCGCTCTGCCCGCGCAAAAAGTGCTAAGAAAATGCGAGTGCCAAGATAAAAATAAAAATAAAAATAAAAATAAAATTGAAAATGACCCAGAACGCGCGTGTGTTGGTGGAAAGTGCGCGGAATTTAATGAAGTGGAGCCGCGAATATTGATAGGCCAGGACCACGCGCATTTGATCGTCACCCGGGAGGTGACTGAAATACCTACCGGCGGATTGCGCTCCCGCACAGCCCTGGGATGGACCACACCCGGCGAGCTTGGCCGCCGACCACCCGCCGGCACCGCGACGGTTTTGGCGCTCTCTGGCGCCACGGTGCCGGCGGCCGATAACGATCTGGAGGCGCTGATAAGGGCGCATTTTGCAGTGGATTCACTGGGAATCACTGCCGCGGCCCGCGTCAATAGAGAAGACGCCCGCGCTGCCGCTATTATGAAGGCCACTACGCGGCAATTACCTACCGGGCAATGGGAAACGGGCCTTCTTTGGAAGATGGATGAAGTGAATTTTCCAGACAGCCGCCAGTGCGCCGCCAACCGCCTGGCGGGGATTGAAAGAAAAATGGAACAAGATACTGCATA
>JADDOH010024254.1:0-29714 GCA_016648135.1 Agrypnia vestita
ACACAATAACCGTCAAGATACAGAAATAGCAATGTTGCTTATTTCAGAAGACGGTCGTGTGACTCCACGGCAAAGAGGTAGTAATACACTATTTGCTCCACGGTCTTATCTGTACGATGGTACCACGTATTTGTTGTCAGGCCTGGTAACCAAACTGGAGTTAAAAGGGCATTGCATAAATGGCAAACGACCTTCAAAACAAAATGCATGGATTTGAATTGCACAAGTCAGCGGCAGAGTAGGGTTCAAGTTAAACGTCTCAAAGACTAAAGTAATGACGAACTACTTAGCTGATTCGATAGTCATTCATGTTAATGGAACCCAGTTTGAAGAAGACGATAAATATGTTTACCTAGAACAACAAATTTCCACATTCCCTTCCACAGGAAGGGAGTTGTCTGTAGAACAAAGCTGGGTGGAGTGCGTTCAGGCGTCTGAATACGATTTTCAAAAGTAATCTTCCACTGTCTTCATTGTATAAAACGATACATACAAATGGACGCGAAACAAGGACTCCGAAAACATTCAAACATCACAAATACGCATGAAAAGAAGTACGTTGGACATCACCCGAAGAAACAGAAAAATAAACGCGTGGACAAGAAAGCAGCTACAGTGCGAAATTTGAGCCCTCATTTGATCGCGTCATTTCCCTTCCCGCAATTAGTTTGTAAGCAGTTACTTGATTTCTCTGGTCGGAGGGTGTGAAAGGAGTTGAAATTAATCGTAGTCATAAATTACTTCGTGGGAACAGTGCTTTATCACCTGAAAGTGTTTTTCGATCCAGAATTGAAAAGTGTGATGCATGAAAAGCGAGCAGGACGTCCGTCAACCTCCACCACGGACGACAAGATTCAGCAAGAAAGTTTTAGCGAATAGGGGAGTTACCACTGAATAGTGAGGTAGCGTCTTCTTTGAACATCACTCATGGTTCCGCCCATCAAATCATTCACGACGAGCTTGGCTTCCGTAAAACGAGAAATTTAGATAATATCATTGATAATTTGGCAGTCACTTCGTGGTCCAATGTTTTAATAATCTTTATACTACACACGCAATATTTGAATTACAAAATTATATTTAAAATTCATGTAGATAATTTTTGAATTGCCCTCGTGGAAATTAAGATGGTGACAGGCCGCCTGAGCTGGCGATTTCGTTAAATTATGCGTAACGAGTAAAAATTGACGGAGAAAAGTGGCAAACACTTGAATGCAACAACGGATTGAAAACGTCTGATGATGACGTCTTTGTTGGTTGCTAAAATGTGTCGAGAGAAATGTTGTGCCAGAGTTTGGCGCGATGAATCAGCCGATTACTATTAACGAGGAAGGATTACGAGGGTACACCGAACAATAACCGCGAGCCGCACGGATCCACGTGACCGGGGAAACCAACCAAGTACCTGGGCGATAACAGCTGGATATTAATATCACTAAGCAGCTAAATGTTCTGTACGTTTAACCGTATTACCTAAGACATTTGTCAAAAGCACAGGGGCTTCGTACTCAATATTCCGTTGTACTACGATGTTCAATTTATAGTAAAATGTGTTCGTATTCTTCGCACACTAGAGCGTACGTTGTGGGCGCTGTAGCGATGGTTGAAATTTATATACCGGTGATTTTTAACTGTTTACCACCAAATCACCGGAACATCCAGTTACTCGATATCGAAAGGAACGGTTCCATTTAATCAAACGAGTATTGCAGCGGTCCTGTGTCCCGGTTGGAATGGGAATTATCATTCACAAAAAAATCTCACAGGGGAAGGGATCGCGGGTTGCTTTAAAAAATAAGTTGTTCTAAATTTGTCAAAAAGAACCGTTTATTTTTAATAAACAGAAAGAATAATTTAGAAACTATCGATATCAATCTTCGCTAGTGGGAATACTACGCAACTCTCTGTTGGGTCTCGGCACTGGGCACGTTGAGCGAATGAATGAGGAAGACACCAAAAAGAGAGGACGATCGCGGAATACATGGCATGATCGGATACCGGAGGATGGTCCTGTTAGGAGCCTCAACAACCGGCGAGATTTTGTGTGAAGATATGAATGTGGATGAGGCGAGAGTTGTGTCAGGACAGAAGAGTGTGGCGCTCTATCCCGCGGGAATACGGCGTGATGGTAGTTAAGTAATAAGTAGTGTAGTCGTGTTCCCCGTTGTCATAACAAATTATGTGCACGACAATTGTGAATACTTTGCGCTTATAAATATAAATGAACAACGTTATAAAAAGTAAGTTCTGTGTTTGTGATAATCAAAATCATGATAACCACATTTATTTCTTCAGAGGTACCTGAGCTTTTAGAACTCCATAATTACACATATGGAAATCAAAACAATTGTTTTTTAGTTCTACCTTTTTAATTTTCTGAGACGCGTTCCGCCTTATGAGGGCATTATCAATCTCGAAAGATTGATAATGCACTCATAAGACGAAACGCGTCTCGGAAAATTAAAAAGGTTGAACTAAAAAAACAATTGATTTCATTTCCATGTGTATGTATGATAACCACATATTAAACAATATCACACAACCCAAATTTAAAATTGTATTACATTATGTCAACAACGTCAATTTTACCATGGATACATTATATTCAAAACTTATAAAATTGTTTGTACACCTGTACGAACCGACAATTCCAACTTATCGATTACTGGTACGATACAACCACAATTAAATATTCATTGATTCAACCCTTCCATTAACAAACCCAGACCGTATGCTTGGTGACGTAGTTACTTACCATCATGCCGAGTTTCTCCGCGGGGGTAAGTGGTAGAAAGCATAGAACTAACTCCACACAACTCTCACCCCGTTCATTTTCATACATTTATTTCATTTCCAAATTCAAAGATCGCAATTTTATGTAAAAAAAAAAAAAAAAAATTGATATTAAAATTAACGGGACTAATTATGTATAAATATAATGTTTTTGATGTTCGACCACTGAATGCGGTATTTAATTTAATTTTGTTTACGACATTTCGGCGTATAAGGTGTTCTGCGTTTGTCTAATTTGCCAGTCTCGTTTTGTGTATAACTTAAAATTATATTTTTTATAATTAATTGAGTTGGAAGTTACTTCGTGGTGTAACATTTTAATTAAAATATATTCTGTAACTATGTTTGTATAACGCAGACACACAATTAGTTAGAATTAGAACACTTATTGTTTCAATACTTCAATACAATATTTCAATAGAACTCCCGTGGTCAGGTGTAAGTGATAACTAAAATATAAAAAAAATTAAATTAAATAACACGCTGGGCGGTTGTGTACGAGGGGCGGGAGGCAAATTTTGTATTTCTTGGAAATATTGTTAGTAGAGGCAAAGTGTTTATAAAATTAATATTATTTGTTAACACTTTTTCCGTATTTAGAATTTTCCTGGATTTCTATTATTTATTTATTTGTTAGGAAATATTTACAGATACAAGAAAATGATACGGATATATGTATGAGAGTGTAAATAGACAGTAATGAACTTAGTAACTTATATCTTAGCATATTTCACATAAAAATAATTATGACATAATAATAATATAAATTAAAATAAAAGACATAAGTAGTAACAGTAGTGAACAAAACATAATAAATTAAATAACAATATTAAATATAACATATTAAGGTAAGTCTAATTTTAATTATATCTTGCAATGAATCAATATTTAATTATTAAACAAGTATTAATTCATTACGACTAGATTGTTCATTATTATTCCTTTATATCCTAACGAATAGAGATGTTTATGTTTATTGCTGTTGAAAAAATGGTTTGTTTCAATTCTGAGATGTTTTTTGTTGCTATTTTTAGTGCAGCGGCGATGTCATTTTATTCGCCCGTTTGAATTTCTCTAATAAAATATACTAGTCAAATCGTAACGTCCGTAGCTTCTTTATTGTTTTTTTTTTTTTTTTTTAACTAAGTGACTTCCTTATGCAAAAAGTTTTTTCTTCTTTTTTTCTATCCTTTTTCATACATAACCAAATAAATATTTATTTCTTAGAAACCGATATGTAAAAGTGCCGTCATTTTTGACGGGTTACAGCTCTAATGATTTTAATAAAAGTTTTCGCATTCAACTCGCGTCTAGTATCTCCCCGTCTCACGCCTGGCGACAGTCTCTTCTCGCTGTAAGGACACAACTACATTTCGCAGCACGGCGAGGATTACTATGCGTGCTGCGTGCAGCGCTGGGCCGCGGCAGATACACTTTGTAATGGCAACCTTTTACCTAAGCGCCACTTGTGGTTTTAAGTACCTACCTGTTGTTACAAGCTACAGCTTATATTCGACGGTATTCTGAAATAAGCGATATATAACACTGTAATGCCGCCAATTTTGACGTATTGAGTTTGACAGGTTTGAAAAATTCAATCAATCAGAAAGCTCTACAACGTAAACAAACGTTAAGTTATTCATAATTATGAATACTGAGCTTTCTAATTGATTCAATTAATTAATTTTAAACCTGCCAAACTTAATGGGCGGCGTTTCAATGTTATACAATAACTGACAAGATACAGAAATAGCAATATTGCTTATTTCTGAATACGGCCGATTATACCATGTTATGAAAAATTTCCTAAGATTAATAAATCCTCCAAAAATTATGTAGCATGTGGTGCACATATTGGAAGCGTCATAAACAAATTGATTTTTTATTTATTACAAAAAATTTATTACATTATGTATGTTTTTAGTGTATTAAAACTATAAATAATGCATATACATTTTCTCTCACTAACTCTTGCGCTTGGGGGGGGACTTATACTTTTATATAATTACATATTTTGTACACGTATATTTAAAAAAAATATTTATTTTTTGATTTTGTTTTTTGCAGTGTTCATTTATCTTTTTTATTTGTTTGATATCAATTATCTTCTTAATTTCTGTAGGGAGGCAATTGAAATTCTTTATTACTAAATATAATTTTGCTGTTATTGGTGTTGTATTTTGGTATTTTGAAATCTGAAGGATGTTCTTTTCAAGTTTTGCAGAAATATTAGGTCCTTACATATGAAATTGGCGTTTTGCCGTACTGGCAAATTTGATCTCAAATATCTTCTCTTTGGTTAGGAATTACAAATCCAAATTTATACAGCTATTTACTCATGTATTTGTGTTTTGAAAATTATAATTCATTTGTTTTTCCCTCAATTGTTTTTTTCTTTGCGTCACTCAGTTTACAAAATGAAAAACCTGAAATATCGCGTTATTTGCGAGTACGAGTTCCACCGTTGCACCAGTGCTGCAGAAACGGCTCGAAGGATTAATGATGTGTATGGCGACGGTGCCGCAAAAGAAAACACAGTGCGTTTTTGGTTCCAACGTTTTCGTTCTGGAAATTTCGACCTGCAGAACAAGCCCCGTGGACGGCCGGAGACCAAAGTTGATAATGAAGAATTGAAGGCTATTGTGGAAGCGGATCCATCGCAAACCACATCCGAGTTAGCTGCAGGCTGCGGTGTTAGTGATAAAACTGTTTTAATCCACTTGAAGCAAATTGGTAAGGTGAAAAAGCTTGAAAGGTGGGTACCTCACGAATTGAGTGAAGCAAATCAACAAACGCGCGTTGACTGCTGCGTTGCATTACTCAACCGGCACAATAATGAAGGGATTTTAAATCGAATCATTACCTGTGATGAAAAGTGGATCCTGTACGATAATCGGAAGCGCTCATCGCAATGGCTGAACCCTGCCGAACCAGCCAAACCATGCCCCAAGCGAAAATTGACTCCAAAAAAAGTTACTTGTGAGCGTTTGGTGGACTAGTGCTGGTGTCGTTCACTACAGCTTTCTTAAATCTGGCCAGACGATTACGGCAGATGTCTATTGTCAGCAACTGCAAACCATGATGGAAAAGCTAGCTGCTAAACAACCGAGGCTGGTTAATCGCTCTAGGCCACTGCTGCTTCATGATAACGCTAGACCACACACTGCACAACAGACGGCTACCAAATTAGAGGAGCTTCAATTGGAATGTCTAAGACATCCACCGTACTCTCCGGACCTTGCCCCAACAGATTACCATTTTTTTCGAAATTTGGATAACTTCTTGCAAAGGAAAAAATTCAACTCCGATGGGGCAGTCCAAACCGCCTTCAAAGATTTTATTGATTCCCGTCCGAATGGTTTTTTTAGTAAAGGGATCGATGAACTACCTATGAGATGGCAAAAGTGCGTAGATAGCAATGGTACATACTTTGATTAAATAAATATATTATAATTAAAAAAAATCGGCTTTATGTTCCTCCCATACTAAACGCCAATTTCATATTAAGGACCTAATATTTTCTTTAATTTATTATTTGTATAAATAGAATTTTTTGTAAATATTTTCTAATTTCAGAACTGGGAATTTTATGAAGATTTTTTGAAATATTAATTTGATAAACGTTCTCAGTATAACTTTTGGTGAGTTTATTACGTTATCGCATGCTCATTCTCACCCTATATTGCTATTGCTTCTTGGTTAATTCCTTGTTGTTTTAATGAAACTATTATATAATTTATGTAATCTTCGTTAAATTTGTAGAGATTATCCATGATGATCATTAAAATTAAACTCTTCTTGGGTTTAATTGTATCTAGGTATATTGAATATTATTCTTCTCAAGTTTCGAGAGTGACAGAACCTCTCACTGACAGGTGAAGTATTAAGCAAAATGCATTAAAATATATAAAAATTAGGTACTGACAAAAAAAGGAGCCGGAAATACTGGTGTAAAATGGAGGGGTGGATGTAACTAGAATATTGAGAGGAAAGAGCCAGTGAATGTTATAATTCAGCAAATGAATACTTGAGTTCAAATTTATTTTTATTTATAAACTCCCAAAATGATTAATTTAATTAACTTTACGCGAGACGGAATGGAGAAGTTTAATGGAAGTTTTCGAGTAGAATAATATGTAATAAACATAAATTTATAAACATCCATTTTAGTGAAAAAAGTGTTTTAACATTTTTTTAGAATAAAGTACTAATCTCATGTTAATTTGTATTAATTTCACCGCTGTGTAACTCATTTTTTGTAAAAATTATATGATGGAAGAATAACAAATTAAGGAATGCAAGTCAAAGAATTCAAAATCGTATTAATTTTTAAAAAAAGCATAAACCACACCTAAATTTAGATATTAAAATAATCAATGTGGTTTATACATAGTTTGGTAGTATTTGAAATTAGAAATTACTAATTTGTTAATGACAATGAGTTATAAATCTTACTAGAGCTGTATTAAAGTTATTTGACACTAAAACATTGAACTTTTCATCCATTTTTTCGAGTATGAAAAATCTTATACATATTCATGATTCAATTTAATGTAAATTTTGCAAGCTCTGTTTCTCAACATTATTTCTTATTATTATTATAGCCTGTCTTAATAAATGCAAGAATGAGATATACTATTTTAAAATTAAGTATATATTAGATGTTGGTTACTTCCCTTAGTTGTTGTTTCACGGTTGAAGAAAAAACAACTTGAATCAACGTTGTCAATAAGCCTTTGGTATCGTATGTTCTGTCCTCTGATAATTCCAGCGCTGATAATTATGACTAATATATTATTCTTGTATTTTTTTGTTGTTGATAAGAGCATGTTCTAATTTTTATCTCTCAAAGAAACAAATAATTTCTTAACTATACCGAAGGCAAAAATTTTGCTATATTATTGGAATATCTTATATATCTTATACTTATACACCTATCTTATACACCTACCTACGAATTTCGTAAACATATCAAGATTGACAACTGACACTAAGTACCGATCAAAATCTGACGTGCTTGCTTCGTTCGGTGGTAAGACGCAAGCTTAAGAATCGTCATGCGTAGGTACACTTTAATAACTAGATACCCAATTATATAATAATATTGATATGTAAAGATATCTAGTACTATTATGCGTAATCTATACAAACTATTCAACACAAAGAATAGTTTGAGAAATTGTAAGAATATTCAAACGACAAACTTTTCTTATTATACCTATGCAATGATCCATGAAAACATTTATTTAAAAAAATACGACTATTCAAGTATTCTCATTTTACAGAAAAACTACCCTCCTAGTAACGTAGAGAAATTGTTTTACTTATTAGCGAAATATATTTTAATTTTTTTTTAATAACTATATTATAAAAAAACACCAAAATATATTTTTTAAGAAAACATTTTTTTGTAAAAATAATGCAAATTTCCTATCATGCAAAACATTGAATTTTATACTGACACGATATTCAACATATTAGACAGCTTTCTAAATACTAGTTCGAACAGTGCACAAAATATTTACATAGTGATAAATTGATCTTTTGTCGACTCTCAATTGCTAAGTGCTCAAAGGCTCGACCGAGTTCAATAAAATGCACAGAGGGCGAACAATCGATCCAACTGTCCCCGAAACCACGTCATTGGGGAATCGAAAACATGCATAAAAATAAATATAAATGTCGCGAAAGTGAGAACGGACAATGCCAAGAGTCTCATGCAGGACACAGACAGACGCGGGAAGAAGCGGACCGAGAAGTTTTGACAGAAGCCCCTCTCAGACAGACGACAAAGAGCGGGGTTGTCATTGGGAAAGGTCACGAAAGAGAAAAAAATCGATAAGTTCAACACAGCAATATGGAGAAGAGTGTGTAAAAAGCGTAAGACAATCTCAAAAAGCCCATTGGTTGCAAGAGACAAAGGTCGTGCACACGTGTAAGCGATAAAAAGGCGACAACGTCCACGGGCGCGGGAGGGCGATCGATCCCGCCGTCGCCGAAATAGCCTCCGCGGCGAGCATCGATCGCGCCAAGCGGGGCAGGACCGCCCCTTACAAAGCCACCGCAGCCGCGCAAAAGCCATACACAAGAAAGTTCACGCCACATCAGCCTGCAATTGGTTCAAAGTTACCTTCTGGGTCGGATCCTAGCGGCCAATCGGCCGAGTTTATACGCCGGCAACACCACAGGGACATGCTACCTTCCCTACGAGAGACACAGCTGCGAAAATACGAAACGACAAACAATAATATACAATGAACGAGTTGTTGCGAGATTTTTGGCACAGAGGACGAGCACAGATTCGTGGAGACGGATCGGGTACGGTTGGGTGGATGAGGACGCAACGGGTTGCTACCCTGACCCGCTCTAGGCGGCGGGACTTGGGGTTGTGTCGGAGCCCGGCCGATCGGCCGCGGGCGGGGAGTACTGCGCGCGCACCGAGGCGCGAGGGTGGGAACAGCTGTTTGCGTTTCGTACCAATGGTATCCGCTTGAACAGAAAAGAAAAATTAAACAATCGCGTTGTCAGGTACGGTAAGTCGCCGTTAATCGTTGCTAAGGCTTGTCGAATAATCGCTCTATAATATTATAGCCACTCCATGCGCGGGACACTGGATTCTCATACTTGGTTGTTTCCTGGTGAGGTTACGTTACATCTATGTGATTTTCTCGAGGCTAGGTATTTTAATTGCGCTTCGCTGCAGTAACTGACCTATTGCAGAGTAAAAATAAAATAAAAACTTTTACTTTTTACAGCATCACTAATATTTAAAAATAACAATCATCAAACATAATTATTTCGTTGTCTGTCCTTCTGTCCATCTATCTTTCTGTTTTCGTAACTTCGTGTAACGTCCGTAATTTCGTTCGAAGTCACGGCTAAAAAAATACAAATTAAACGGCCGAAGATAGGGCTCGAACCGGGGGCCGGCAAACCCGAACCGGCCGCTCTACGCGAGTTGCTATGGCCGCCTCTCCGTGGACCGTAAAAAAGTTCGCGTCTTTGCTAAGTCCTAGTGTACATATTAAATATACACTAGGACTTAGCAAAGACGCGAACCAATGTTTCGTAATTTTAGAAGATTTACAGCTAGTGATCTAATAATAACAATGCGCGTAATAATAATGGAAAAATTATAATGCTCGGGTTATCGTAAAAATTTCATCGCAAGGGCTCTTTACACAAACAATTTAGTCCCACACTAGTGTAAAATTAAAAACTGTAAACTTCTGGGTTTGATTGTTTGAAAAGGTGCGTTTATAGTCTTTCTTTAAATAAGTTTCTGATGCACTTCTCTATATTATAGAGGATAGAGAATTCCATACTTTTGAACCTTCTACCATAAATACTAATTTCTTCTGGCCGTGGCATTATTAGATTTATAAACTTAAATTTAAAATTAAATCATAATTAATTTTAAAAAGTTAAGAAATTTGGGTCGACACACCAAAAAACAAATAAATAAATAATACAGAAAATAAAGAGCCATTTTTAGTCTGCAGTTAGCTCTCGAGAATAGACTCAACAGATGTGAAGCTCAAATCAAACAGAGAAAAAGAAATAAATGTCGAACCCGAAACCTCCACTCGCAACTGAACAAATATTGAACAATAATTTATAATCTTGATGTTGAGTTTGCCTTACAATTTATAATGCACACATTGCTTTGCACGCAGAGAGGCGAGTTGCTAGCGGGTAATTTTTTAAATAACTAGCCAGTTCAAAATCGCGTGATTATTCTAATATGGATTTCATGAGGGTTGATAAAACATATTGACTTTTTTCAAGTGCATTTTATTCATAAATTGTTGTGAATAGAACTGGCAGGCGAATAGAATATTCTCGCAAAAACTTTAACTCGTACACTGTATAGAGAAAAAGTAAGCAGTTTGATTTCTTTAATATTGTTTCATTGCATATAATTTTTAGCCAATGTTGACACTTTGCCATAAATAATGTTCCATACGCCGGAGCTACACTGCACGGATCTCCCGTCGCGTAAAATCAGCAACGCAAATTGGGTTAAGAATATAAAGAATAAGTATTTACTTATTTTTATAGCCGACACATGAAATAGTAATAACGACTTTTATGAAAATACTAGTTGTAACCCGTCAAAAATTTACATGTCGGTTCCTAAGGAATAAGTATGTATTAATTTTATTTAAAAAAAAATTTGGGGAAAAAAAATTATTATAAAAAAGTTACGGACGTTACACGAATTCACGGGGACAGGCAGACGGATAGACAACGAAATTATTGTGTATGATTATGCCAAAAAAGGTATTTCATCAGTATAATATGTATTTAGATGAAAAATTAATAATTCGAGTCCATTCCCAATGGTTTGCATTATCATAGCAATAATATTATCTTAATCACTAAGATATGGAATTGTGCAATGGACATTCGTCAATGTTGACGTGATGTCATTTTGGTAATTTTTTGACATTTCTCATAAAAACTTTATGCATACATAAATATGGGTGTCCCATATTTTTTATACTGGGATAATAATCACCAATTACTTATAACTATATTGATATCCTGGGAATAGGGGGTATAATACGAATATGCAATAACATGTAAGGCACACATGACTCAAGCTGAGATATTTGAGATTTGATTTATTGTGGTAATATAAATAATTTGCAAACGTCTAGGCTGCTCAAACCAGTGATGGTATTTTAACCGGTGACACACTAACCGTTATTTAAGATTTGTAACTGATTGCGTCGATGATTGGCAACTATTATATCTTAGTTATCAATCGTTGATACGAACAGATACAAATCTCAAATAACTGTACAAAAAATAACCGGTTAAAATAACGTTTTAACTAGTGATGCAACGAATACGAATATTCGTATTCGCCGAATAGTAGACATTTACCGAATATCATTACGAATATCATCACGAATATTCCTATTCGCCGAATATCATCACGAATATCATTACGAATATTAAAAACAAACTATTTATAACTGAACGCAACGCAAATTACGGTTTCACTGTGCAGCGTGTATCCGAACACTCCTCTATTATCGGGAATTCCCCTTACATTGAATGAATGGATTTGTTGAGTTCTCAAATTCTTTTTTCTATGGAACTCAAGCTGTCAATTTTATTTGTTTCTTGTTTCACAGCATAACATGAGTTCTTTCATCTAGTTTTTTTGGGTTTTTAAAAAGGTTAGGTGCTCATTCTATGTAGTTATTGTTTTGTAATACGTATTGTTCGTCCCATTTTATTTCCGTTATGTGTAAAAGTGTTAACTCTTATAACTTTCAAATTAAATCTAATAACATGACCTCTCGTAAGCGTGAAAAAAGTCATATTTATTTTCGACCGCTGGGAATATACAAACGGTTAAAAGAAATGTTGTGTTTTTTTAATAAAAATTTGCCGGTGGTAAATTTTAAGTATTAAATCTCTTAGTAAAAAAGAACAGTGGTGTAGGTATTATTTATAACGTTGTTGAATTATTCGCATTCGTATTCGCCGAATAGTGGGTTTGATATTCGTGAAAGTAGTATTCGTTGCATCACTAGTTTTAACCATCACTAGCTTAGACTATTTTTGTAAATAAAATGTTTGGCCGGTAACGTTCCCAAGAAAATGTTAGGCGCATGCTTTTTTCAAAGCAATTTCGTGATATGTTTTATCAACTTATTTCAAAAGCAATGAACATCGAACAGGTACGGAGTTGGCAATCTCAATACTAAAAATGAATTTCGCGTGATTTCTCATTCAGGACAATTTTGAAAATAAAACATGACTTCCTCAGTTTATGTTGTCAAGACAAACAGACGATTACGGTGCGATTGGTAGGGTCACGCATAGGAAGCAGTGGGTTTTCAATTTTAAGTCGACAACGTGCCAATTTCAGTTAAATAAATGTCAGGAGTCCTATCGGAAATATGTAAGAGCAAGATTTATTCGATAGGACAGAAATGAATTAAAGGATACGTATAAGGGGGTTTTTTTTTTTCAAACCGCATATCTATATTTCGATTTTTAATTTTAAGACTCAATTATTACATTACGCCCGTGAAAAATCACGAGACATGCAGGATTTTGAAGATGAAAATTTAGGAATAGAAAATCATTTGTATTTTGTAAATTGACTTTATTCGCTTAAACCTTAACAAAATTAATATTAATAAAATAGTAATATAAAAATGTCAAGACCGTGTAATTTGGTGGGGTGACCCTTGCGTGTTGCCTGAGGCGCGCGGTGATTGCGTGTGATTGGTAACACTAATTTATCACAAGTTGTAATTGCAGCGCTATTTCAGCAAGTTACGGACCGACAGACAGACTGACAAAGACATTATTATATTAAGATTATAAACACTTACAAAAAAGATAGTAATATAAAGGACAATTATGCTAATGAGAATGTATTACCCGTTATTTTCAACGGGTAAATAATTCAAGGGATACATAACAAACGTAGGTATGTATAACATATCAAACTTATTATCGTAAGAATTCGACTTTGATTCCGATACCGGCTCATATTTCCGTCTCAGTGCTTGTTTTAAAATAAAACGATATTGAAAGGATTGCCGGATAAAATTCGCGTTCTATAAATACTATTCCGAAACTGCGAATACCATTACGTCGTGTTCACATCAAAACTCACCGTAATATATATTATTGATATCCAACAATAAGGTGAGACGGTTGACACTAATATTTTAAATGATTACAGTTTTTTAATAGACTTGTAATTTTTGTTTTTTGTAGACTTCTACAACCTACCAATTCATGATCGAAATTAAACAATAAGGATGAGCAATATTATGTGGGATAGTGATATACACAGAACTCAAAAGTACTATGTCTTAAGGGGTTGGAAATATCTGAATGCGGCGAGATGTAACGATAGCAAATAAATAATGGAATCTATATTACTTTTGCGATTTTTTTAAGTCTAATTAATAATTCATTTTTATTAATATAAATTAACTTTGTTTAAACCACTTATTTATTGAAAAAAATCAACATGTTTCGAAGCCAATGGCTTCTTCATCAGGAAAACAAAAATAATATTTAAAAATCGAGTAAAAATATTAAAAAGTTATATATGGAAAATGATAATATAAAGTACCTAATTAACATGAAAATAAATTTAAAAGATAACTATTAACTATTTTTTCAATAAATAAGTGGTTTAAACAAAGTTAATTTATATTAATTATAATTATGTTACCACAAAATAAATTTGCTACATTTGAAGAAGAAAAAAAAAATCCAGAATATTTTGAGTGCTGGATTTATGTCACAGAGACATTATTAATCAATTAATAACTAATTGATTAATAATGTCTCTGTAACATAAATCCAGCACTGTTCTGAAAGATTTGAACAAACTCAAAATATTCTGAATTGTAAATACTGGTCAAAAAGGAATTTAACAAAAATTGGAAATAATATTTCCTGGCGTATCCTAGTGTAATGCAAGTATTCGGATGAATTTCATTACACATAATAAAAGGATATTGCTCCCTAAATTCCGTAAAATCAATTGTAGATTTTCTCATTAGCGACATCTGTGGGGATTTAGGGGAATGAAAATGGCTTTGTACAGGCCGCATGGAAAAGGCGCTTACAACTCATATATGAAAGCTTCACGCAATTTGAACATATATACAACTTCCAAAAAATGACTAAGCATGGTATATTCTATCATGGGTGGAAATGGCGAATGTTACAATTGTGTAAAGTGATCACTTAAGCCTACCAAAAGACAGGTCATAAGTCCTGTTACACCCAAATGACTTCTATACCTACTTTCCCATAATTAATACAGTTTCGTCTCTGTGAGATATCTATAATATACACTAAAAAAAAAATCATTTGCTTTAAAATCGAGTAAACAATTTTAATAATCCATATTAAGGGTAGACATTCACTTTACAAGTTTGAAATGTGAAGGTAATCTGTAATTTGATACTGCTTTTTCGAGACGGAGATCTAATAGGTAAACTATGTCCAGTATCAAGTAAACATTCGTGAGTGTCATTTTTTGCGTAAATATTGCTACAGTGAAAGTTCAAGAAAAGGACGAGGAAATAATTGTCGACTTTCTCAGATTAAGTATAAGCTGTCATCTTTCAGTGCTGAAAACTGCATCAATGGTGTCTATACTCGTATTTATATTTAACATCTTAATTATTTCAGTACAGTTATAAGAAAAAATATTCTCTATACAAATAAATGTTCCGTAATTAGGGGTGATTTTAACACACGAAACCAAATTTATAGCCGCGGCCTTTCAGTTAATGCGTATATTTTCTTAATTAGTATATTATAACTAATGTTCAGTTAGTTACTTTTATATCTGAAGTTGTAAAATTGTAGCAAGCATATACAATCTGATAAATAAATTAATAATAAAGATCCACTTTTTCGTGAAAAACGCGAAAGTCGAATCGGTTTTGATCAAAATATGTATATATTACAAAATATAAATATCAAAACCGCTGGATTCATAATGGTGTGACACTAAGAAACTAATCGTATCGTTTTATATTAAAAAGTAACCGCGATAATTTTAAAATTCGAAAAAAATATAGTTGAATGAATTTGATGCAAGCGAGATGAAAATGAGGATTCTACTGGTGAAAAATAGTAATTTTTTAATGTAATATTAGGTCCTTACATATGAAATTGGCGTTTTGCCGTACTGGCAAATTTGATCTCAAATATCTTCTCTTTGGTTAGGAATTCCAAATCCAAATTTATACAGCTATTTACTCATGTATTTGTGTTTTGAAAATTATAATTCATTTGTTTTTTCCTCAATTGTTTTTTTCTTTGCGTCACTCAGTTTACAAAATGAAAACTTGAAATATCGCGTTATTTACGAGTACGAGTTCCACCGTGGCACCAGTGCTGCAGAAACGGCTCGAAGGATTAATGATGTGTATGGCGACGGTGCCGCAAAAGAAAACACAGTGCGTTTTTGGTTCCAACGTTTTCGTTCTGGAAATTTCGACCTGCAGAACAAGCCCCGTGGACGGCCGGAGACCAAAGTTGATAATGAAGAATTGAAGGCTATTGTGGAAGCGGATCCATCGCAAACCACATCCGAGTTAGCTGCAGGCTGCGGTGTTAGTGATAAAACTGTTTTAATCCACTTGAAGCAAATTGGTAAGGTGAAAAAGCTTGAAAGGTGGTACCTCACGAATTGAGTGAAGCAAATCAACAAACGCGCGTTGACTGCTGCGTTGCATTACTCAACCGGCACAATAATGAAGGGATTTTAAATCGAATCATTACCTGTGATGAAAAGTGGATCCTGTACGATAATCGGAAGCGCTCATCGCAATGGCTGAACCCTGCCGAACCAGCCAAACCATGCCCCAAGCGAAAATTGACTCCAAAAAAGTTACTTGTGAGCGTTTGGTGGACTAGTGCTGGTGTCGTTCACTACAGCTTTCTTAAATCTGGCCAGACGAATACCGCAGATGTCTATTGTCAGTAACTGCAAACCATGATGGAAAAGCTAGCTGCTAAACAACCGAGGCTGGTTAATCGCTCTAGGCCACTGCTGCTTCATGATAACGCTAGACCACACACTGCATAACAGACGGCTACCAAATTAGAGGAGCTTCAATTGGAATGTCTAAGACATTCACCGTACTCTCCGGACCTTGCCCCAACAGATTACCATTTTTTTCGAAATTTGGATAACTTCTTGCAAAGGAAAAAATTCAACTCCGATGGGGCAGTCCAAACCGCCTTCAAAGATTTTATTGATTCCCGTCCGAATGGTTTTTTTAGTAAAGGGATCAATGAACTACCTATGAGATGGCAAAAGTGCATAGATAGCAATGGTACATACTTTGATTAAATAAATATATTATAATAAAAAAAAATCGGCTTTATGTTCCTCCCATACTAAACGTCAATTTCATATGTAAGGACCTAATATAATATATAATGCCCGGTGTGAATCAGTTAAGCTTTATAAAAATATTTACGCAGCTTTTTTAGACGTATAATGAATCTTTGAAGAACGACAGATTGAGCAGACTTACACGAGACGCAATGATGTTGATCATCTTACGATCAAAATAATCTATTCGATACTGATATCTCAAGTAAAGCTTCGTGCTAGTACCAGATTACTAAGAATATTGCATATCTACTATAATCCCACTTCATTGTATATCTAATATATAAGCTATAAAAAAGTAACCCATATAAACCAAGTTTTTATTATACTCCCTTTCTTTGTAAAATATAACAACAGTTAAAGACGAATTAAAACATGTAATATAACACTAAACTTACAGTAATTTTATATATTTCTAAAATATCAGATGTTTTGAGCTTTGATAAGACACTTCATGCTTTGAAGATTAAATTCTAAAAACATTTGTCAGTCAATTTAGATTTTCGACATTCGTAGTGAAGTACCTATTATGCATACCGATGAAGTAATTCAAATTTAGAAAATATTCCGCGACGTTATCGGGCCGCCGTTGCTAATCAAACTTTTATAATGATTCCAATTCGAAAAAACCAATAAAATTTCTAAAAATCCGAAATTATACGATAATTTTTTTTTTTTTAACGAAAATTTGATAGATCTTCTTGATCGTCGCCACGAGTCTACTTGACAAGTTTCAGCTCGATTGGATCACGGGAAAAGGGTCAAAAATCGATCCAAAGTTTTTTTTGACGGCAAGCCGGCAAGCAAGCAAGCAGACGCCACGAGATAAAGGGAGTGAAAATGACGTAATTTTACATGTTTGAATTTAAGTTTTACGTTAATTAGTAGCCATAATGACTTAGCTGTGTAAATGAAAACACATATAATTTTCAATAAAAACATGTATAATTTTCTTATACAATGTTTTTAATATATTTTTTTAATGACCTTTTCATCACACTATTTTTGGTCAATGTGCAAGTGCTCTCGAAATATGCACCTCGATACACGGTATTATTAAATAGAGAATTCAATATATTTCGAACGCGATTCACGGCAGCGATTTGCATACGTACTGAGCCATATAGCGTAGCGTTTTGGTGCTAATGATGGACGTTTTTTTATACATAATTATGTTTTTTATATTTCATAATTATTCGCGCCATCTAGTACCTTTAGTGACGAACACTGTTACGTAGAGAATTATGCACTCTTGGCTTTTCATAACTCATTATTTTATATCTTATAATTATTTGCGCCATCCAGCAGTGTTAGTGTCGGAAACTGTTACGCACAAAATTATATATTTCGATACTGTGATTACCGGAATCGAAAGCTATACACACAAAAATCTAAAATATTCCATTAATTTAGTTAATAAAACAAATATTCTGAACACAACAAATATTGTTAACAATTATCATCGAACATAATAATTTCGTTGTCTGTCTGTCGAAGAAATTAACGGCCGGAAATGGGACTTCAACCCCGGGCCAGCAAACCCGAACCGGCCGCAACTTAACGATGTAGCTACCGCCAAGCCTGCGCGACCGGTTAAAAATACAGTACATATAGGACTTAGTAAAGACGCGAACAATTTCATCTTCCGTCCAGCGCAAGAGCCAGGGCTTAAAATAGTACCATTAACTTAATAAGGGGAAATATAAAAAAAATGTTCAAATATTTTGATAAAAGTCGTTATTACTATTTCATGGGTGTCGGCAATAAAAAAGTAAATACCTACTTGTTCATTAAGAACTGGCATGTAAAAGTACCGTCATTTTTGACGGGTTACAGTGAATAAATATTTTCCATATGGCACATATCAATGTTATATTTTACTAGGTAGGTTCCTACTAAAGCGCAGTCAGGGGCGGACATCGGGCTGACGAATCAATAGGTCTCTGTATTTTTTGGTGTAATCCATGTCTCAACGTAAATAATAAGGGATGAATGCGACACTTGTTGATTGCTTATGGCGTAGTCCCACCCTCGAGCTACTGTTGATAGATTTCTATAACTAGTTATGTGTAACGCTAACATACGGGACCCACTGGTTATATGACGTCATCGGGATTGTATTTTTGCACACATCGCGAAATAAGTTGCTATGGAAGTTAACCCTAATGTCAATATCTTGCAATCAAAGTCAGGAACATTTATAATAGCTGGTATTACAGTTTAGTGCAGTTTATTGTATGTAATCTTAATTTTCTTGGTACTTTTTACTACAAACAATTATAGTATTAGGTTCTTTGGAATTCTCAGAAAAATACGAGTATGTCAAGGCAATGATAAGTAGTTTACCGTGCTTTTGTCATAAACCATCTCAATTTTTATTTTATTTATCTGGTTCGGTCTGAATCAGCCAATCCGGCCCTGAGATCAAACTCGTCTAAAATACGTGGAGACATCAGGTGAAGAATGGAAAGTTCTTTGCTTACACGATTCGTCCATCAGCCTAAGTTATGCTAGTTGGATCTGAAAGCAAGTCGTTATATTTTTATGGTTATTCAAGTCAGTGTAGTTTTATTTGTAAGTATGTATTATATGTATTGTTGAAATGAAATACATGCAGCTAAACATTTACATATAATATATTAAAATTATCCGATACTAAATACCCAAATTTTAATTTCATTTATGATGATTACTCATTGTGAATTTTCCATTATCTCTTATCCAATAGATTGTATAATAAAAATTTATTCAGATATTCAAAACATTTAAAATTTGCTTGTGATAAGTAAGACACCTTAGTAGTTCTGTCTGTATGCCTTTTGGCAAAGGCCTCCTCCAATTGCCTCCATTCCTCCCTATCTTTTGCTATTCTGGTCCACGCGCCACCTGCTGTAGCCTTGATCTCATCCACCCATCTCCTAGAAGGCCTGACTCGTTTCTTTTCTCTTCCCCTGATTGTATGTCCAGTCCATTTCAATTGAAGCCTTCTGATGGATGCTTAAACATTCTTCGTTTTTATTTGTTCTTTGATTATTGAATTCTTTATTCTATCTGTTTTTTCCCCAAGATACTTCTCTCCATAGCATTTTGGCATGACTCTAGATTTCTTTCGTGGGCTTTAGTGATCGCCCAGGTTTGACAACCATAAGGTAGGACAGGCAGAATGCAGGTATCGAAGAGTTTCCTTTTGATGTCTATGCTCATATCTCTATTCTTCATGATTTCCTTTAGACTTCAATATTGTTTCCAGGCATTTCCTATTCGTTTATCTATTTCCTTTGTAGTTATGTCGTTTGGTGAAATTATTTGACCTAAGTACACATATCCATCATCATAGTCAATGATTTTGTTATTGACGCGTATTGGTTAATGCTTACCATTCGTCATGGCTTTTGTTTTTTGTGTGTTCATAATTAATCATACTTTACAATTTGCTTTATCCAAGTCACTGAGCATCATCTGCAGCTCGTCTTTCGATTGCGAGAAAATGATCAGGTCGTCAGCGAATCTTAACTGTGATAGATTCTCCCCATTGATTGACATTGTATGGTGTATTTAATTTAATTTATTATATGAGATACGTCTGTTGTTGTTTCCACTAGGTGAATATATTTCATGTCTATTTATAGTTATTTAGTTGTAAAACTCATAATTTGAACATTTTCAATAATTTTAATATTACATTTTGAGTGCTTAATCTCATTATCTCAAAACTACCCCAATGTCACTTAGTGAGTTTTACCTCTAAAGGGACGATATGAAAGTATTCCAATGTACCTATATGTTTTTGAATGATTCTCATGTCTCGCGTTTTGAATATCACTGATTTGTGACTGAAATATATAGGATAATAATATAACAATTATTTGTTTTAGATATTTCGTAACATTATTCAAGAAATAATCGCGTCGTGAGAGAACGACCGGTCGCAGATCAATCATCTCCAGCCGGTGGACCGGCGGCGCGCGGGGAGGGAGCAACAATGGCTCGAGCCGTTACGGAACGTCGAGGAAAAGAAGAGAAAATATGTTGGGAAGAAGGATTGCAGCCGGCCGTGTCAAGTGTCATGAGAAGTCTCGGGGGACGATCCGTCAGTCGTGCGGCGGACAAATTGGCTCTCGTGCAGCCTCCGCGGTCGTGAGCGGCCGACTCAAGTGTCGCAGAAAGAGAAAAGGATCAGCGCGCGGCCCTGTCACTGTCACTGCGCAGCGGAGAGCAGTGATGTCAAACCGTTATTTTAACCGGTTACACGCGGTGCGGTTATTTGAGATTTGTATCTGATTGTATTTACGATTGCTAATTGAGATATGATAGGCATGATGACAGATTTTGAAATAACATTCTATATTGTAGGTACACGTCTACTGTTACCGAAAATAACATCATTTCAGTGATAAACTAAGATTTTACGCAAATAATTGCATTTTAAATCTACATATTTTTAATTTCGCGCAAAAACGACCGCAGCTGTCATTTCATCTACGTAGCGTCAAGCCTCAGTAAACATTGCATTGTGGCTATGGCAACGGTTCAAAGACACGGTGATGGGTACTGAGGCATGACGTCATTCGCTGCGACCGGTGTTTCAATTAAAATGGCGGATTGCACAATTTTATACTTTTACTTCATTGAAAATCTTATTAATCTCAATGTTTGTATTAAAACTGGATCATTTTTTAGAATCTTTCAAAATATTTTATTCTCTAAAGTCAATTATTCTTTAATTCTTTAATACTGTCATCATGTTATTAATTACTGATGGTTGAATATCGAAAAATCAGTTACCAATCATCGACACAATTAAATACAAATCTCAAATAACGGTTAGTGTGTCACTAGTTAAAATTCCATCACTAGCGGAGAGTAGTGATGGTTAAATCGTTATTTTAACTGGTTATTTTCGGTACAGTTATTAGGGATTTGTATCTTATTGTATCGATAATTGGTAACTAAGATGTTCTTGACTATGTCCTTGTTGCCTAGCACCCGTCGAATTGCAAATAATCAGTGGTCAATCATCGACTCAATCCGATACAAATATTAAATAACGGTTAGTGTGTCACCGGTTAAATTGCCGTCACTAGCGGAGAGCGTGGCGCCCGGCGCTGGGACCGCCAAGTGTTCGCCGCAGCTTTTAACTCTGTTGGGCAATCGATGAGCTTCGTCACACCATTAACGTCGCTTATGCGTAATGCCACTCAGACTTATGTACCTCTGTGCATGTTTGCAAATGAGTCATATTTCCATATAGATTTCGAATTGCGCGAATGTTGACATGCAATATTGTGCTAATCCAACGGGTACCCTAGTAAAATTCGTCACGAAAAGCGAATTATAATTAACTCTATTTTTATACGTACGTTCTGAGAACATAATTACTGGATTCTGTCCGCAGAGCGATTATTTTTTAATCAAGATAATTTACAAAAGTCTCACAGAGACGAAGCTACGATTATATGCTGGCTGGCTTAATTGATCTCTCTACACAATGTTTTAATGTTCACTAATTCCACCGCAAGAAGATTCACACGTTATCATTTATTTGTATGCAACTTTCAAAAACTGTAGGTAATCTTGTATTATATGTGACAGTTCGCTATAAATACAATATCAATTGTAAATTATAAACACCAGAATACATACATGTGAATTAAATACGTAAATCTTAAAAACTCAAATACAAATCCACAATACAATAAAACATTAATTAAATTTAACATTAAAAACATTAAATTAAAAAAACAATAAAATAAAATAATAATGTAACGTAAAAGCAAACGTAATATCTTGTAGAGTATTGAGGAGGGACCCACTGCATATCCAGGGCCGTTATATTATAAATAGCTTCCATATCAGCCCTACACTTTCGCCACCCATTCGGTATTTTTTGATGCTAAAGTGGTCACCCTTACGAGATCGCTTCACTGTCTCCTAGGAGAATGATGTACCTACGACCCACACCTACATTTCTGTTTTACTTTGAGCGCGCTTTTTAAAATTGAAAAAAAATAGGCGCTACTTATGTTCACACCTAATAAAATTAATATAATATTAGGTCCTTACATATGAAATTGGCGTTTTGCCGTACTGGCAAATTTGATCTGAAATATCTTCTCTTTGGTTAGGAATTTCAAATCCAAATTTATACAGCTGTTTACTCATGTATTTGTCTTTTGAAAATTATAATTCATTTGTTTTTTCCTCAATTTTTTTTTTCTTTGCGTCACTCAGTTTACAAAATGAAAAACTTGAAATATCGCATTATTTACGAGTACAAGTTCCACCGTGGCACCAGTGCTGCAGAAACGTCTCGAAGGATTAATGATGTGTATGGCGACGGTGCCGCAAAAGAAAACACAGTGCGTTTTTGGTTCCAACGTTTTCGTTCTGGAAATTTCTACCTGCAGTACAAGCCCCGTGGACGGCCGGAGACCAAAGTTGATAATGAAGAATTGAAGGCTGTTGTGGAAGCGGATTCATCGCAAACCACATCCGAGTTAGCTGCAGGCTGCGGTGTTAGTGATAAAACTGTTTTAATCCACTTGAAGCAAATTGGTAAGGTAAAAAAGCTTGAAAGGTGGGTACCTCACGAATTGAGTGAAGCAAATCAACAAACGCGCGTTGACTGCTGCGTTGCATTACTCAACCGGCACAATAATGAAGGGATTTTAAATCGAATCATTACCTGTGATGAAAAGTGGATCCTGTACGATAATCGGAAGCGCTCATCGCAATGGCTGAACCCTGCCGAACCAGCCAAACCATGCCCCAAGCGAAAATTGACTCCAAAAAAGTTACTTGTGCGCGTTTGGTGGACTAGTGCTGGTGTCGTTCACTACAGCTTTCTTAAATCTGGCCAGACGATTACGGCAGATGTCTATTGTCAGCAACTGCAAACCATGATGGAAAAGCTAGCTGCTTAACAACCGAGGCTGGTTAATCGCTCTAGGCCACTGCTGCTTCATGATATCTAAAAGTTGAATTATCTTTAGACGAGTTATTACCAATTGACCTTCATCATCCACCATTAGACATATCCTTCTCATTAAAATCAGACATCAACAAAACTAGTGATATATATAAACGAAATTTCAAGAATTGTAATTATGATAAAGTAAAACAAATTTTAAATAATGTGGAGTGGAATCTGATATCTATAGGCGGTGATGTAAACAACCAGATAGAAAACTTTTATTCTTTAGTCTATGAAATTTTTAATGATTGCATACCGTTTAAAAAAATCAGAATATCAACTCACCCTAAATGGTTTTCAAAGGAATTAGTTACATTGATTACAATAAAAAAACTACAACACAAAAACTATAAAGAAACTAGGTCAGTGCATGATTATATGCTTTTTAGGAAGACTCGAAAAGATTGTTGTATTCTATCCAAGCAGTTACGTAATCATTATCTTACAAAAATTAAGGATCAAACTCCAGAAAACTCCAAATCTTTATACAAATACGTTAAAACTCTTAAAAGCGATTACTATGATTTGCCTAAGACTATGTACTTAAATAATAAGTGGGTCGACACTCCCAAAAGAATTATTGATCTCTTTGCTGATTTTTTTAAGTCGGTATATGATAATTCTGCACAGGGATCATATTCGTCTGTTCAACCACAATTATTCGATGCTATAAACCTTCCTAATGTAGTTCTTAGCCAATCAGAAGTAGAAAAAGGGTTGGTATCGTTGGATGAAAACAAAACACAGGGACCTGATAAGGTACCAACCATCTTCCTAAAAAATTGTTATAAAGAATTATCATTTATTTTGTGTAAAATCTTTAACTTGTCTTTACAAAATGGAACTTTTCCAGAGATTTGGAAAACGAGTTATATTATTCCAGTCTTTAAAAAGGGCAACCACTCGGATATTAAGAATTATCGACCTAATTGTATCCAATCTGCAATACCAAAACTATTTGAACTTTTATTGCTAAATAAAATAAAAGAATACTTATTCAGCATTATATCCCCTCTACAGCATGGATTTATGCCAAACAGATCTACTCTAACAAACCTTATTGCTTTACAAGCCGATGTCTTTGATGCCTTCAAAGATTCTCACCAGCTAGATTGCTGTTATACAGATTTCTCCAAGGCGTTCGATCGAGTCTCTCATAGAGTTCTACTTGATAAATTAAATGCCTTGGGAGTTTCGGGTAACATTAAAGCTTGGCTCGAGAGTTATTTACATAACAGACAAATGATTGTTAGAATAGCTGAGTTAGAGTCTGACTACTTTTGTGCAGTAAGCGGGGTACCACAAGGCTCCCACCTGGGTCCTATTTTGTTCATTATATTCATTAATGATGTAATCCCCATGCTTTTGTTATCCGGTGTGAGGTGTTTGCTATTTGCAGATGATATGAAACTCTATAGAGTAATAAATACGGAACACGACTGCAAACTTCTGCAGAATGCACTGGATATTTTACAGAAATGGTGTGAAGAAAATAAACTTTCTTTAAACATCTCCAAATGTCAAATGCTGAGATTCTGCCGTACCCGGACAATAGTAAACTATGACTACAAAATTAATTGTATAACTTTGAGTGTCGTTGATGAAATTAGAGATCTGGGCGTAATTGTAGACAATAAGTTTTCTCTTGTGTCACATATCAATTGCACAGTTGATAGAGGCTTAAGAACCCTAGGTTTCGTACTCAGATTAAGTAAAGATTTCAAAAATATTGGAACTTTTAAACTATTATTTAAGAGTCTGGTTAGACCAGTATTAGAAACAAATTCATTTGTATGGAGCCCTCAATATGCTGTTCATGTGTCACATTTAGAGAGAACACAAAATAAATTTCTCCGTTTTATCAATTATAAACTTAATTTACCATCAACACATATTGATTCTAACTTTTTAAGATCATTTTGCTCTCTTGATAAATTGGAAATAAGAAGAATTGTAGCTGATCTCGTCTTTTTTCACAAAATAATTAACGGGAAAATCGACTGTCCACAACTGTTGGAACGAATCTGTTTGCGAGTTCCATCCCGAGTAACCAGAAATTACGCAGGGTTTGCCTTGGAAGCTGCGACAACTAATTACTTTTTAATTCACCACTTCAAAGGCTTCCCAGACTTGTTAACAGATTTGAACAGTTAGACGTTTTTTCCACAAATTTAAATAAATTCAAACATACAATTCGCAATATTCTTAATCAACAATGAACTTTCCTCTATGTCTAAAAATAATCCTCAAATATATGTAATTATCACTCTTTTCTTGTATTCTTATCCTATAAAAAAAAAAATTCTTAATTTATATTTCTGTAATTATCGCTAATCCTATAAAACATATGATGTATTTATAGATTTATGAAATTATGGATTCTGTGTTTAAGTTTAGTTGTAGAGCTCTTTTTATATTTCTGTTATTATGTCATTTTATATTTCTTTATATGACTTTTTTTATTTTCTTTTTATATTTCTCATTACCGACATGTATTACCCAATGTTTATGTAAATGCTCTGATGGGCGTATATATACTGAAATAAATAAATAAATGAGGTTATGATGATAGCCGCGTATCTGTTTATGTTAATGAGTTTATCGAAAAGTAAGAGGAGAAAAAAGAGGAGAATGCGAAATTATTTACTGCAAAGAGAAAGAAGGACGAACATTCTATGCGATCTTCGATCGATACAGCTCGATGAGTTCAAGAACGATTTCGTTTTCCCGCATTGTCATCTTGACAGATACAGCGCATGCGTATTCACTTGTAAACATACCACGTGGTACTGACGCTCCGCGGAATGTTGCAGTGAGTACGCTCGGGTACCGTGCGCATGGCAACGTTGCCACGGCACGTAGAAATGCCTCGCTATGTTGTGCGCGACGTCGTGGAACATTGCACGACGTTGCAACGTCACGTAGACTCTATGCCGCGCGTGCTGTTGAAGAACAATTTGTGCCCTAGTGAAAACATGGCTTTATTCCCAATTTCCTGTTTACTTCTGATATGAAAAATAATATTATGTAGGTATAGTTTTTATCATTGTTTCTGGATTTTAAAATATCATTTTATTCTGAATAACAACTTTATAAACAATATATTTTGCAATGTAGAGAATAATGAAGAAGTAGATAACATGTAGTTAAGTGAGATTTATCTTAAGTACAACTATCCTATTCTCGCAACAGCCAACGTTCAAAAAATGTTTTTATAAATATTTCTCTGTAAATTGAGAATTTGCAGTAATTTTAGCATGGACGGTACATTACTCATTCATTGTGTTAAATTGAAAATGTTACAAAATTCGTGTAAAGTCATCTAGCAAATATCTATGTTGTTTAGACAAAGTTAGATTGCGGAAGTAGTTGTTAAGGCGATCGTCTAGCAGAATGAGCAAATTTTTGTACTGAAATATCTCATTTTAAAATTTATTCATCAGGTTACGTATATTTTAAATACAAATATCTTGTTAAAATGTCACAAACTAAATTATATAATTGATTAATAAATTACCAAACCTTCGATGTTTTAAAAATGAAGAAAATTCCTCCACTTTGTGGGCCTTTTATGACTGAATGGCATATTGAGATGTCTTTTTTATTCAATAATATTACAAACGTTTATCTTAAATTTATTACAATTATTGCAAAATCTGTTAGTTTGTTTACATTCAATTTATATTTTAAAAAACACTGTTATTAAAAATTTTTTGTGGGTTCTTTTCAATCCTTTTTAGATATTTTACAACTTTTTTCTTTAATAAATTAAAGGAATAGACATTTTTATTTTAAAATTAATACAAAAAATCAAAAAATTATTCTCGATTTCATATTTTAGCTATTTAATCAAGGCACTGCGTATTGTGTCATAAATACGTTGCGTCTTGATTAAATATCTAAAATCAGAAATATCGACAAAGATTTTTTTTTGTTTTTATTATAAAATTATATCTAATTAAATCTAATAATTAAATCTATTCTTTTGACTATTGATGTAAAAGAGTTGTCAACCATGTAAAAAGAGTTGAAAAAACCCACAAAATAATAAAATATTTTTAAAAAACAGTATTTTTTAAAACATAAATTGCAAGGAAACAAACTAACATATTTTGCTATAATTGTAATAAATTTAAGAAAATCGTTTACTTTGTAATATTATCGAATAAAAAAGACATCTCAACAGGCCATTCAGTCATAAAAGGCCCACAAAGTGGAGCAATTTTCTTCATTATTAAAACTTCGAAGGTTTGGTAATTTATTAATCAATTATATAATTTAGTTTGTGACATTTTAATTAGATATTTGTATTGAAAATATACGTAACCTGATCAATAAATTTTAAAATGAGATATGTCAATACAAAAATGTGATAAAAAACGCAAAATAAGGTATGAGAAAAAATGGTGAAATTTGCTCAATCTGCTAGACGATCGCCTTAATAAGAAAATGGATTCCGCCCAGGATTTAGTCCAATAGTAGCACCGGCCATGATGAGACACAAGTCTGAAAAAACTTTTACACCCGAATAAATTGACCAATAACTACGAAAAGATTATAATTAAGCATTGCTTTCTTCTTGTATACCTATTCTGACTCCACAGCCCTCATTATTTATATTATTGTGAGTGATGTTCAAGTGTAAGGATGATTTTTAACCTAAATATATATCACACTTAAAAATCATTTGTTTATAAGTAAGTAGGGTCACATTTACATAATAATCATTTGATTATAAGGATAGGAGGTACCTACCAGTGGCGTGCAGCGCATACAAGCAAAAAAGCTATGCATTAGTAAAGATTCTGACAAACAAATATTAATTAAATAATCCTTATCTTAAGAAAAAGTTGATTTAAAATCCTAGCCGTAATTCGTCCTACGGCTAGAAGTTTTATTTCTGACGTTTCCATTTAACGTGACGTATCTATCTGTTTTTTTATCAATTTAAAATTCTAGCCGTAAGCCTACGGCTAGAATTTTTATTTCCGACTTTTCTGTGCTTAACTTCATGTCAATTCTTCATTTATTTCGCCAACCAATTTGTTCCACAGATACAGTCAAGTCGAGAAAAAAACCGTGTATTTTTAATGCTGCGAGTTTTGTGCAATAGCGTCCTTCTTCGAAAGGTCCTATGCCAGGCGCACGTCATGCAGAAATGTTATTTTTTACAAATTCCACCCAAAACTTTCGGTGTCAATTTCATGTCTTTTCTATGGTAAATATAAATACGAATACGACAAATACCATGTGTTATCTGTCATATCATAATGATATCATAAAATGTTTGATTTATTTTTGTGAAAAGAAACGTATATCTGAAATTAGTGTTGTTCCTGATTTAATTATATATAAATCGTCTTCGAAATATATTGAAATTTTTCGCCGTATTCGGTATACCTATATAAAATATTTATTTATTTAGGAAATATTGTTTACAATACTTCTTTTATAGTGCAGTTATGTTTGTGGATTAAAGCTACTCAAAATAGTTCATTATATATAGTTAATTTTTTTTTAAATGTATATACCCTTATAGGTATATGCGTATATATATATATATATATATTTTTAATACAGGTATATAGTCGGTCACAGCATAACCTAAGTTTATACTCACTGCACGCCACTGGGAGGTACCTACAGGTCCTTGTGTCCCAGCGATTGCTAACCGAATTAACAATTATAGTTAGGTACCAATCATCTTTACAAATGAACATTAATCATGGTTTATCTATTCTTTACATACTATGGTGTAACTTAACTAAATGTTAGGTTATGAAATATAACTTATAATTAACTTAAAAGGCTGCGCGACGGCTACAACTAAGCAAGCGCTCAACAATAAGATATTCTAAACAGAACAAGGAATAAATTTTGAATATTTGAATACGAGACAACTTGTTTTCATGTAGGTATGTTTTCCATTAAATATGATTTAATACTAACTCCTATTTTACTTAAGTTAAATTATACACTATCACATAAAAATTCAACCAGACAACTTCAGACAGAACACAGCCTAAAAACTAGCGAACA
>JADDOH010024255.1:0-58309 GCA_016648135.1 Agrypnia vestita
AGAAGTAGAAAAAGGGTTGGTATCGTTGGATGAAAACAAAACACAGGGACCTGATAAGGTACCAACCATCTTCCTAAAAAATTGTTATAAAGAATTATCATTTATTTTGTGTAAAATCTTTAACTTGTCTTTACAAAATGGAACTTTTACAGAGATTTGGAAAACGAGTTATATTATTCCAGTCTTTAAAAAGGGCAACCACTCGGATATTAAGAATTATCGACCTATTTGTATCCAATCTGCAATACCAAAACTATTTGAACTTTTATTGCTAAATAAAATAAAAGAATACTTATTCAGCATTATATCCCCTCTACAGCATGGATTTATGCCAAACAGATCTACTCTAACAAACCTTCTTGCTTTACAAGCCGATGTCTTTGATGCCTTCAAAGATTCTCACCAGCTAGATTGCTGTTATACAGATTTCTCCAAGGCGTTCGATCGAGTCTCTCATAGAGTTCTATTTGATAAATTAAATGCCTTGGGAGTTTCGGGTAACATTAAAGCTTGGCTCGAGAGTTATTTACATAACAGACAAATGATTGTTAGAATAGCTGAGTTAGAGTCTGACTACTTTTGTGCAGTAAGCGGGGTACCACAAGGCTCCCTCCTGGGTCCTATTTTGTTCATTATATTCATTAATGATGTAATCCCCATGCTTTTGTTATCCGGTGTGAGGTGTTTGCTATTTGCAGATGATATGAAACTCTATAGAGTAATAAATACGGAACACGACTGCAAACTTCTGCAGAATGCACTGGATATTTTACAGAAATGGTGTGAAGAAAATAAACTTTCTTTAAACATCTCCAAATGTCAAATGCTGAGATTCTGCCGTACCCGGACAATAGTAAACTATGACTACAAAATTAATGGTATAACTTGAGTGTCGTTGATGAAATTAGAGATCTGGGCGTAATTGTAGACAATAAGTTTTCTCTTGTGTCACATATCAATTGCACAGTTGATAGAGGCTTAAGAACCCTAGGTTTCGTACTCAGATTAAGTAAAGATTTCAAAAATATTGGAACTTTTAAACTATTATTTAAGAGTCTGGTTAGAACAGTATTAGAAACAAATTCAGTTGTATGGAGCCCTCAATATGCTGTTCATGTGTCACATTTAGAGAGAACACAAAATAAATTTCTCCGTTTTATCAATTATAAACTCAATTTACCATCAACACATATTGATTATAACTTTTTAAGATCATTTTGCTCTCTTGATAAATTGGAAATAAGAAGAATTGTAGCTGATCTCGTCTTTTTTCACAAAATAATTAACGGGAACATCGACTGTCCACAACTGTTGGAACGAATCTGTTTGCGAGTTCCATCCCGAGTAACCAGAAAATACGCAGGGTTTGCCTTGGAAGCTGCGACAACTAATTACTTTTTTAATTCACCACTTCAAAGGCTTCCCAGACTTGTTAACAGATTTGAACAGTTAGACGTTTTTACCACAAATTTAAATAAATTCAAACATACAATTCGCAATATTCTTAATCAACAATGAACTTTCCTCTATGTCTAAAAATAATCCTCAAATATATGTAATTATCACTCTTTTCTTGTATTCTTATCCTATAAAAAAAAAATTATTAATTTATATTTCTGTAATTATCGCTAATCCTATAAAAAATATGATGTATTTATAGATTTATGAAATTATGGATTCTGTGTTTAAGTTTAGTTGTAGAGATCTTTTTATATTTCTGTTATTATGTCATTTTATATTTCTTTATATGACTTTTTTTATTTTCTTTTTATATTTCTCATTACCGACATGTATTACCCAATGTTTATGTAAATGCTCTGATGGGCGTATATATACTGAAATAAATAAATAAATGAGGTTATGATGATAGCCGCGTATCTGTTTATGTTAATGAGTTTATCGAAAAGTAAGAGGAGAAAAAAGAGGAGAATGCGAAATTATTTACTGCAAAGAGAAAGAAGGACGAACATTCTATGCGATCTTCGATCGATACAGCTCGATGAGTTCAAGAACGATTTCGTTTCCCCGCATTGTCATCTTGACAGATACAGCGCATGCGTATTCACTTGTAAACATACCACGTGGTACTGACGCTCCGCGGAATGTTGCAGTGAGTACGCTCGGGTACCGTGCGCATGGCAACGTTGCCACGGCACGTAGAAATGCCTCGCTATGTTGTGCGCGACGTCGTGGAACATTGCACGACGTTGCAACGTCACGTAGACTCTATGCCGCGCGTGCTGTTGAAGGACAATTTGTCCCCTAGTGAAAACATGGCTTTATTCCCAATTTCCTGTTTACTTCTGATATGAAAAATAATATTATGTAGGTATAGTTTTTATCATTGTTTCTGGATTTTAAAATATCATTTTATTCTGAATAACAACTTTATAAACAATATATTTTGCAATGTAGAGAATAATGAAGAAGTAGATAACATGTAGTTAAGTGAGATTTATCTTAAGTACAACTATCCTATTCTCGCAACAGCCAACGTTCAAAAAATGTTTTTATAAATATTTCTCTGTAAATTGAGAATTTGCAGTAATTTTAGCATGGACGGTACATTACTCATTCATTGTGTTAAATTGAAAATGTTACAAAATTCGTGTAAAGTCATCTAGCAAATATCTATGTTGTTTAGACAAAGTTAGATTGCGGAAGTAGTTGTTAAGGCGATCGTCTAGCAGAATGAGCAAATTTTTGTACTGAAATATCTCATTTTAAAATTTATTCATCAGGTTACGTATATTTTAAATACAAATATCTTGTTAAAATGTCACAAACTAAATTATATAATTGATTAATAAATTACCAAACCTTCGATGTTTTAAAAATGAAGAAAATTCCTCCACTTTGTGGGCCTTTTATGACTGAATGGCATGTTGAGATGTCTTTTTTATTTAATAATATTACAAACGTTTATCTTAAATTTATTACAATTATTGCAAAATCTGTTAGTTTGTTTACATTCAATTTATATTTTAAAAAACACTGTTATTAAATTTTTTTTGTGGGTTCTTTTCAATCCTTTTTAGATATTTTACAATTTTTTTCTTTAATAAATTAAAGGAATAGACATTTTTATTTTAAAATTAATACAAAAAATCAAAAAATTAGCTATTTAATCAAGGCACTGCGTATTGTGTCATAAATACGTTGCGTCTTGATTAAATATCTAAAATCAGAAATATCGACAAAGATTTTTTTTTGTTTTTATTATAAAATTATATCTAATTAAATCTAATAATTAAATCTATTCTTTTGACTATTGATGTAAAAGAGTTGTCAACCATGTAAAAAGAGTTGAAAAAACCCACAAAATAATAAAATATTTTTAAAAAACAGTATTTTTTAAAACATAAATTGCAAGGAAACAAACTAACATATTTTGCTATAATTGTAATAAATTTAAGAAAATCGTTTACTTTGTAATATTATCGAATAAAAAAGACATCTCAACAGGCCATTCAGTCATAAAAGGCCCACAAAGTGGAGCAATTTTCTTCATTATTAAAACTTCGAAGGTTTGGTAATTTATTAATCAATTATATAATTTAGTTTGTGACATTTTAATTAGATATTTGTATTGAAAATATACGTAACCTGATCAATAAATTTTAAAATGAGATATGTCAATACAAAAATGTGATAAAAAACGCAAAATAAGGTATGAGAAAAAATGGTGAAATTTGCTCAATCTGCTAGACGATCGCCTTAATAAGAAAATGGATTCCGCCCAGGATTTAGTCCAATAGTAGCACCGGCCATGATGAGACACAAGTCTGAAAAAACTTTTACACCCGAATAAATTGACCAATAACTACGAAAAGATTATAATTAAGCATTGCTTTCTTCTTGTATACCTATTCTGACTCCACAGCCCTCATTATTTATATTATTGTGAGTGATGTTCAAGTGTAAGGATGATTTTTAACCTAAATATATATCACACTTAAAAATCATTTGTTTATAAGTAAGTAGGGTCACATTTACATAATAATCATTTGATTATAAGGATAGGAGGTACCTACCAGTGGCGTGCAGCGCATACAAGCAAAAAAGCTATGCATTAGTAAAGATTCTGACAAACAAATATTAATTAAATAATCCTTATCTTAAGAAAAAGTTGATTTAAAATCCTAGCCGTAATTCGTCCTACGGCTAGAAGTTTTATTTCTGACGTTTCCATTTAACGTGACGTATCTATCTGTTTTTTTATCAATTTAAAATTCTAGCCGTAAGCCTACGGCTAGAATTTTTATTTCCGACTTTTCTGTGCTTAACTTCATGTCAATTCTTCATTTATTTCGCCAACCAATTTGTTCCACAGATACAGTCAAGTCGAGAAAAAAACCGTGTATTTTTAATGCTGCGAGTTTTGTGCAATAGCGTCCTTCTTCGAAAGGTCCTATGCCAGGCGCACGTCATGCAGAAATGTTATTTTTTACAAATTCCACCCAAAACTTTCGGTGTCAATTTCATGTCTTTTCTATGGTAAATATAAATACGAATACGACAAATACCATGTGTTATCTGTCATATCATAATGATATCATAAAATGTTTGATTTATTTTTGTGAAAAGAAACGTATATCTGAAATTAGTGTTGTTCCTGATTTAATTATATATAAATCGTCTTCGAAATATATTGAAATTTTTCGCCGTATTCGGTATACCTATATAAAATATTTATTTATTTAGGAAATATTGTTTACAATACTTCTTTTATAGTGCAGTTATGTTTGTGGATTAAAGCTACTCAAAATAGTTCATTATATATAGTTAATTTTTTTTTAAATGTATATACCCTTATAGGTATATGCGTATATATATATATATATATATTTTTAATACAGGTATATAGTCGGTCACAGCATAACCTAAGTTTATACTCACTGCACGCCACTGGGAGGTACCTACAGGTCCTTGTGTCCCAGCGATTGCTAACCGAATTAACAATTATAGTTAGGTACCAATCATCTTTACAAATGAACATTAATCATGGTTTATCTATTCTTTACATACTATGGTGTAACTTAACTAAATGTTAGGTTATGAAATATAACTTATAATTAACTTAAAAGGCTGCGCGACGGCTACAACTAAGCAAGCGCTCAACAATAAGATATTCTAAACAGAACAAGGAATAAATTTTGAATATTTGAATACGAGACAACTTGTTTTCATGTAGGTATGTTTTCCATTAAATATGATTTAATACTAACTCCTATTTTACTTAAGTTAAATTATACACTATCACATAAAAATTCAACCAGACAACTTCAGACAGAACACAGCCTAAAAACTAGCGAACAAATTAGCTACTAGAATGCGACCACTATAACTTGGCGCGCGAGGGACGGCGTCCCTGTCGCGTAACAGAAGTTGCCAGGGTGTAAATTTATTACACTATACATAATGTACAGAATGTCCGGTGACCGGTGTCGTAGCCTTTAACAGAAATTTGGTCGGGCAGCACTAAAGAAACCAAGCCGTAATGGCGGCCGTTCTATCTGTCAAACTGTCAGACGGTAATATCGGTCCATTATTTGCTTTTTCAGCTTCTTTATACTTCATTGGCAATTGTTCTTACACCATCCCGGACTGTTTAGGATGTTTTGGACATAATAATTCAGTGTATATTGGTAATCAAGATGTCACAGCTCCCGAGCAAATACAAAATTGTACTGAATGACAAGGCGAGGGGCGGGTTTTAGTTCCAAAGTCGCCGCACGCCAAGTTATAGTGGTCAAGCAATACAGTGTGAGATTTTCTGACGCCACTTTGGAATCGTCAAAGCTAGACTAGCATGGCGGATATAGGGTTGTATCTCATAACTTTGGACAGAAGTATCCAGGTGAGGCTGGTCAGGGCGCAGAGGGCCACTCCGCCCCAGCCCAGGTCCAGGGACCAGGCCGTGGAGAACACCCTGGCTCCGAGCAGTTCCAGGGCGGCTTCCTGATTCCCGCCGCCGATCACTCCGTCGATCGTTCCATCGGGACCGGCCCCCTCGTTCCTCGGCTTTCCTTGCAGACGCTTGAAGTGGATTATCATGAGGGTAAACAGAGCAAACAGCGCTGAAAATTGAACAAAATAAGTTTTATTAGTTCTATATTATATTTAATCACTGCATCACTTGTGTAATGAACGTAAATTGGTTTCTTTTTATTTATCAAACATCTCTTTTTACTCCCTTTCTTTTAACTCGTAGTGTCTGCTAGTCTGCGGAAAAAACTTTGGATAGATTTTTAACCCTTTTACCGTGATCCAATCGAGCTGAAGCTTTGCAGACAGACTCGTGGCGACGATAGAAATGATCTAACAAATTTTCGCTTAAAAGTAATAATTATAGTATAATTTTGGATTTTTCGAAATTTTTTATTACCCGCTTTCGTAGCAACGCTTTCGAGCCCAACGCATAGGTTACGCGCCAATACTGTTTCCATAGTAAATAAGAGAGGGAGTATAATAAAAACTTGGTTTATATAGGTTAGTTTTTTAATTTATCAAACTTCTCTTTTTATTTATTAAACTTATCTTTTTAATTTACACAAATCTATTATAATATGTACTTGAATCTTTTTAACTGCAATCTAAATTTGCACACACTTATTATATGTATTTGAATATCTTTAAATGTATATCTGTCTTATGTGATTTTTTTTATTTTATATTTTGTATAATTTGTAAAAGCCCATCCTTATGGGCCCTTGCGTTAAATAAATAATTTTTAAAAAAATCAAGAAGGGTACAATAGCCGGCAAACATCTTGAACATTGGCTTTAGCTGCGCAGAAGACATATTTCGGGTCTCAGGGGTGAGGTAGTATGGAGTGTGCATGCGCAAACTTTCCCCCACTACGCCAAACATTTTCACGATATTTGCCGGCTACTCTACTTGTGGTGTATTCAGGTAGGACACCTTTACGAGAATAGAAGACATTGCCATAAAAAGAGCAAGCACCAGCTCTCTCACACTCTATTTAGCTGGCATGCAGACAGCATAGGATCTCGTTAGGGTCGGTTGACACTTCTGTATCGGAGAATAAATTGGAGAATCCCATAAACCATTCTGCCTTTTGTTTTTCTCCATATCCCGAGTTGGGGGATGCATAACAGTACTTTAAAAGAAACGTGTAAAAAGCACTTTATTTGTATAAAATCATCTATTGTTGTCGTCCCTTTTTATCAAAGAATGAATTAAAGTGACAAATAAGATTCTTCGGTATTTAAATGATATGAAAAATTAATAAGCTTGTCATCTGGAAAAGTATGAAATAGAAAATGCATAGAGAATACATTGAGATTCAAACTGAAAAAAAAATAGAGTTCTCACGTAAGACGTCTTCTGCTTTATAATTTTTTTTCTGCTTTAAATATTTTATTTCTATTAAGTGTGCCAATTTAATTCATTGAAGGGAGTTGTTACTTAATTTGTAACTAAGTTCGTTTTAAATGGTATAATGATCAGATTTGCATCATTGAACTGTAACGTTAAATGTAAATTAATCACGAGGTAGAATGTTAATTTATATTTTTAACTAGGTATGGAAATCGAATAAACCAACCAGCAAGCAGGTACATCACTCCAGTGACCAGAACAGCACTAATTTGATGTTTGCAGATTCCAAAAGCTCCAACCAACGCTGCGCTCCCAAGCACGATGAGGCAGACCAGAGCGCAAGAGATGGACAGGTTCTGCATTCCTGGAAGAATTAAACAAATTTGTCATATGGAAAGTATTTATCGTAGTGTATCCTTATTTATGTGTCATATGGATAGTTTTCCGGGATATTCTGCCGTGTATATGTGACCTATCTGGCCAACGTTTCGGATCCCATTGCAGGGTCCATCATCTGGGCTGATGTGATGAGTGTGTGTTGAAGTGTAGGTTAAGTATTGCCTTGCAATACCGTACCGAAGTCAGGGTGTCTCCAAGTTTGTGTTATGTTAAGTACTGGATTGCAGTACCGTGTCGAAAGCAGGGTGTGTGTATCTTGATGCAGTGTGTTGTGTATCTACTAACGGATGTCGGACTGTGCGGATCGTCGATTTGATTTTTCCTGCAGCGCTGGATACCACGAGGATTTTAACTTAAGACCGTCATCCCTATTAGTTTACCGGGTGCTTGTATATTTCAATTGCTTATTTGACCAGGCGCGTGTGTGTATATCCTTATTTATGTGTCATATGGAAAATATTCATCGTAGTGTATCATTATTTAGTAAAGATAAGTCCTATGTGGGTAAATACTAAATATCCTACGCTTGGCAGGGGCGTGCAGTGCTTGCGAGTGTTCCGGACATCGGCCGTGGCAACACCAAACGACCATCGACGTCTATGTCTATGGAGAGAATGTTCGACAGATGTGGCGCCGCACAGCAAGCCCAATTCCGCTCCCTTGCATCGACGATTGCGCACGTTTCGTATCTGTTCTCAATGTGTAAATTAACTTGAAACTTGTGAACATTTTTATATTGGATTGTAGGTTATGAAATTTATTATGTAAAACAACCAAGTGAAATGATTTTGTGCCATTAAATAGAACCGTATCTATGAATGTTTTATTTAAATCAATTAATGTCATCACCATAGATTTCCTTTCAATGGTTTGCTGTAAGTGCCGATGTCACTTAATAATTATGGTAGCGCGCACATAAAATGGTAAAAACGCAAAAAAACGATGCGATACAAATATGTATAAATGAAACAATCTACATCATTAAGGCACAGTTTATTGAAATTACTCTAGTACCATTAGAATCTTTAGTTATTTAGTTCTAAAGTCTACCGCCACAGTCCGGCGAAGCGCTATCGTCGAGTTATTCTTCACTTATTACAATTGATAGTCACAATTTTGAGTCTTGGTCACGGGCGCATGGCAGATGCAATAAACCTTAGAGCCATGTATTCACTAGGGGACAAATCGCGAAACATTCCGCACGGCATGTCGCATCAACATCTACGCTCATGTTTCGGGGACAATGACGCGGTCATTCGACGTGTACACACCGGGACTCGCATATAACTTGTCGCGGAAATGTCGCCCGATGAGGTTGTGATGACAGCTGCGTATCTATTTATTTTAACGAGTTTATTGAAACGTAAGGAGAAAAATGTGGTGGGTGCGAAATTATTTACTGCAAAGAGAAAGAAGGATGGATATTCTATGCGATCTTCGAATGTCTGTTGGATCTTTTGTCAATTTCATTCGAATTACAACAACTGATTTTGACCATTTATTACAAGTAATCGGGCCTTCCATAGCCAAGCAAGACAATATTAAGGAACGCTGTTGGCCCTCACATCATTTTATTTTTATATCACGGTTTAAGTGTCCCACAAAATTGTACGGCTTTGGTAGAGCGCTATGAGTTGGAGAAAAATTTCGTTTCCCCACATTAATGTCATGTTGACGGATACAGCGCATGCGCATTCCCTTGTAAACATACCACGTGGTACTGACGCGCAGCACGATGTTGCCGTGAGCTCGTTGGGTACCGTTGCCGCGGCACGTAGAAATGCCCCGATATGTTATGCGCGACGTCGCGGAACAGTGCACGACGTTGCAACGTCACGTAGACTCTATGCTGCGCGTGATGTTGAGGGAAAATTTGTCCCCTAGTGAATACATGGCTTAAATATGAAATGTGATATATTTACTGTGTTGCCAGTCTGCTCTCGGCTCCTCGCCCCGCGCTCCCTCGGTGCCCCCCGCCAGGTAGTTGACGCAGGAGAAGGCCTTGGGAAACCCCACCCTCGACAGCAGCATTATCTCTTCATCTGCAACATTGCACACTTATAGTGAGGTGGACGCAGGGTGGTGTCTAGCAGTGAAACCGGTTCCACATAACCGTTATTTGAGATTTGTATTTAATTATATAGATACAGAAGCCGGCAAACATCCTGACAATTTTCGGCGTAGTGGGGGGACGTTTGCGCACGTACCATTCTACCAACGAGACCCAAAATTTGTCTTCTGCGCATTCTCCCATTACGCCACAAATTTTCAAGGTTTGCCGGCAACTGTAACTAGCCGTTGCACGGGTTAAGTATTAAGTTGAAAATAAATTTGTGGAGGGGAACAAAGGTTCGATTCGAATGCTATAGGTTTGCATCTAAAATATATCAGGGGGAGGGGAAAGGATAAACGAAGAGGGGGGAAATGTCGCCTATGTTACCCGCCAGGTCTTAAAGAATATGTTTTCAAATTTTGAGTCCGATCGGTCAAATAGTACAGATTTACTTCGAAAATATATCAGGGGAGGGGAATGGTTGAAATAATAGAGGGGAAATGTCGCCTTTGTTACCCGCCGGGTCCTAAAGCATAAGTATGCAAAATTTGAATCGAATCAGACAAACGGTGTAGATTTGTATGGAGAACAGACAGACATACAAATTTCCAATTTACGATCAACCGGTTTTGAGACGTACCCGTCTCTTCGTCAGGACCAACACTTCACTACTATATTCACAACACTATACATTTCTACAATGGTTTATATTTGTATAAACCATTGTAGAAAACTTGTATATTTCTGATTGTTCAGTACGCTATTTAGTACATGCTTGTCCTTGACAAGATTAACACGTATGTGATAAATATTGGTGAAAAATTAATAACTGGTTGTGGTGTATAGTTTTGTGAACATAGTAGTGTAGTGTTGATCCTGACGAAGAGACGGGTACGTCTCGAAACCGGTAGACCTAAAATCTGGTAGTGATACAAATTTAACTAACACTCTATTTCATTATTGTTTTTTAGTTTTATGTAAAAGTTAATCACTGTCCCCTTAACTAGACCGCAGGCGCGTGCAGTGAGAATAAGAAGCATGACTTTTTCCTAGGCATATAATAGAAACCGAAATTAGAGACATATCTCGTAATATGCCAATCACAATAATTAACATATTATTCAGATTTTAATATTTCATATTATTCTGCCAGATAAATATTTAATTTCAATTTTTTTTCAAATATACATTTCAATAAAAATCATGCTTCTTGTTCTCACTGCACGCCGCTACTAGACCGAGGACTGTGGTAAAGGAGTCGGCTTGATCCGTTGTGTGCAAATGTGAAATCTCAACAATAACGTTGTTCTCTAGATAAACAAAATAAAAACAAAATATGAATTATAAAAATTATAAAATTAAAAATATAATAACTCGGTTTATAAAAATAAAATGAATTTTTAGAACAAAATATCGTCGATTACCAACGGATACGACGAATCCGAAATAGAAGTATGAAGTAGGTATAATACATTGACACAAATTAATTAGATATTTATTTATATTGGTGTTTATAAAAGTGAAATATAAATACTTAAAGGAAAAAGCTGAAAAGAAAAAATCACAAAGCAAAAATACCTGTTAAGGTGACACAGAGAGTCCAGATCCCTCCATTCATGGGAACCAGGAAGGTGTTTCTTAAAATCCTTTCTTCCCGATTCTTGTCCATTACCTGGAAGAGAACAGATGTGGTTAAAGCTTCCTCATATCTATTCATGACATTTATTTTGATGGTTAGTGGATAATTTTTTAACATCAACGAAGACTAAAATATGTCATGCAAGTTGTTCTCAATGTTCTTATTTACATCAAACATAATTATTTCGTTGTTTGTCTGTCGCAAAGTCTGTTAATTGCTGGCAATTAGAGTGTGACACGCAATCAGCGCGCAGTATATGTTAAGCGGTCACGCAAGGCAAGTCGTTATTATTATTTCCTGTGATTTTTCAGGGGCGTATGGCTAGTCCTCAATATAAACGGGTATCACACGGGACTAGTGCGGTGGTTTCTTTAGCCCGTATACCCAAGCGCCAATATTTATTATAAAAAAACTAGGCTTACGCTTCGAAATTTTTTTTCGGAGTTGGATCGCTCTTACGGCGCAGTAATGACGCTGCGGCGCACATCACGTCACACGATTAACGTGTGCGTTATAATTAACTTCGCCTGACGACGATAAAAATAATCTAACAAATTTTCGTTTAAAAAATTTAGTAATTATAGAATAATTTTGGAATTTTCGAAATTTTAATGTTTTTTTCAAATTGGAATCATTACAAATGAGTAATGACCCCGACGCGTGCAGTGGGCACGAAACCCGATTTAATGAAAAGGGGAGTATAATAAAAACTTGGTTTTTATGGGTTAGTTTTTTTTTAAGCCATGTTATTATATTATATTTTTAATTTTATAATTTTTATAATTCTCTACATTGTTTAAATTCTACTGCTACACAACAGATTAATCTGACTTCTTTGCGACAGTTCTCTGTCTAGTTAAGGAGTCTAAATTTTACATAAAACTAAAAAATAATAATGAAATACGTGGGCTTTAACCATGCGCAATTGTTTGATTGTTTGTTTAAATGTAGAATTTGAGTGCCTCGTGTCTCGTAAACATTAACAATCTACCATTTATTTATTATTTTTCTTATTTATGGCATTGGATTTTTGCGGTGTTTTTGTATGCTCACCACCCACGGCCCGGAAGCGCGAAAGTGGTGGGGGAGGCGAGCGCATAAAAACGGGGACACTCGGGCGCACCGGTCTCTTTGAATTCCCGGTTCCCGCTTAGTATAGACAGGGCTCTATTACGCTCGGTCGGCAGCAAACCACATCGTTTGTAATAAACTGGAGTAATCACTGTTTCGCGTATTACTCCACCTAAAACCCCACCACTGTATTCCCAGGCGGGAATACACCACAACTTTTCACCTAGGAGTATTACGTACTAAATAGATAATAGTGTAAAGGTATTTACAGCTTATTCACGATTATGGATCTATATTATTATGCATATCTCGAAAATAAATCCCATGTTGAATTTTTTTTAGCAAGCTAATATTAAGAAAAAGATTTTATAAAATCAATTTTCATGTATTGTTCGTATTCTTGCAATGGTTATAGCATCCATTTAAAGTCACTTCTCCAGGGATATTTCTAAATTCATGAATATTTCTTGTTGGACCACAGTTCTATGCAGGGGGAATATAAGAAATATCTACGTACTTCTAAGACGTGTACCGCGTTTTTTTTAGTACAATACCGTGAATCAGTGTAACAGCGTAATCATCGTTAGCAGGGGATTAAACGGTGGGAGGACGGGGCGGTCGCGCGGGGCCCGCGAATCTTGTGGGGCCTCTGGGCAGTGGCGTAGGAAGGGGAGGCAAGCGCCCTCCAAGCACTGCCTTCGCTCGCTTCGCCTCATTCATCTCTATCGTCGATGAAGATCTTCGAAAGAATTGAAAACTTCACCAAATAGCAGCTTCAATAGCATATACAGTACTTACTTACGGTCCGCAAAAGTTTTTGAGACAACACACTGAAATTGAGAATGCATATTTTTGACGGATGGAAAAATTTAAGTACACATGCGGTTTTAAGGGCTAATATTTAAATATTTCGACGATTTAGACGTGATAAATTTCCATTAAACGAATCTTTAATATGTTTTTTAGTGTTTTTGATACAAAAATGATTTCCTGTTGTGAAATATAAGGCTCTACATATCGATCAAAAATAATTGTCGTGCATAAAATGTTGAAAAATTATATAGACTTTTGCAGCTGATTTATAGCCTTCGCAGCCACCTGTTGGCATAAAACTGAAATTATCAATATGTCAAAAAATGACCATTTCATAGAATTTTTAGGTATTGTTGAATGAATGATGTAATATCTCAGGATATCTTTATTTAATAAGATATCTGTTTCACAAGTATGTAGTTTAATATTTGCTTTATCGATTTTGACAAAAAAAAAATTTTGTAATAGAATTTAGTTGTATAGTCCGTCTAACTTATCTGAAGAATGGCCAAATTTGGAACTAACGACGCCATATTGGATTATCTACAGCTGACAGACCTTTGACAGACTTTGTTTACAGAAAGGTTCACGACTGTTTCGATAGTTTTTTAAGAAAATTTTAGATTGTCACCATGCCAAAAACCATTAAAAGCGGTGTTCGGGAAATAATCTTGAAAATGCACACGTTTTTTGAAGAGGAACAACGTCTAAAAGCCTCAATTATACCGTTTGATTTTGTTCATAGACTTATTGCCGCCACTTCAGGTTAGTGCTGCCATGCAGTTATAATGATTTTCCCATACTTAGTTTTTTATTTTACTATTATACAATTTCTTCAGGTATTTCTGAATCGGCAATTTACAAAATAGTTAAAGAAGGTAAAGTGGCCGTGGAAATGGGCATTAAAATATCTACACCCGGAAAAAAAAGAACAAGGATAAGTGGAAAAATTGATTTAGAAGCCGTAAGATGAGAAAAGTTTTAGAACATATTTTATTCGATAATTTTTTACATAGAATTTTTATTATTTATACTTTTTATTACATAATTCATTAACGAGTTCATTTGTATAAACATCTTTTTTCAAAAATAAACTTTTTTATTTATGCACATTAAAGACTGGTTGCATCAACTTACTTTATAGCAATAGTTCATTTAAAGCATAGATTTTTACGAGAGCGAGTTGTTTGATCGGTGGAAAATGCAAAATATCTATGCTTTGAACGAAAGATTACTATAAACCAAGTTGATACAACGGCCCTAAACCAATTGATATCCTTAGGCCCGGTTGTTTCAAATTCGATCAAAGTAAGCGTAGAGTTTAAACTGAAATTTTACGTTCTCCGCCAATCAGACGATCTGTTTTCGTAAAAATCTATGCTTTTATCGACCGCTTACTTTGATCGAACTTGAAACAACCGGGCCTTAGGTGTTACTGAGTTAAACATGGTGGTCATGATCATTAGGTATGAGACACCGAATAAAACCGGCGCCACACTGCGCGGATTCTTCTGTCGTGGAACATCGCTACATTTCTTTCCATACAATATGCGCTTAATAAACACACTACGCGGATGATCGGTCGATCTATTTGCTTTGCCGATTTGGCGCAACGGAAAAAACGCGGCGAAAGATCTGCGTAATGTGGCGCCGGCCTTAAAGAATTATTATTGTTTGTTTTTTTTCTTGAAAATTGTATTTTTCTTTGATTTTGAAAAAACGACATTTTGTGACGTTGTGTATTTTACGAATGTATATTTTGATAAATTTATTTGTACGTTAGTTTACATTTTTTGTTTTTTATCGTGTCATATACTGCTTAATAACTTGTTTAAGAAAAAGCGAATTTGCATAAAATTCCCTACAAATTAGATAATTTTTAGACTATGGGCAGTACCACAACGATTGGGACGCCCTCCTTTATTCTCCAGATAAGTTGGACGGACTATAAGCGAATGAGAGCAAATTTGTTTACAAAAAATGTTCGTTCAGATCACCTGATCAGCGTAGGGTTGCGATATATATTCGTGTGTATCTATATTTTAAAGTACGAGGTCCTACCTAAATAAATTCAACAAAATTAACAAATTTACAAAATTGGCCTACGCTATTCACGATGTTGAGGCTCAATAAAGAACAAGAATTAGTCTCTTTTTGAAGAGGTACAGCGATAAAATGTACGTATTTATTTATAGTTTCAATTGACACCAAAAAATCTAATAAACTTTATGTAATATTAAATAAATAAAAATTTCTATAAGGATTGAAGATACTGTACAGTTTATTGCGACTTGGTATTGCAACTTTCAAAGTTTGCATTTTTTTTCAATATTTCTGATTTGTCTTGCATAAAACAAACATCTGCTTAAGGAAGCTTGTCGATTATCAATTATAATAATGAAGAGCTAAGGTCCTTAGACAATTTAACTGTAAATAGTTACGGATATTTCATATGAACCGTATGCTTTTCTGAGAAACGATTATCGACGTTTCGTTGAAGTCATATTCAACGTCATCAGAAGAACGATCTGTGCCCAGCTCGCCCACGGGTGCAGGTAAATTCTTATCAAAATAAATTTGCTTATTGTCAGGATAATTTTACGAAGATAAACATTTTCTTTTACACAACATTGTTTGGATGAGTAGTTTAGATAATATTGAATTTTCACTGATGCTCTTATAGTCACGCGGGTGAAGCTGAGGGTACAGCTTGTTCATTATAAACTTGATTTTTCTTGATTATTCTTATTAGAAGCCATCTTCCGGTTTCTTGGTTTACCTGGTCAAGCCAAGACTTTAGCGGTCGTCTTCTGTTCGTATTTCCGGTAGGTCCCACAAACACGTATATATAGAGCAAGTCCACAATACTTTGCAGGTAGACTCTTACCTACGTAAATTAATGACTCGAAAATATTGTAACGCAAATGTACTATCAATGGAAATAAGCGACTTTGAAGTTTTTTTTTCGATATTTCTGACTTATGTTCTGTTGACCTATATTTAAAATAAGTTATAATAAAGAATACTATAAATTAATGCCAGTTAATGCAAGTAAAATAAAGTGATTAAAACCTCACAGAAAAATTTATGCAGAAATCGTATAAATAAAGTCTAATAATATAGGGTCCTACATTAGCGCTCTATATTTCAATATTACTGGCCAGGGCGCCCAAGTAATATAATCCGCCCCTGTTCATCGTAAGGGTAACCTATATCCCATATTACAGCCTCCAGATGTGCACTTAAGGGCTGTCGTGACGCGAAAAGTCTCCACCAATATAGGGCGAGGTTGTAATGGCTGGTTTTTCTCATCTACGTAGGGTTGTTATGTAGACGAGGAAGCCATTTCATATTCTCCTCGAGATAAATAACTTTGAGCGATAAAAGTGTCAGAGGCTGACATCCAGGGTAGGAAATGTGAACCCATTTGGACAAGCGTGGAAAAATGTATCCTGCGTCCTTGTAAGATAAATCCCTGTCACGTTAGTAGCACTAAAAGCAATTTATATAAAAATACGCGACATTGTTGCGGTTATTTTACGGTAAGAAAATCAAAAATGTATTTGAGAAACCATTTTTGAAAAATATAATATATATTGTCACGGAATTACGGCTATGGGAGGCAAATGAATCAATTAAAATTAATTATTGTTCTCTTTATTCACCAAAGCTACTTAACACGAATTTAATCGGGGCACCATTCTTTAATTTACACCAATATCGTAATTCGCATTCATTATCACTAGAATATTCCACACGGGTGCTTTTTATTCGCTGCACTTTTGTCTTCGCTCAGGTTTACACTAGAAAACTACGCACCTAAGTACCCACTCTATCGCTTGTCTTTGATCAATCCGCTTTTCTATGGTCGCGCGTCGCTTATCTCTCTCCAGCACGATCCCGCCCCGTATTTATAATAACCCGATGCTCTGGAACATTCCGAAATAGTTTAGTTAATTCCAAATTCATGTAGAATGTTCGAAAGACTTAGATTATATATAGATACAATACCTACAGCTTATATAAATTATTAATACACAATTTTAAATTTAATAAATTGTTTATCAACAATTTGTTAAAAATTTCAATTCAATAAAATGTACAATAGAACTTTAGAAGTAGCGCGTTAGAAAATTTCAGAACAACTTACCTATAGAAAAATAGCGGGTATAATTTATAAGAACATTGTTATCGGTATTAGAAAATTTTTAGACGTTAACGAGGAAGAAATATGTAGGAAAAATATACGCTATGCGGCAGACGCAAAACGCATATTTTGAAATAAATTTATATTATGAAATATAATTATGAAATAAACGTATAAATTTGAAATAAATGAAAAAATCGGTATTAGAAAATTTGTAGATGTTAATGAGGAAGAAATATCTAGTAGGAAAAATATATGCTATGCGTCAGACGCAAAACGCATATTTTGAAATAAATTATATCTTTTTTCGGTAATATCTTTACTTTTATTTGACAACACATTTATTTTATTTATAATTATAATTATATCTTTTATTGATTACGCGAGTACTATATTATCTTTCTTTCGTCTCCAGTTGGATGCCAGTGTCAAATTGTCGTGTAAGTATATAATACGAAGATTTTGTAAGAACGTGATGCATCGTAGGGGTTGATGAGCCCTGAAAACGCATCACCCTGTAGGGGAGTTCGAAAAGTCTGCCAGAAAGGTCTTAAACACATTTAAAAAATTCCCAGAAAACTTTGACCTGAAGATTCTGAACGATCGTGAAAAACTGGAGTAATATCAAAGAGGAAAGAGTGATTAAGAGTGAAATCAATGAGGAAAAAATATGTTGGAAGAAACACATTCTATGCAGGGCTGGTCTACTAAATCCTTCATTTTTCGCAGAGGAAGCAAGAGCAAGCGGCGAGAAGTCCGTGAAAGCCGTGTCATTGTCTCAGGGGTGCAGTAGGGACCAAAAGTAATGGTAATAAACAGAAAAGTGAATATAACATAATAAAATGAAAATAAAATAAAATTGTTCAAATAATATTTTTTCTTCTGTATTTATTTATGGTTTTTGTGTTTAATTTGTAGAACTCCATATTTATTTTTAGCGAAATTTAAAATAAATTAAATTTTAATAAATATTATTATTAAGTTCTACGGTTTAAGTAAGTAGTTCTACTTAAACCGTAGAACTTAATAATAATATTTATTAAAATTTAATTTTTTTTTTTTTTCTTCTGAATGAAGGTTTGAACTTTGTGGTGACATTATTATTAAAATAAAGCACAAATTACTTTGTTTTCACAATTTTATTAGATATAAAATCTACATATTTCGAGAACAATGGTCTCTTCTTCAATGTTCTCGAAACTTGTAGATTTTATATCTAATAAAGTGGTGAAAACAAAAAGATTTATGTTTTTTTTTAATAAAACAAAAGATGGACAGAAAATAAATAAATATGAAAACAAACTAACAGAAAATAATCAAGTAGAGAAAATAACAATATTAAAAATAACAATAAAGAAGAAAATAGCGTAACGCAACATACCTATAAAAGAAATAACAAAGTAGGTAAAATGAAAAAAACAATAAAAATAAATTGTGTAAAAATGACTACAAAAAATAAAAATAAAAAAGGTAAAAATAATATATGCCTAATTCACAAAGATTATTTTATAAATAAATCTCACTCACCCCTTAGACCGTATAAATAATAGACATAGAACAAAGGGACAAATAAAGATACCAACTTTAAGAACCACCATGGCACAACATAATTATACATACTTGGAAGCTAAATTTTAGGTACAATACTTTGTTGTTGCAAAACAAATTTCAAGAAAGAAACATTCCAAAAACAGTTTAAGAAAGAAGTCAAATCCTTGATTTTGGACAACGATGTATTGTAACATTGCCCACATGTCTCAAATGGTGTCTGCTTTTATACTTTAATTTGGCTTGTAAATACTCCTCCCATAGGCTCAAGCTTTGGCTCATATTATGGGAAGTATAATGTCTGTAAAATGTTATAACATAGAATCAATTTATTATAAAAAACATTATGTGTCTACTGAATAAATAAATAAATAAAATATAAAGGAAGAGGGTTTGTTAAATATAAAAATGTGGTTTTAATCCGCGTATCTGGTAAAAATCTTTCTTTTAATTGTTGATGTATTTGACTCTACAATAAAGATTATTTAAAAACTATTTTCAACCAAGACATACAGTTAGATTGGTATAATATGTACCTAAATTAGTTAAGCGGATTGCAGTCACGCGAACTGCCGCCCGACACGCGTGACGTGTGCTCGCCTGATCAGGACTAGCCCAGAGTAGGGATAAAGGCAATGGCGTAAATACGCCACTGCAGCCGATGCGGTATTTTGAGGCCCTCGTTACAAAGGAGTCCAAAATGGGACGAAAGATCAGCGCGGCATAAAGCCAGTAGAGGACAAATCGAGCAACATTCCGCGCAGTAGGTCGCATCAACATCTACGCTCATGTTTCGGGGACAGTGACGCGGTCATTTAACGTGTTCAGTTGCAGGCAAACTTTTTGAAATTCTTTGGCGTAGTGGGGGAAGGCGCAGAAGACAAAATTTGGGTCTCGTTGGTGGCAAACTTCCCCCCCACTATGCCGTAAAATTTCAAGATGTTTGCCGGCTACTGTACACACCGGGACTCACATATCACTTGTCGCGGAAATGTCGCCCAAACGGGTTATGATGATCTGCGTATCTGTTTATTCTAACGAGTTTATCGAAAAGTAAGAGCAGAAAAAGGTGGTGGGTGCGAAAGTATTTACTGAAAAGGAAAAGAAGGATGGGTATTCTATGCGATATTCGAATGTCTGACGGATCATTTGTCAATTTCATTCGAATGACAACAACTGATTTTGAAAATTTATTGCAAATGATCGGGTCTTCCAACATAATATGCTATATTATAGCATATGTAACTGTAGCGCATGCGTCTTAGCTTGTCAACATACCACGTGGTACTGACGCGCGGTACGATGTCCCCGTGCGCTCGCTTGGAAACGTTGCCGCGGCACGTAGAAATGCCGCGCTATGTTGTGCGCGACGTCGCGGAACAGCGCGAAACGTTGCAGCGTCACGTAGATTCTATGCCGCGCGTGATGTTGAGGAATATGTGGCTTGAAGTCCATACGATAAAAGGTCTACCCGTCAAAGTTCCACGCGAGATGCTAATGAGATGCAATAATGCTTGATGATAATGACAAAAGAAATGTTTATTTTTTATGAAAGAGCTTTAAATACATTCATGAATTGATAATGCTGACAAAATCATTGAATCTCAGTACCAAATTTATTAATCAATTCGAAAGACATACAGAAAAATCAAATCAACGAAAAAATATTTGGCTGCTACCGGGATTCGAACCACGGATCTCCTCCTATCCGGGGCAGGCGCGTTAACCAATTACGATATGGCGACCACGTACATTTCAGTGAATATATCTAACTTATCTGTAAGTCTCACTTATTAATTGATTAACATATACTATCCATGTTATATATATAATCAAAGTTAAGCAAGATTTTTTTGGTTGCGAGTAAATGCCTGAAAATACATTTTCGTATTTTTTTATTAAAGTTAATATCATTATAGACGCTTGTCCGCAATTCTATTCAAGATTCCTGCCTAAAATGTGAATGAAAAATATTCTACCATGGAGATAAGCTACTTCGAACTTCAAAGTTGAAAAAGATTTGACCCAGAATCTGTGTGAAAGATTTTAATCATTTTATTTGAATTCTATTCAATCGAATTGATTTTTAATATTCGATACGAGTTTATTTTATGATAATCAAAGGTATTATCAAAAAACTAAAAAAAAATGTTAAAGTTGAAATCATTCATCTCCATTATTACAACCATTATTATAATCACTTATTAAGACATAAAAATTACAAAATTTTCAATTCATAAATTAGGTATGAATCTAAAATATACACGTTACCAAATAGTAATTTCGAGATTTATAAGTTTTGTAAACTGGGCCGGTTCCTAGCTTGGATCCCCTAGTCTACACGCATTAGTTCAATATTATCTGTATATAAAGTGAATTAGACTTGTGACCTTTGGTGTTTCAGTCGAGGTAAAAGTTTAAGTACTGTTACTGCTTGTTACAGACTTGTACAGAAGTACTTTGAGTAGATTGCTCAGGGCGCAAAATTCTATGAAAATTTAGATTTATTTTGACATACTACTATTTCGCTATTATTCTGTTGTTTGCTTTAACCTTCAGGTACCGGAAGATGGAAAATAGAATCGGGGAGCATATTGGGGTACAAAGAGACCCCAGTCCAATTTGCGTTTTAATGAAGTACAATGGTTTGAAAATTGAAAACCAAATTAATCAATTAGAAAGACATACAGAAAAATCAAATCCACAAAAAATATTTGCCTTCTACCGGGATTCGAACCACGGATCTCCTCCTATCCGAGGCAAGCGCGTTAACCAATTACACTATAGCGACCTCTTACATTTCGGTGAATATATCGACCTTATCTGTAACTCTCGTTTATTAATTGATAAACATATATTGTCCATTTTTAGAGCAATCCGCTTTTTTTTTGGTACAGTAGGCACAAATTACTTACTTAACTAACTAACTAACTAACTAACCATCACGCCGTTTCCCCGCAGGGTTAGGCAGAGAGGATTGAACGCCACACTCTTCTATCCTGGCACACCACTTTTGCTTCGGCCACGTTCATACATCTTCTCATACAAGTTCTACGGTTCTTGCGGCTTTTAACGGGGCCTTCCTCAAACACTTGTTGTATTTGATCGTGCCAGATCTGTTGCGGACGCCCTCTATTCCTGTTGCCTTCAACATTCGCCTCATATATTTTCTTAATCATCCTTTCCTCTCGTTCATACGTTCCACATGACCAAACCATCTCAGCACTCCTTTCTTTATTCTATCTACCACACAACAGCCACTTACTTACTAGCGGCATTTTTACAAAGTATAGGACCTTTCGAAGAAACACGCTGTTCCATGAAAAAATTTACTTGTCAATTACAAAAAACTCGCCGACATACAGATAAGTAAAAATACACGGTTCAGGACGAGTTTTTTCTCGACTTGATTAGATCTATGGAACAATTTTGTTGGGCGCAAGCAATTGAGATAAATTAAGAATTAACATGAAGTTATATACAGAAACGTCAGGATTAAAACTTCTAGCCGTAGGATGAATTACGGCTAGAATTTTAAATCAACTTTTTTTGTGATAAAGATTATTTAATTAATATTTATTTTTTGTACTTCTTGGGCACTTACAATGTAACAATTTCTTTCAGACATTAAATTTACAATGTACAATTTGTTACTTATTAAAGAATTTACGCTACCGGTGTCGACACGTCCGTGTCATTAACGAGCGTTATTTAAACTAATCTAAAATGCGAAAGTACTGTATTAGGTGTCTTTAGGGGGCGGGGGTGATTTGTGGAGTGGGAGGGGCGAGGGTGATTTGTGGAGTGGGGGGGGGGCGAGGGAGGGAACATGGTTAATAATGGAGACTTACACGGGTCTATTATTTTTTTAACGATGTTAATATTAGAATTTAATTTTTTGTTTATTTCTAAAGTTAAATATTTGTTTCCCAGAATCTTTACTAATGCACAGCTTTTTTGCTTGCATGCGCTGTACGCCACTGTCACATACCATCTAAATTTGTAATTATTTAAATGCTTGACGCAAATTGTATTATGATATATCTCGTTACGTAACATATGCGACCAAGTCCGCACTGGCGGAAATAACAGAGTCATGTGTTTCGGTCGCGCAGTTTCAAAATCCTCTAAAGCGGTCACGATTTATTATCATTAGGTGGCCGCTGTAAATGGTTCGCTTTATTGTGCCTGAATACGTTATTAATTGCATTGCTGCCCACAAAATAGGGTTGTAGGGGTGGTTTGGGGTTCGTTTTATTACCGGGCTAACTACTTGGCCACGGAATAGCGGGGTAGTTATTCGGGAACAGAGCGGAACCTTCCGATACAAGGATGAAAATTAAAAAATAAATATCCCACGTTACATATTTATGTACTACTAGGAGCCAGCAAACGTATTTTGTATATTTTTCTTCTTCTTTTGTTAGATCCTTGATATGTGCTGACAGGTCAGTCCTGGTCTTGTGACGAGGACGTCCAGCTCTCTCTCCATCTCTTTGGTGGTCTCCCTGGCGGTCGGCGCCCCTCTGGAATCCCGCGCATCACGGCTCTGGGAAGTCTCGTCTGCTCCATTCTCTCGACATGGTCCCTCCAGAAACGCCTTCTCTGCCTGTTCCATCTTACAATGTCTTGTATGTCGCAGGTTCTGCGGATTTCCGCATTGGGTACTCTGTCTCTGAGGGTCTTGCCCGCAATGGGTCTTAGGGTCTTCATCTCGGTAGTTCTGAGGAGGTGTTTAGTTCTCACTATATCCGCTCATGCTTCGATACCGTATTTCATGATAGGTCATGTGCATGTTTCATATATTCTGACTGCTCTCCACTGGCATATTATGCTTATTAGCCTATACAGTGTATTTTAAGCATCCGGAGATAACCGCTGATTTGTTTGTCTGCTCTTTGACTTCGTTATACAGATCACTGTAGGTAGATATCTCCGCTCCAAGGTGCTTAAATTTCATAACCTGTTCTATGGGTTTATATTTTGTATGTTTGTATAAAATGGAATAAAGATTAATTTAAAGGAAATTTTAATATTTGCTATCTTTTGAAGATTGAGGAGGTGTTCTTTCAGGTTCTATTTAGTCCTGACTGACCCTGTATTTTGCGTATGTATTCAACATAAGATTACATATGTAGTGAATAAAAGCAAAAGCAGCAATATCCAAATTTTTTTTTTAAATGCTTTGAATATAGTTATTGCAGAGTATAAAAATGGTGCAATAATAATCACTCAAAATTACAAGCTACATATAAAGAATATTATGTTTTTAATATACACATTGTCACGAGATTATATTATAGGGAGGTATCGAAATCTAGAAGATTTTATGATAATCTGGAAATCAATAGAATATGCGGTTACATACGGGAAATCGTTCAAGAAATCGATGACCTTATATAAACAGCATCGCCATCACATGTGAAGACAATTTTCGTTGTGACAGCTGCGAAGACCATAGAAGCTAACTACAAACCCGTGGGATTAACAATAGATGTGAAAACAATGGACAAGAGAATCTGTGCGATAGAAAAGGCGTGAATTAAAAAGTACCTGTATGTGGAATATTCTCGAGTGATTCTTTTCCAGTCGGTTGCCTCATTACTGAAGACCGTAACCCCAGGGTTGTGATCTGCTGATGTCCTTGACAATTTTCCTACACATTTTTCTGCAGCAGTTCGGATGGCCACGCTAGCAGAGTAGCCAGCAGCATCCTTGATCAGGTCAGTCCATCGAGTTGGAGATCGGCCTTTTCTTTTATAGCCTTTCACCTTTTCAGCACTACCAGTTTCTCCAGGTCATCATCTTCTCTGCTGGCGATGTGTCCAGAAAATTGGAGAATGTGTTTTAGACAGATCTTCGGCAGTCTATCACGAATTGAATATTCGTTACATCAAAATTGAGCATTATTATGGACACCGGCCCTGGCAATTCCAGACGGCCACAAACGAAGAAATCTGTGGAGAACTGTCCTCAGGTTTTCACGGCCGTTTAGAATCTTCTCTGTGTAGTTTTCTGGGATATTATGCCATTTATAACTGACCTCTCTGGCCGATGTTTTGGATCCCATTGCAGGGTCCATTATATGAACCCTACAATGGGACCCGAAACGCATCGGGGCTTGCAATACCAATACTTAACTTTAACATCAACACATACTCATCACATCAACCCTGATGATTGACCCTGCAATGGGATCCGAAACGTCTGCCAGAGAGGTCTGATATACACGGCAGAATAGCCTAGAGAATAACACACAAGATTATGTGGAGAACGTTCGACGGCACGCGGCAAGCTCCATTCCACTTCCATGCTTCGACGAGTGCACACGTTTAGTAACTTAATTTCTCTCTACGTAACATACATAACCTGTTACTTGTGACAATTCTTGACTGTTCGATTATAAGTCATGAAATATACTAAGTAAAATTTTTTTAAGAAAAATCTTGTGCAATTAAACTGAAGTAGAACCGTAAGTATGAATGTCTTATTTCAATAAATCTATGCCATCACCTCGATCTCGTAATCGGCACGTAACACGCCCACTTTAAATGGTAAAGTATTATCATGCAAGGGACTTTAAGCGTCCCCAGTACCTGATTTCCAACGCGTTAAGTTGATAATGTTGCTTAAACATTTTATACAATTTAGACAGGAATCTACATTTTAAGTAGTGTGGACCAGCTCCGTTATAACTTGTATGTTATGCATATGATCCCTTCCGCACGTAACAGCCGCCACGAATGCGACACCGACCAATCCTTTTCTATATGAGGTCACATGAAAATAATAATTCAAATCATTTTAAATGTTCTGCAAACAAAGGAAATATGAAACATGAACACGTCACTGAAATAAATGATGTCTACAGTATACCAACTGTTGTAGTCGTTTGTAAGTACGTCGGTCACGCTTTGAATGTCGCCGACGTGTGCGCGCGTGTTTCGAGTAAAGTTTTTCCATAATCGTCTGGTACTTTTTGTCATTATTCGAATTTTTTCAAATGATTCAACTAAGCTTCAACTAAAATTCTAACAACATTCCATAAAAATATAAACAATCTGCAAATTATGCCTGAAAGACCGCATCTAACTAGAGCAAAATATAATAAAACGGTCCCTAAAATGAAAACAACTTTTGGCCAAAGACTATTCAGTTTCCAAGCTCCTAGAATATATAACCTAATTAGTAAAAACATTCAAACCAGCAGTTATACCAAAAAATTCAGAGTAAACCTATTTAATATTCTTTTCAATATGGGTAGAGAAAACACTGAAAAGAAATTAATGGAAATTATAAAATAAAAATCTTTATTAAAATGAGTAGTATCATTATATATTTTTTCTCTTCTTCTTTTTAAATATTTATAAATTTTTTATCTTATTTGGAAAACTACTGATAGACTAATGTATTAATTTATATAATATATTTATCTAATTTAACTTTTTATTGTATTAATTTAATTAAAATATTTGTATTGTTTAATCTAATTTAAATTTTTATAATGTACTAATTTACTTGAACTCTAAATCATTAATTAATTATATATACTAATAAGTACCAATAGTCGAATATTGTGTTTTAAAATGAAATATATAACTTGCCCTAAAACAGGCCAGCCTAGTTGGGTAGTTACATATTTTATTATATGATTGTATGATAAATTATTATTGTATAATTATATTTGTAATGTAATTAAATGTAATGTTATGTTAAATAAATAAATAAATAAAGCTTTACGTATCCAACCTATTTGTCATGTGTCCAATGATAATTATTAATTTTGACACTAGAAGTTAGTTAACTACAAACCACTTTGTGTGAGTTTGAAAATATGTTTGTCTTCCTGTCATTATTGTCGGGCTTTTACCTAGTTAAATGTAATACAATGATTCATCGTTTCGTCCGTGGAAAAAATAACGTCATGTACTAGGGCCGGTTCTCGGTAAATCGAATTACCAGTAAATTAAGTCCCTGTAATATCGGTTAGATGTTTCACTTTTTAATGTATTATATATCTAAGTCGAATAGGAATGAGCTGGGCTGCTTTTGGCAAACTCAAGCATATCTTCGAGAACAAAGAGATCCCAATTAGCCTAAAAAGAAAAACCTTTGAATCGTGCATACTGCCAGTGATGACGTATGGATTGGAGACTATGGCCCTTACAAAGAAAAGTGTAGAAAAGCTCAAATGCACGCAACGATCCATGGAGAGAGATCCATGCTTGGAGTAAGCCTAAGAGATAGAATTAGAAACGACGAAATTAGGCGAAGAACTAGAGTAGTGGATATCGTGGATCGTGTAGCGAAGCTAAAATGGAAACGGGCAGGACACGTTGCAAGGCAGGATGCTACAAGATGGCCCCCCAGAGTTCTGAAATGGAGACCTTGGGAAAATAAAAGAGGCATCGGAAGACCTCAAAAGAGATGGGCCGATGATATTGTCGCTGTGGGGGGAAAGAAATGGCTACAATTAGCCAACAACAGGGAAGAATGGAAAAATAAGGAAGAGGCCTATATCCAGCAGTGGAAAGACGAAGGCTGATGAAGAAGAAGAAGAAGTATATAATAATATTTTTTAACTATGATATTACGTGACAATATTTGCAGAAAGTAGGATCGTTAAGTGATGTTGTTGTATGATTCGTTTATCTGTAATTTTGTGCAATTTTCTCCAGTGGAATACAATGAGCGCACGTGCGTTGGGGATCCGAGATTAACCACTAGTCAAGCTTATGACACTTTATTATTCATCCCTTGGCGGCATATTCATCCTTTGCCTTCCAACAATCCGTCCAGTTCCACTATACATTACGTATGTAAGTTATTTTTAAATAATGTTTACATTTTATTTTAAAACTGTATTGTGTATCAAAAGAAGTATTGATTCTTAATAAAAAAACGAATTTATTTTAACCATTAGATTTTAATTATATATTAAATAGATAAATAAATGGATGCGATAACACATCAATATTTTTTCGCACGAATAGCATTTGAAAGTAACAGATTTTTTTGATAACGTTGTATATAATATAAATATCAATATGTAACTTTTTTTTTAATGTTTTATAAAATTATATATAATTCGGGCGCATCATACGACGAAAGTTTTCATACCATTAAGTTATTTAATACAAATCCATTATTAACTTTATTGCCGTCAACTGGCGAAATATTTGCGATGGTTTTTAATCTCGCTATCTGCGAAGCTGAATGACATCCGTGCCTTTGCCGATGCAGAACAGACATCTGTAATTTGCGGATATCTCTTTAGTTGTCAGTTCTTACGGCTGGTTCGTTTCGTATATTATGTTCAAATAGTTCTGCACTTTGTTGTACTTTGGAGGTTGTACTGTGAGAAGAGATGCGCTCTTTATTTTATGTATGCCGAAGAAGTATATATTTTTTTCAATTTGTTGTTTTATATCATAAAACATTGTAATAATATTCATTTTTTGACACATTTACAATTACAGCTAAATTACCGGTTTACCGGTTTTAAATTCAGAGCTTTTAGATTTTCCTGTAAATATGCTTGCCCTAGTAAGTTACAAAGTACAATGGTATATAAAAATTATAATCAATAACCTGAAAAGTTCACACCCTATGTACACACCACATGGTATGAGACGAGATACCATCTATGTCATATCCCGTACATAAAACTCGCCTCGTGAATGTTGACATTTTGTTTTATGTAGAGGCGGTTAATTCATTTCTCAGTGAAAATATTTTTTTACATTTTCGGCTTTTCCACTGATTAGTGAGAGGGTTTACAGATTAGTTTGTCAACAATTGTAATCGTGTTACTTTGACTAATTACGAAGAAGATTCATTTCACACCGAGAATATTTTTGTAGTTTTTCGACTATTTTGCCGATTACTGAGTGGGTTTAAATATATTTTTTAAAATGATTTACGAAAGGGATGGCGAGATTTTAAATAACTTTTTATTATTCTTTATTATTTAGACTACCAGAAGACTAAGTTTAGTGAACGGGCTTTTATGGTTGCAGCCCCAAAGAATGGAACTATCTACCCTCCGTAATACGGAAAGTGCATCAAAAACATTTTTTGAAAATTACCTAATACTCTCACCTTTTGAAAAATCATTTCCATAAGTTAACAATTTTAAATACGAGTATAGGACTGCACAGTTTGAGTGCCACGCCTATGAGGTGATTTTTTTACAAAAATTACGCTATAATAAATTATTTAAAATTGATTATTAAAATACTAGATGTGATCCGTCAAAAATGGCGGTAATTTTACGTGTCGGTTCCTAAGGAATAAATTAAGAATATTAAAACGGACGGACGGACAGACAACGAAATCATTATAATTAGGATTTCTTTCATACTCTCTTTTAGTTCGCTGAAAAACGCTGAAAAACTTGCTTGCAAGAGAAAAAATAGCCGAAACTATAGACCATCACCAAAATATATAGACATGAACTAAAGTAATTTTCTTCGTACCATACCTGGTACCACACTGGTTCTAATACGTTTGACTTGTTTAAAAATTACTACGAGATTGTAAATTTTGAAACAATTATTAAAACGTCAAACTATACACTCTTCAAAAGTATAACGTCTTTGTAAATAAGTCGTACTTTATTGCTAGAATACGTTTTTACTCAGTTTGAAACGAAATAAAAAAAACATCGTCCATGTAAAAAAATGTTATTTTTACAAGGTGATTTAATTATGCATTAATAAACACTTTTACTGCAGTATTGATATATATATATTAAATATAAGTGAGAGGGGATATTTTTTCGCTGTGAAAGAAAGGGTTTAGTACATCTCTGTAATTTTTTATACTCTGTGGTCGATCGTTCATATATACTATTTTGCTTTTGGTTTCTAGAGTAGCTCGAGCCATGTTTAAATTTTTTTATTATTATCTCATTTCGCTTATTTAATAAATGATTTTCCTTAATTAATTGGAAAATAAATAAACATGTGGGGAAGGATTCTTGTAGAAGAATGGTGAAAGTTTCGAGAAGCTCTTGATCATAGGGATAGATTAGGGTGAGCGAGCAAGAGGACTGCAGGGGCGATATGTAGTCTGAATAAAGACATGAACAGGGTCTTCTTTAAACGCTGCTATCAACATGGTTCAGGATCAGCAGGAACAAAGACGTATTATGCATCAAGTTCCAGACGTATCCGGAGACCAGGACGTTCAGAATTGAACTGGCGATGGCGACAGAAGAAGAAGACGATGAGTCAATTCTTAAATTAAAAATTAAAATGAGAATTATTTAAATCGGTGGTTTCATCCAATCGGTGGATAAAATCTTCCAAGTTAAAAATCCCAAATAATAAAACTAAAAGTAAATTGTGAGTTCGCAACTAAAACTAAAATCATATAATTTAGATCGATTTATCATACTTATAAATTACGTCCAGTTCTGTGAGCACACACTTATGGCCATAGAAGTCCATTTCAACAAACAAATTGAATGATGAATATTCTTCAGCTTCCGTTTGATTGCCGAATCTGAAAGCTCTCGGGTTTTCTCAAATATGTAGCAAATGTTGCGTGTATTTTTATTAGTAATTTGTTGTAATTTATCTAACTAGCAGTTAATACAGCAGGAAGCTAACAATATTGTTGATATATACTAAAAAGGCGTTCAAGTATATGATACAAATTACTGACAGTTTCCATATAGATCCCAAAAGTTCTGGACAGTGTTATAAAAAATTATCTCAAATTGTTTGATTTATAACAAAAACTATGAACACTAGCGAAGAGAAAAACTACATTTCAAAATGAAGACTACAACCCCAACACGTTCACCAGTTTGAAGACTACAAAGTGTACACTACATTTGTAGTAAAAACTATATGAAGTGAACTAATTGTAGTGCTAATGAAGTGAACTAATTGTAGTACTACAAAATTGTAATGTGCATCAACTTCCCACAAAAATTTCATATAAAAAACGTACCTACTATTTGAAGTATGTACTTTCAATAACTTTCAAGTGTGTGTAGTTTGTAGTGTGCGCTACACTTCAAAAGGTGTGAAGTGTACACTTCAATGTGATGTAGTACTACATTTAAGTAGTTAGTACAGAGCGGACTCATCACTAATGAACACTGACTAACCTAAATATTAAATTCGGTGCAAGACTTTGTTGTTAAAAAAAATTAGGATAACACCACTTACTCAAATGAATATATATTGTCAGGGGTCATGACTGTGTGAGGCAAATGAAAGCACTAAAAATTAATTATCGAATTATTAATTATTTAATAAATTCACAAAGTCACTGGATACGAAGTAAATTTAAGCACTATTCTTTGATTCACAATATTTCGCAATTAATCACTCGTTTATGAATCGCTTTACTGTCGCTTGCTAGAATATTCTGTTAAATTCTCGCACGTAAGAACTTCGCTTCTATTAATCTGTGCGTTGGTAACACTGCAGTCGCTATGGCTTCATTGCTGATTAAGTCACATCGGTTAAACGTCAAAACAATCATGAACCATTCGCGGTACTGACTCCGCTTTTTAAACAAAAAATTTTCTAAACTTCAAGACTATTCTACACATTACTAGTATTTGCGAGGATGTCCCTATCGCTTCCAGATTGTTCCAGACGTTTCCCCTGTCTTGTAGGGCATCCCAGAATGTTATGGAATGTTCGATCGTGTTGTTGTCCTAGAGAAGCTCTAATAGTGTGTAATTATCTCGTTACAATCTTACAAAGTTAATGGTGCACTAAATGCAATTATGGCCAATAAGAATCTGTCAAAAGAAGCAAGACTAGCGGTACATAATGGCGTTCTAGTGCCAACCCTTATGTATGGAAGTGAAGCCTGGAATTGGCAAAAGAGGAATGAAAGTAGACTGAATGCGGTTGAAATGCGGTCACTAAGACGCTTGTGTGGAAAATCTTTGGTCGATAGAGTGAGGAATGAACAAATTAGAAGTGAATGCAATGCTGGGCTGTAGTGTGGTAGATAGAATAAAGAAAGGAGTGCTGAGATGGTTTGGTCATGTGGAACGTATGAACGAGGAAAGGATGGTTAAGAAAATATATGAGGCGAATGTTGAAGGCAACAGGAATAGAGGACGTCCGCGAAAGACCTGGCACGATCAGGTACTACAAGTATTTGAGGATGGCCCTGTTAAAAGCCGCAACAACCGTAGAACGTGCATGAGAAAATGTATGAATGTGGCCGAAGCAAAAGTGGTGTGCCAGGATAGAAGAGTGTGGCGTTCAATCCTCTCTGCCTACCCCTGCAGGGAAACCTGTTAGTTAGTTAGTTAGTTAGTTACAATCTAGAGAGATAAGCCACATTCCTTGTACGATTATTTTTTTTAAAGTTTCATCTTTGAAATTCAATTTCCAATATCAAATCACAGATATTTTTATATTATTGTTGGCAAGAATATGTTAGAAATCTACGACAGTAAAAAACTTCCGCGTGGAAAGTGAGGGAACGAGAGGTTATGTATTCAAAGTTAACATTTGAAGTCTCGTTATAAACACGAAATGTGAGTGTAAAATTCCTATTTTACTTTTCTTGGCACAGCTGTGATCTTGTTACACGCGAGTTTGACAATATATCAAAAACATTGTCAACACACATCTTTAAAAAAAGTTAGACGAGATTATATTTTATCAGAAAGACTAACGCGACCCAAAAGATGTGAAAAGAAGAATCGTGTCAAAGTATCTAAAAAGTTGCCAGGGGTGGAAAAGTCAGGGGCGGGGGATGTACCGCGACCTCCCCCCAGACTGCGGTGTTATTTAATATAGAAAAAAAAACATATATTAAAACATATTTACTTCAAAGACAAAGAACAATGAAAATAAATAATAAAATATATTTTCACATGTTAGGACCGTCGGAATCTAGGAGAAATGGAGGAAAAATTATTGCATTGTCGACATTTTCAAATTCTCTAGGCAACAATGATGAGTTATAAAATAATAATTAGATGTAAAAAGAAAAAAATAAGCATAATTTTCTATGTAACAATGTCTGCCACTAACGCTGCCGAGACGCTACGCTAGATGGCTCTGTTTTTTCTTAAACACTTGTACATTGACCAAAAATATTGTCATTAAAAAAAAATTTAAAAAAAAAAATATTATGTCCATGACGGCTCTCGTAGTGCAGTGGGTATGACGCTGTCTTCCCACACCGAGGGTTCCGGGTTCGATTCCAGGTGAGGTCACAATGTTAATCTATGTGATTTACTCAAGCCTGGGTGTTTTGTGATGTAGTTAGCTTCTGTAATTGGGCCTCCTGGCCTGTTGAAGCGTAAAAAAATATTATATATAAAAAACATTTGGATATTAAAAACTTTGTGTAAGAGAACCTGGTGTTTTGATTTATATTTTTTATATTACCTATCTGTTTTGTATTGCATTGTTATTATGCAACCTGGTGGCAGTGTGTTGTAATTGAATTAGGATAAAAACATATAATTAAATATTTTAATGTGTTATAGCATTAATCTAAAATATTATTGATAAAAATTTACTTTGTTTTCACCACTTAGGTAGGTATATTTTGAAAATATTAGCATGTTTCAGGGCCAATGGTCCCTTTGTTAGGATATAATGTATACCTATTAAGAAATAAAAAAATATATGTGGAAAATTAATAATAATTAATTACACGAGAAGAAACTTAAAAGATAATTATTTGTAAAAAAGACCTAATTATTTATAATATTCAATTTACTATTAACATTTTTTCTTATTTCCAAACATTCTAATTAATCCAACCGTAATTCTGTATAATTTCTAAAACCTTATTAATATCAAAATAATGATCCATAGCCAAAAGATGATTCTAAAATCATTGTAGCATCCTGACATTTAAAAAGAATATATTAATACACTAGTTTATTAAGTAAAAAAAAAACAATGGGAAATAAAGCAAAAACCATTTATTTTATATTTTTGCGTGCGATATTTGTAACTAAAAAGGTTGAAATCTCGAAACTGTATTTTTGACTTAATCCCCTAAGTACTCATGGTGCGATATGTACCCCTGTTGATGAGGTGCTGTCATGGTCTCGCCTGTAGCCCCAAACAGCACGTGCCTAGACCAGCACCGCGCGGTGCCAATAAATGGAGAAAATAAACCTCGTCATGGTTATTTGGCGCGAGTTTATAGTGACAATTACGCCCCCACAGCGTGACCTGCTCGGGCAATGAGAGCGAGCTTTTTTTTACTGCTTATATATCCTGAAGGGATGAGTTCGCTTGACCTTTGACCGGAGTTCAAGTCGGATCTCTGAACTAAAAAATATGCACGTGTTTAAGGGTGTAAGAAACATTTCAAAGTTGTGTCAGTTTTTAATAAGTCTTCGAAAATCATCGTGTCTGCTGCATGTATAAGAAAAATGTAACGTAATGCCTGTTTTAATATTAGGTACAATCTATTCTGCAAATATTCTCCCCTTTCCGCTTCCTTGAAACAGTGGAATTCAATATGCGTTGGTTAACGTAAAAGCGACACATGTTTTTCTGCTAATAATTAAGTCTCATTTTCCTTTGTTTAAATTTTTTATTATTTCTTTTTATATAATTCTTAACATGCCTAAGTTTACTTGATAACATATTTATCATTATTAACATATTTCTTAAAGTGGAGACCTGTAATTGGTCATCTATATTATATTAATGTTTTCTATGCTTCTTTGTTGTGCTGTTGGTCTTCCGTGAATATTAAATAAATAAATAAAAAGAATAACATAGCACTTGGTGAGATCACTTAGCTGTATGTGTGGTAAATCCATTTATGATAGAGTAAAGAATGAAGGTCTTAGGAAAGAATGTAAAGCTGATCTTAGCATAGTGGATGGAATGATAAAAACATGACATGTTGAGCGAATGGATGACGGAAGATTGGTTAGAAAGATGTATAACGCAAGAGTTGACGGCACTAGAAAAAGAGGACGACCGCCGAAGACTGGCACGGCCAGATTAACCAGATACTTGAGGATGGTCTTGTCAGGAGCCTCAACAACCGTCGAGCTAGCTAGCATGCGATGTATGAATGTGGATGAGGCTTGAGAGAGTTGTGTGTCAGGACAGAAGAGTGTGGCGCTCTATCCCCTCTGCCTACCCCCACGGGGATGTCTGCCTACCCCTACGTTATGGTACGTAAGTAAGCTAACAATCAAACACACATGCTTATTACTGGCATGCTCTTGTCATACAATAGAGAGGAACTGTAGTTCAAAATTGAAACTTTGCAAGCTGAAATAGAATATTCAAGTGAACCAATAAATCAAAACAGTTCCCGGGTTTAATCAAACACACATGTTTATTAGTGGCATGCTCTTGTCATAGAATAGAGACGCTCTTGTTCAAAATGGAAACTTTGCAAACTGAAACAGGAAATTCAAGTGAACCAATAAATTAAAACAGCTAAACTTAAGTGAGTAAAATATCTACTACGAAAATTTTTATTTCAATATATTGTACTTGCACTTACCTAATCGTTCAGTATTTTTTCGTATTATCTCGGTAATGGAGCATTTTAAAGCAAATTATTATTTGACATTTTTTGTTCAAAATTTCATGTCATTCCTGTATTCAAAATTATACACGTTTCGTTAAGAACACCCTGTACGTGCTGTTCAGATTCAAATAACTAACCTTGGATCCATAAACAACGAAGTAAATCTTTACCCAAAAATACGTGTCACGGTTACAAAACGAAAGCCGCATTGTTTGAACAATGTGTCCGAATTCAATTTCACAGCAAATGGACAATAATTTCGTAGCAAACAGTGACCGGAATCATAAACACGTCATGTTTCATGTTCCACGCTATTTAGACATGAAACAGAGCATTACTACAAGTGTATACTAGTGATGGGTCCGCTCTGAACTCACTACTACAATGTAGTACTACACTACATTGAAGTGCACACTTCGCAAACTTTGATGTGTAGTGCACACTACAAACTATAAACACCAAAGTTATTGAAAGTATAAACTTCAAATAGTACACTTCATTTCAAAGCGAACACTACAAAGTATATACACTTCAAAGTTATCGAAAGTATGAGAAACATACTTTAAATAGTGCAATTTTGACGTGAAATTTTTGGAAAGTTGATGTAGATATATGAAGAAATCTCTGGAAACTGTAACAACCCCCCCCTCCCATGGTTTGAAAAATTTTGGGAGTTATGAAGAAATTTTTGGGTAGTTGATGTAGCTAAACGAAGAAATGTCTGGAAACTGTAACAACCCCCCCTCATGGTTTGAAAATTTTTTGGAATCGAATGAAGAAATCTGGCTGGCGACCTTTTTTTTTTTTTAGCTCGCCAAATTTTTATTTGAGAAAAAATACTTCACTTCATTTAAAAATTTACTTCACTATTACTTCATTTCATTACTTCACTTCATTAATATTACAATTACTTCACTTCATTTAAAAATTTACTTCACTATTACTTCATTTCATTACTTCACTTCATTATTATTACAATTACTTTACTTCACTTCAATTACTTCACTTCACTTACTTCACTTCATTTACTTCACTTCATTTCGTAGTACTACAATTACTTCACTTCAAGTAGTTTTTACTACAATTGTAGTGTACACTTTGTAGTCTTCAAACTGGTGAACGTGTGTATGTTGTAGTCTTCATTTTGAAATGTAGTTTTTCCCTTCGCTAGTGTATACATTAGGCTTGATTGTCTTCGGGCCCGTATACAAAATGTACAATCGAATGTGTATCGGGAAAACATGTTTGCGGGAGGGTAGTGGGGAGGAAAATATTTATTTAAGGGCGCAGGGGGGGTAACCACACTCAAGGTGATTTACATCGCGAGTCAAAACATCAGCGACATGTTGCCGATAAAAAAAATGTCCCGTGTTTTCCCGACGTACGGTAAACTCTCTTTTGCTATTGGGAACTTTATGAATAATACAGGGTGTCTTGTAATGTAATATAGTAGCTAGTAGCAAAACTTTACAGGTGGATCTGGCCATGGTAATGAACCGAAAATGTTCATACAACCATGATCTATATCAATAGTAGCCTGTTGGATCTTGTGAATGGTCACCACTTGGATTAATACAATATCGCTGCTCGAGTCGTTCTGTCATTTTAAAACAATCGATTTACTGAAAAATATAATAATTTACATTTTTTCAATACTTCTGACTTATTTTTTGCAAAAAGGAACAATCTGGAATCGAATGGAATACTGAAAAAGTCGAGTAACCGCTAGAAAAGAGTTCTCGAGTCATCGCGAAACCAACATGATTCGTATAAAAGGCAAAGACTTAAGAGTTTATTGACGACGTTTGACAAGTGCGACGTGGAAACGCAAAATAAGCAGCGACTGCCTGTCTAATGTTATAGTATCAAACCTGAAATATTTTCAGTAAATATATACTATAGTATGTACGAAGGCTTGAATATCGTAACATTTGAGTTCGGGAGATTTTTGCAAATAACAGATAATACAGGTATAAAAAATATGTAAGTTAAACGCAAAAATAACAAACCTGATTTTTTTTATATATTTTTAATTTTTTTTTTAAACAAACAGACCGTCAGTAGGTCATTAATGACCCTAATAGATGGTCCCTAATATTTAACGGGATAGTACTATACATTCATATGAATTATTTTCAGCCGCTTTTCGCGAGTCATTTCGACTCTTGAAGCTCTATAAAATAATCATGTCATTTACATTACAGTAACAAAATTGAATTTTATATATTTTATTCGGGCCACTGTTTAACAATATTACATGATACTTTATATTTTAACCTTTTTACTTACACATGTTTTTGTACCTTTATTAATTGTTATCTGCCAAAATTCCCCGAATTCAAATGTCATAATAATCAAACCTCCTTACCTACTATAGTGTACCTACATCTACAGAAAATATTTCAGGTTTGAAACTAAAACGTAAGTCTGACGGTCAATGGATCCTACTCTGTCTTTTTTGAAGCAAATAAGTTTTTATTGTTGTTTTAATAGATTCGTTAAATTTTTACTCCCTTTATTTTAACTCGTGGCGTCTGATTGATTGATTGATTGATGCTAAAACTTTATACCGATTTTTAACCCTTTTCCCGTGATCCAATCGAGCTGAAACTTTGCAAGCAGACTCGTGGCGACGATCAAAAAGATCTATCAAATTTTTGTTAAAAAAAATTAATAATTATAGTATAATTTTGGATTTTCAAATTTTTAATGGTTTTTTCATACAACTGAGTAAGTTGTATGAAAAGACTGCGACGCGTCTGGTAGACACGGAACCTGATTATAGTATAATTTTGGATTTTTGGAAATTTTATATTACTCCCTTTCGTAGCGTCGCCGGACCGAAGCCCAACGCGTAGGTTAAGCGCCAAACCTGTTTCCGCTAGTAAATGAGAAAGGATGTATAATAAAAACTTGGTTTTTATGGGTTACTTTTTTATTGTTGTTTTAATAGATTCGTTCACTTTTTAACATGCGATATGACCTCTAGATGTCCCAAAAATTTGATATCCAAACACCTTGCCTAATTCCTAGACATATTAACTATCAAACCGACGGCAGTTAAGTTTAACTAACTTTTCTATGGTTAAGTTGGCCAGCATGTCGCGTACACAGAACAATACCTTTGTTGTTGAACGTTCGCCGTGTGCGATATGAAAACTAACTCACCCTCGACAGAGAGGTAATAAAAATATTTGCCAACTTTATTAGTTTTATGGGTTGAAACAGTATTACTACGAAAACAAACTAAATGAACACGCGTGTATTTTTTTCATAGAGTTTTCAATAAATCAAAGAGTAATGAATTATTTATATCAACGTTTTTGAAGTATTAATTTTTTGGCGAATTTTTGTTGTAACGGATGTTGCACGTAGCGAAAATGCGAGACCATGAAGATAGCCGTCAAAAGAAGTAAAATGTGTATATTTACTGTTTATTTTTGTTTGTTGTTAGATGTTTTTATCTTTAATGTAATTAAAAATGTGTTTTTAATAATAATTGTATTTTTTAAAATTATTTTTATGACTGTTGATTTTTATATGTTTTATTTAACTCTCTTTGTCTGTTGTTTGTTGTGGCGGAATCTTGTAAATGATTTTTCACCAAGTTTCCGACCGGCTAGAGCTCTGAAACTTTCAACATTTACGTTAAGTGGATGACCATACACTATTTAATCATTTTCGACATGTTTTGGTCATTATTTCGATTAAAATTAATAATTTACCATTATTGTAGAGCGCCCAGCAGTAAAATTTACCATTTAAATTTGGATAAGCAATTTAAATATGAATAGTGCATTGATGATATTACAAAAATGATATTTGCAAAGAAACCATGTCTCAAATTTTTTTTTGATGTTGTAAAATATGTTTTACTGTCTATATTTTATTTAAAAAATATATATTTATTGTTAGGAACGCATAAAATTTCTGTACAATACAGGGTGTCTCATCGTTGGAAGAAAAAAGTTTACAGGTGGATTCCAGCCTTGGTAATGAGTCGAAAATATTCAAGCAACTATGTTCTAATATCAATATGGAGATCTGCAATATCATAGATTGCATTTTTTTTCAATATTTCTGACGTATTTTTTGCAAAAAGTTGAATTATCATTACAGCAGCTTACATAGATTATGAAAAATTCATTATCTTTAACACAAGTCGAATTAAATGAAAAAAACCTTGCAAATATTGAAAATTGATTTTTTAACAAGGTTTTTAACATTTTATTTGAGTTGTACACCATACAACACCGCCGGAACGATACATTACCTATTGCATTACGATTTATTTAAGTTAGGATGTATTTTTTGGACCACTTCCTTTTTCTAATGAATCAACCTTCACCCTAATTAATAAACCATCACGCCGTTTCGTGGCAGTAGTAGGCAGAGATGATAGAACGCTTCTTCTTCTGTCCTGGCACACAAATTTTGCTTCGTGCTGTGTTTTCATACGTTTAATCATGCACGCTTTTCAGTTGTTAAAATCCTTATTAAATAATTTGCTTTTATTAGATCATTCCAGGATCTTCGCGGACGCCCTCCACCCTTCTTACTGTCACTTATATTTTGTTTGCTATCTTCTACTTGCTCATACATTCCACATGACAAAACAATTTCAAATTTTTTATCTTTATTTATCAAATTTAAACGTAATTCAATTCATAGCCGCCAGTATACTTTGAACATTGAAAAATATGTAGATTGTTTTTTGCTAGTTGAAAATAGATATGCCTGGGGATGTTTTTATTTATTTTTTATTTATTTATTTATGGGAAACTAACATATAAAGAGATTATACATGATTATTGAACAGTATAGAGACCATCTTACAAGTTTCCACAGAATTAACCTGTTGTGTATTAACATAAAGCAATAATAACTTGAGTTATATAATAAAAAACAAAAAAAGTAAAAGTTTTAAGTTATGGACAAACTATGTGAGTCAAAGAATTAAAGGTAAAAGGGGAATAAGGAATAGATAGGAAAGAACGAATCTACTAAGTAAAAAGAATAAGAGATAAGAATAAAAAGAAGTGCAAAATATATATGTATAGCATAAAGATATCTGATCAATACATCTGTATATATATATATATACAGGGTTATTTGTAAAACATTAATAACCTCGCAGGACTATATTCCTGCCTTCTTTATGAGTCGAAAATGTTCAAGCTATTATGACCTAATATCAATAGTTATGGAGATATGCGACATCAAAGTTTGCATTTTTTTTCAATATTTCTCACTAATTTTTTGTAAAATGTTGGACTATCATTACAGTAACTCATATCGATTACGAAAAATTCATTCGTTTCAATACAAGTTAAATAAAATGATAAAAACCCTGAAAAAATTCCGATTGGAATGTTTTCCAATTGGAATTCGATGGTTTTTATTTTTTTATTTGACTTGTATTAAAGGGAATGAATTTTTCATATTCGATATAAGTTACTGTAATGATACTCCAACGTTTTACAATAAATAAGTCAGAAATATTGAAAAAAAATGCAAACTTTGATGTCGCATATCTCCTTAACTATTGATATTAGATCATAATAGCTTGAACATTTTCGACTCATGATCAAGGCAGGAATACAGTCCTGCGAGGTTATTAATGTTTTACAAATAACCTGTACTATATATATATATATATACGAGAAGTCTGGCAAAAGGTTAATTTAAAACACTGTGTGGAATTTTATATCACTTAATTGATTTTCTCTGACACCAAACTGTTTGATTAAATAGAGCGCAGACAGTCTCTTCGTAACAGGGTGGGTTCGGGGAAATGAGTGGAGCGCTCGGCGCCACCACGCGATATGGTGACCGAATGCAGTTCTAGCTGACCTCAATAGAGAGAGCCGCGAATAAATTTGTATAATACAGCAATAAAAAATGCTCTCGTTTCATTTTTTATTTATTTATTTAAACCTTTTAATGTTAATGTGATGAATTGGAGAAATAATTGCGTCACCACGCATAGAACACGTTTTTCTGATAAAAAAAATTACTATACTATTGATGTTTATAGCGTTAAATTATTGGTTGGACGTAATTAATAATTTTACCATACCACTGTATCTTCATCAGGACAGACGCAAACTAACTATCCATTACCTATTCTAGAAAAACAAATCAATTTTTGAATGGGGGCGCGGCTACAGCTATGGTGGGGGTAATTAAGAAGTGGGCGCTGAAATGGGGAATATACTACGTTTAAAATGGAAAACGGTATCGAGAATCTACATGTAAATAAGGGATGCCTTAGATTAGATAACTTAGAAATACTAGAAAAATGCCTGAACACTAATGCCAATATAATTATTCTTCTTCTTCTTCTTCTTCATCAGCCTTTGTCTCTCCTGGATATAGGCCTCTTTCTTCCCTTTCCATCCTTTGATGTTGTTTGCTAATTGTAGCCATTTCTTCCCCCCACAACGGCTAAATCATCGACCCATCTCTTTTGAAATCTTCGATGCCTCTTTTATTCTCCCAAGGTCTTCATTTCAGAACTCTGGGAGGCCATCTTGTAGCACCCTGCCTTGCAACATGTCCTGCCCGTTCCCATTTTAGCTTCGCTACACGATCCATGATATCCACTACTCTAGTTCTGAGCCTAATTTCGTCATTTCTAATTCTATCTTTTAGACTTACTCCAAGCATGGAGCTCTCCATGGATCGTTGCGTGCATTTGAGCTTTTCTACACTTTTCTTTGTAAGGGCCATAGTCTCCGCTCCATACGTCATCAAAGGCTTTTCTTTTTAGGTTAATTGGGATCTCTTTGTTCTCGAAGTTATGTTTGAGTTTGCCAAAAGCAGCCCAACTCATTCCTATTCGTATTTGTTATCTTTTTTCATTTTTATCTTGTGTCCTAGGTATATATATTCATCTACTATTTCAATATTATTATCATTGATAGTGATGACTGTTCTCTGGACTCAATATTTTTGTTTTCTTTATATTTATCTAAGACCAACTTAGCTCTGTGCTTTGTGCTAATTAATAACCAGATAATTTTCATGAATATCCCGTTGCTCGATATATTTGATAGTGGAGGATTCAAATTTACTAAAACAGAACATCAATATTCCATAGACCGACTTTTGTGGATTCGAGAGATGATACATTTTGCTAAAAGAGGGGATCAACTCACCCTGGCCACCTTACCATCCAGATACCACTGGAGCCTGGTGGTGGTGCCGTTGGCCAGGACATCCAGCGTGCTCCTGCTCCAGATGACGTGCTCCCAGTGGTCGGTCATGATGGCGGCGCACAGCATCGCCGTGGAGCAGCTGAAAATACACAAAGTGTTAGAATGCGACCACTATAAATCGGCGTGCGAGGGAGGGCGTCCATGTCGAAGTTGCCAGGGTGTAAATTTATTACACAATACATAATTTGCAGAATGTCCGGTGACCGGTGTCGTAGCCTTTAACAGAAATTTGGTCGGGCAGCACTAAAGAAACCAAGCCGTAATGGCGGCCGTTCTATCTGTCAAACTGTCACACAATAATATCGGTCCATTATTTGCTTTTTCAGCTTCGCAAAACAAAACTTTTATACTTCATTGGCAATTGTTCTTGCACCATCCCGGACTGTTTAGGATGTTTTGGACATAATAATTCAGTGTATATTGGTAATCAAGATGTCACAGCTCCCGAGCAAATACAAAATTGTACTGAATGACAGGGCGAGGGGTTACCGCCGGGTGCGGGCGGGGCGGGTTTTAGTTCCAAAGTCACCGCACGCCTAGTTATTGTGGTCAAGCAATAAGTAAAACTGTGCTGATTCAGGCAGACCACCTTAACGGTGGCGCTACGATAAAAATAGAGAATGTCAGCTCTCGCTCTCTCTTCTTTTAACTAGTGTGCAGTTAGCACTAGGTTTTTATTAGAGTCGGTCGACACATTTTATTTGTAAATATATTAGATAAACTCGTAACCATCTGCTGTTATTTGGTCTCCATATCCCGAGTTTGAAATATATTACACTACACCCGAATACGCCACAAAAACATTGATTTTGTATGAACAAAACAGCAAACTTCTTGCTTTTTGTAGTTGGGTAATTAGCTAAAATGGCTAACTTTACCGAGTGTTAATAAGATTAGAATGTTGGTAGATTGAGGATCACCAGTTTGGTTGTGAGAAAGAAAAATTCCCACCCTAACTATTGAATCTTTCGGTATTCGTCCATGACTGTTAAAAGTCGAACCTTAGGTCGTCAGAACACATTTATTCATATACACTATGTGTTTAGAACCTACGCAAGTGTAATTGTGAATGATATAATTTCTCTGTACCCCCCCCTTCCTTCCCCCACACCACGCCACAAATCCATTTGGTCGGCTGCTTTCGCATTGACACGAAATACATTACGCGCGCTAATACAGCCATTGAGTTTGTAACTCTCATGCTGATAATTAATGTTGCGCGAGTGCTTTTGCACTAGAATAATTACACTAAAGTCCACTTATTACGAAAGCAGTGGGAACCAGAGGAACCCTTAACTGATCGGTGAGTCCAGTCCCTCTAGTTTCAACACTGTTCATTCTCGAATCTTCTTCAAAGTAGTTCCATTAGTATTGAACACACTTCTCCCAGCGAACCCACTATTGTTGAAAACATTTCTGGAACGCGGCTTTTTGAATAGTGTTCAGCTGGGCCTTCGCGTTCCGAATAAAGGTACTGATAACATGCTTATTAGTGGCACGTGAGCATGCGCAGTATTGACTTTCTTTAGCCCTTGCTTATTAGTGGCATGTGTGTACGCACATTGCTAGTAATGAGCATGCTTATTAGTGGCATGCTAAAAAATCAACCGCCGGTTGATTTATGAGCATGCTAATGTCATTCACCATGAGAAGGGGTATCTTTTAAACATGTGTGAACAGGCTTGCTTATTATGAGCATGCTTATGTCATTCGCGACCAGTATCAATGCGATCTTCTCAATCCGCGACAGATGAAACAAATATGACGCGTTGGGGAGATGATAAAACATTACTTTTCGTGACTTATTATAGGAATCACGAATGTCTGTGGAATACTCGGTCACCGCTATGTAAAAATAATATAGCAAGAAATAATGTTTATGAAACTTTATTAAAAGACATGAATGATTTCAATCTTACAATAAAAATTATAAAAATTAAAATCAAAATATTTTGATTTACTGGTTCACTTGAATTTTCTATTTCAGTTTGCAGTTTCCATTTTCAACAAGAGCGTCTCTATTATATGACAAGAGCATGCCAGTAATAGGCATGTGTGTTTGATTGTTAGCTTTGAGCATGCTTATTTATGAACGTGCTTAAAATAAGCATGCTAATAATGAGCAAGTGTGTACAGTTGTTAGGGCATGCTAGTTTTGAGCATGCTAATGAGTATGCCAATAATAAGCATGTGTATCTATCTGTACCTTAATACTTTCTCTTGAACAAATCGAGTTCTTTTTGGCGGCATTTTAAGCTTGGGAATAGCTAAAAATCACATGGAGTCATGTCGGGAAGTAGGGAGCCTGAATAACCTGGAGAATTTGTATTAAAAAAATATTGATTATATTATTTGTATGTATCTACTTATATTATTTGATTAATTACACCCACATGTTTCGGAAAAACCTTTCCATCGTCAGGGTGTTTTATATAACATGTTACGTAATTAACGTAAATCCTGAAAGTACTTTGTTAAGAATCGGATACTGGTCTAAAATGTTCAAGCAACCAAATTACAATTTTTTTTTTTTTACAAGGTATTTATCATTTTATTTAAGTTGTATTGAAGCAAATTAATTTTACATAATCGATATAAGTTATTGTAATGATAGATCAACTTTTTGCAAAAAAATGAGTCAGAAATATTGAAAAAAAATGCAAACTTTGATATTGCATATCTCCATAACTATTGACATTAGGTCATGGTTGCTTGAACATTTTAGACCAGTATCCGATTCTTTACAAAGGTTTGCGTTTATTACATGGCGTGATATTAGGTCATGGTTGCTTGAAGATTTTAGACCAGTAGCCGATTCTTAACAAAGTACTTTCAGGGTTTGCGTTAATTAAGTGACATGTTGTATATGTAAAAATATCAAAACGAAATTTTATTTTGATAAGGGTTTGCAAATTTAAAATTTAATAATTTATGATTGCAACTGAGGTCGCTATCTAAAGCCATGTATTCACTAGGGGACAAATTGTCCCTCAACAGCACGCGCGGCACAGAGTATACGTGACGTTGCAACGTCGTGCACTGTTCCGCGATCTCGCGCACAACATAGCGCGGCATTTCTACGTGCCGTGGCAACGTTGCCATGCGCACGGTACCCGAGCGAGCTCACTGCAACATTACGCGGAGCGTCAGTACCACGTGGTATGTTTACAAGTGAATACGCATGCGCTGTATCTGTCAAGATGACAATGTGGGGAAACGAAATCGTTCTTGAACTCATCGAGCTGTATCGATCGAAGATCGCATAGAATGTCCGTCCTTCTTTCTCTTTGCAGTAAATAATTCGCATTCTCCTCTTTTTTCTCCTCTTACTTTTCGATAAACTCATTAACATAAACAGATACGCGGCTATCATCATAGGGCGATATATTTCCGCGACGTCTGGAAAACAATAATTATTTGCAAAAAGGACCTTGTTTTTAATAATATTCAATTTACTACAGTAAAACCTCGTTAATTTGAAATTGCGACCCAAAAAAACATTTCGAATTGCGCGGAACCCCGTTTTCGCCAAATGAGATACCGCAGCTGTCAACATAAGCTCGTCGGGTGACATTTCCGCGACAAGATATGCGAGTCCCGGTGTGTACACGTCAAATGGCCGCGTCATTGTCCCCGAAACATGAGCGTAGATGTTGATGCGACATGCCGAGCGGAATGTTTCGCGATTTGTCCCCTAGTGAATACATGGTTTAAGACAGAAATCATTATACCAGACCAACGCTACGAGCACCTTCTTGCTAATGTATTTTGTGTGGCCTACACAGCTCACCTAGTCAATTACTTCGACGTGCCAACTATCAGATAGCCATTAGGTGTGCGGTGGCTCCTCGCCATACATTAGCCTGATGGTTATTCGATACTCCGACCACTTCCACGGAGTGTCATTATGATTTCGGTATCCCTAATTTATGGCTGTATCACGAGTGTAGATATTTCAGTTTGATAAACAATGCTGCGAGATTAAACGAATTACGTAAAATTGGAGTAGCGTGTACTCACGCACGCGCGGTAGAAGCTATACATCTTTAGCGTGATTGTGATAATTGATATTTACATGTTGGTTGAAAAAGTTACAATAATACGATGTCTGAGGAAATGATAAATATAATTGATAACGCTTTAATGTACTTAGTTGAATTATTAATATTTGTTATTTATTATTATTTTATTATATTTTATAAAGAATTCTAATAGCTTATCAGTAAAAAGAAATGTAACAATTATGATGAATAAAAATATTAAGCCAATTAAAAGAATTCACTTGATGAATCTAGAATAATATACATTGTACATAACAGAAAAGGAAGGAAGAAAGTGTTTGAAAAAATACGATATAGGAGTACATTATGCGTAAGGGAAGTACGTCAATTTATTTCCGGGGGGAAAGGAAGGAAGGCGGAAATTGATTTCCAGGGTAGAAAGAGTGGTGGAGTAAAGGGAAAATGGGATAAGGAATAAGACCCGTGTGATAAAAGTTAATTAAGTTTAAAGGAAGGCCGTGGGAAGTTACGAAATGTGTTAAATGTGTATTTTGATCTTACTGTTTGTGGTGTTGTAATTGTTGAGTTGACTGAAAAATGTGTTTAAGTACGATAAGGCTCTGTAGAAGAATGAATTCTGTTTAGAGTTTGTGTGGCAGTTGTATAAATATAATTATTGGTTTGTGACAGCTAAAATAAGAGATAAATGTCTTTGGATTGACGTCTCACGACGATTCGAAGACATTTATGGTAGAAGCATCGACGAATACAAAACCGTGTGCATTTTCAAAAAAGTCCAAGTGCCTTCCCACTTTCATGTTTTATCGATTTTCGGCCTAAAACGGTTCCGTATTCAAAAGTTTCGAAACTTTGACAGCCGCTTTGAATGTCGAATGAATGTATGTGTTTTTTGTTATGAAAACGAATGTCTAACAAAATCGTCGTTCTTGCAATAAATAATTTCTCTAATATCACTTTTAATCGATTTTGGCGTAGGGACAAACAAAAACTCTATTAGAATACATTGACAATAACATGAAATACATAAATCTGTAGAACAAGCCCATTTTTATTATTTCAATTATACACCTAAAATCGTAATTCGATAAATAGTTCTAATTTTCAATTCAATAACCAAACATTCGCCAGTTTTTAAATTAAACATCTTTATGATTGGTACTCGATTCAAGCACAATTTATATTACTGGAATACTAATTTCAAATTAATCAATTTTTGACAGTTTAATGGATGCGCGTGCACTTCGTGGTCTCGCATTTTCGCTACATGCCGTTACAATAAAAAAATTGCCCTGAATGGGGCAAAAGTGTAACTTCAAAAAATGCATGAAAGCATCAGCTGAGAAATTTTATTTTTTCATTGTTTGTTCGTTAGTCACACATTCAATAGCGTAAACCGTATGTACGAAGGTACATATTTTCTGATAAAATAATATCATAGTAATTTGGAACTTCATCACTTAATTGAATATGAAAAAAAGTAACCAATAAAAACTTTACAACTTACTTTACTAAACAAAAAGTTTTTATTATACTCCCTTTCATTGTAAAATATAACAACAATTAAAGACGAATTAAAACATATAACATAACACTAAACTTACAGGAATTTAATATATTTCTAAAATGACAGATGTTTTGAGCTTTGATAAGACATTTCATGCTTTGAAGATTTAATTCTAAAAACATTTGTCAGTCAATTTAGATTTTCGACATCCGTAGTGAAGTACCTATTACGTATACGGACGGAGTAATTCAAATTTAGAAAATATTCCGCGACGTTATCGGGCCGCCGTTGCTAATCAAACTTTTCTAATGATTCCAATTTGAAAAGACTAATAAAATTTCTAAAAATCCGAAATTATACTATAATTATATACTTTTTTTAACGAAAATTTGATAGATATTCTTGATCGTCGCCACGAGTCTGCTTGCCAAGTTTCAGCTCGACTGGATCACGGAAAAGGGCCAAAATCGATCCAAAGTTTTTTTGACGTCAAGCCGGCAAGCAAGCAAGCAGACGCCACGAGTTAATATAAAGGGAGTAATAATATCACTCTCTGGACGATATTCACACTGGACAGGTAACTGCTTCCTGTGTATTTAATAATTCGTTGACCAGAAAGTACACAGGTTCTAGTACTTGCAAACTAAACCGGATAAATTTGAAATCATATTTCATTCGGCAATTAATTAATTAATAATGTAATATAAAAAGCTCTTTTGAATATATTACGGAGGCCAGGAATAACATTACTTGCGCCTTCGTGTTTAATGAACTTTGGTACCGTCTTGGAAAGCGGCCAAACGAAAGCATTACAGCCGCGCTTCCAAAATGATAACCAAAGTTCATATAATAACCAAATTTAATAGGGAAATGCATTTTGTGTGAACAGCTATCTCAGAAAATGGCGGTTATTCGGCCCGATTCTGAAAATAACAATGTCTGGATCTTTAAGATATTTATCCCAACACTTAATAGACGATAATAAAAATTAAAAATGTCCACAGCGGATTTTGTAATTCTACGGCTCAAATACACTGTATTAAAAGATGATATAAGAAAGATTGTTTCTTACAAACGCATTCATATCTTCATCCACAGCGTCCTGATAAAATATTCGGCGTTACCGCGTATTCAAATCTTCCCATCTTGACATTTGACAGATAACAATTTACATATTTCTCCCTCCCTCTATATCTATCTCATGTAGAAAATTACAGAAACAAACACCGACGTAAAGCTATGTCTCGTTTATTTTTAATTTTTATTATCGTCTATTAAGTGTTGGGATAAAGATCTTAAAGATCCAGACATTGTTATTTTCAGAATACGGATAAATAGCGGTTAATTTAGATTTTTTTTCAAAGGCAAGTGTCCCCGGTACAGTGAGTCCCCTGATTTCAAAAATGAAATCAAATTGATTAAATCGCAAGTGGGTACTACAAAAGATTATTCTTATTATTTTTTAATGTTTATACATAATTATTAATTTGAGAAAAATCATGCATGTAATCTATACTAATATTATAAAGAGGAAAGATTTGATTGTTTGTTTCCATTGAATAGGCTCCGAAACTAATAGACCAAATTTTTTTTTCACATTTAGAATTCTACGTTATCCCTGATGAACATAGATGAATACTTTCAGAAAAGTTAGGGATCCGTATGAAAACTTAGATAATGTAACCCAACGTGTGAAAAAAATACAAATAAAAACTTATATCGCGTACGCTGCGGAAATTATTGACAATAGAGCAAAGTGATGTACCATCAATATATACAAAAAAGTCCGCGATACCATATGTCTAACTGTTAGAGTTATGTCAGAATAACTACATTATTCGTACCTGGGTATTAATCCTTATCCAAATAAATCACTTCGTATTTAAGGCTATATTAGTACCTGTAAATAACTTCTTGACTTATACCATTCCCAAGTTCCATGTATGTTAAAATTTATAATTTTTGTTAAATACCCGTGCGAAGCCGGGGCCGGCCGCTAGTACTCCTATATAGCTAGCAGGGTCTGGAAATAGGCGAAATTACTACAGTGCAGAAATACATGTTTGTCTCACCCATAACGGTGTCACTTCGAGCCTTAATGCGCATGTCCGAGAATTAGCGCCAATTTACATCCAATCAGCGCCGCCACACGGAATAAATGAGAGACACGACGCTTGCGCACAACAGGTCAAGTGACAGCAATGAGATAGAAGTAGCATTTTCTGCCCCGCTTAGTCCGTAATATCTCCACTCATGGGCATTAGCAATATAGGAGTATTACATATATGAGAAAAATAACAAACTTTGTATAAACCAAACCGATTGTTTTTAAACGTCTACCGGTTTCGAGATTACTGTATCTTGGTGGGGGTGTGGCCTCATTTGGGTGAGAGGGGTGAAGTTTGATAATGAGGCATTGAAATTGGGAGTATATTGAATATGTAATGCATTATTCGTAAAATTTAATTGGTTGTTTATTATATTAGATTTGGTGTTAAGGGTCTTTTTGATTTCCAACATTTCTAAATTATCTAACACGAGCCCTCTACTATTTGTATGTAAAATTTCCATGCCGTTTTATTTTTCAAAAGTTGCCCCTCTGGTTTGAGAATTCTGAGAAATTATTATTATTAACATCACATTTCAATATTAATATAAGAAAACCACTTTGTTTAAAACCACTATTTATTGAATAATCGACATGTTTCGGTCCAATGGTACCGAAACTCATTATTAAGAAAAAAATATTTTTTAATTTTTTTTTTTAATGTAATTAGAAGAATGTATTTGATCTAGCACTAAAATCCTCTGACAATGACCAAGTAAGTTTTCGGGGGTTCGAACCTCACCTCAAGAATCACCAAGTAAGCCTTATTTCTCACGACACAAAAGTTTATGGTGGTATACGTCTTATTTAAAAATATTAATCAAACTTTTGATTAAAATTTCCAATTTCTTTGTGAGTTTTATACGCGCCGACAAAGAAATTCCTCATCAATAAGGTTAAAGTGTAAAACGAGACGGGTCTAGATAGAGACTAATGGATTCTGTAATAAATCTGTAGAAACCTTCCAATTCAAGCACCAGTGTAGGGTGGGGTACTTATTCTTACCCGACATAACCTAATTATGCTCTCGAAATTTTTTGAGACAATTGTCCCTTTAATGTCCGACATGTACACGTCAAATTACAAAAATTCATTAAACTTCAAATAATGTCAGTCCACTGATATTCCATTCGCCTCTCCCAACAATAAAATAAATTTTTGTACTTCAATGCCATTTGTCTAACATTTCGGAATAAATATTTGCGGTTATCTACGGTTCTAGTGACCGTATAAAAAATGACACAAAATCGTGTTTGATGTCAAATCGATTGGACCGACCAATCTAATAAAGATAGTTTAATCGGCATTTACCTCGCTACATTTAAAAAAAATTGTAAACTAAATATAGCTCAATATTACCACCAAATCGACATCAGCAGATCATCTACAGTAGCCGGCAAACATCTTGAAATTCTACGGCACCCAAATTTGGTCTTCTGCGCATTCCCCCACAACGTCAAAGAATTTCAAGAAGTTTGCCGGCAACTGTACCCACGTACCTAAGCGTCTAATCGTTTTTCCTCCCTCAACCTTTCCATCCATTCCTACTCCCATATCATTTGTTTCAAACTTCATTTTGCTTTTTTATAATGTAGATATTTGTTATCTATGTATATAAAACTCTACGTCTGTCTCTTTTCCATACTAATCTATATTATTTGACCGATCTGAACCAAATGTTGCATACTTATTCTTTAAGATAATTCCCTAGCCCGCTCCCCTGATATATTTTCTATACAAATCTGTACCATTTGACAGATGTTCTCTAAATTTTGCATAGTTATTCTTTAGGACCCGGCGGATAACGGCGGCAACATTCCCTCCCTTTTTTAAATCCATGTTTTAAAACATTGCGTGTACAGTCTTCAGGATGAATTTTATTTTTAAAATAGACTTTGTAATAAATCTGAGACTTGCACGTCTCGTGGACCCGGGGCAAAAAGTATAAATAAATACATAAGAGGCCTCGCCCCCAAACATTGCCCCCAAACTTTGCCCCCAACTCCATAACTTTCCAGGCCGGCCTATGTAAGTACTTGCAATGGTGGCCTAGTTTCTGAATATACGAACAACAAACTTTACTGATACCAGCCATTATGGTGTAGTGTTTCCTGATGCAGAAATGAAATTCTGATTTATTTTAATTACGGAGCTTCGTGAGACATAAATCTACGCCCTGATTAATTTACACATTTTAACCCCGCAATTACTGTCTCGCTTTCCAGAGCGTACCGAACGAAATATTGTCTCGGGAAGGGAGGACTAGAATAATATGACGCCCGCATCTTGTTTTCCAGTATGTACTTTGAATACGTCACACGATTAGCCTCCTACGACACTTTCACTGAGATGAGTTAAGGTACAGATACACATGCTTATTTAGTGGGATGCTAATGAGCATGCCACTAATAAGCATGCCATAACATAACATAACACTTGCTCATTACTGGCATGCTTATTAGTGGCATGCTCATAAATAAGCATGCCCAAAGCTAACAATCATACACACATGCTTATTAGTGGCATGTCTTGTCATAGAATAGAGACCCTCTTGTTCAAAATGGAAACTTTGCAAACTGAAATAGAAAATTCAAGTGAACCAATAAATCAAAAATGTTCCCGAGTTTTGATCCGCACATTTTTGATTTTAGTTTTTATAATTTTTATAGTAAAATTTTAATCATTCATGCCTATTAATAAAGTTTCATAAACATTATTTTTCATTATATTATTTTTACACAACGGTGACCGATTATTCCACAGACATTCGTGATTCGTATAATAAGTCACGAAAAGTAATGTTTTATCATCTCCCCAACGCGCCATATTTGTTTCATCTGTCGCGGACTGAGAAGATCGCATTGATAATACTAGCCGCGAAACCCGCGAATGACATAAGCATGCTCATAATAAGCAAGTCTGTTCACACATGCTCCAAAGATACCCCTAATCTATGGTGAATGACAGTGGCATGCTCATTACTAGCAATGTGCGTACACACATGCCACTAATAAGCAAGGCCTAGAGAAGGTCGATACTGCGCATGCTCACGTGCGCTAAGCAGCCGTCGCGGAAGACGTAGATTTTCTTTAAATGAAGATTTCAGTTTTCCCGTCAGGTGGAAAAATCAATTTGCACAGTGCAGTTTTCTGGGATATCCTTTCATTAATTTCAATTACAGCTCCTGTTTTATATTTTTTGCAACAACAAAATTCATGTCCTGCAATAAAATCAATGAAGATGTTGATGGACCCTGTAATTTGATCCGAAAATTCAGCCACATAGATTGAGAATGGGGAAAATACCCCACCAAGATCGGGTATCGGGTAAAATAGCCCAGAAAACTCTATACGGAGTTAATTTTGACGGTAAGTGTAACAAAATAAATATGTAGGCCAACTTGTGTCCAGAAAGGGGGATGGAGATGGTTTGATGAGAGGGGGGGAGGTTTTCTGTCTGGGGATTGACAACAACAAATTTCGCTTAGCATGAGTGATGGTATTTTAAATAGTAACTGATTTTTCGCAATTCGGCGGACAAACCGATACCCGACAGGTAATAGATATCTCAGATACAATCAGATACTTATCCCAAATACTTAAGGCGATCGTCTAGCAGCATGAGCAAAACATAAATTGCATGTAAACGTACTAACAGATTTTTCTATAATTGTAATAAATTTAAGATAATCGATTACTTTGTACTGTTATTGAATAAAAAAGATATGTCAACACGCCGTTCAGTCATAAAAGGCCCACGAATTGGAGCAATTTTCTTCATTTTTAAAACATCGAAGGTTTGGTAATTTATTAATCAATTATTTAATTTAGTTTCTGACATTCTAATAAGATATTCGTATTTAAAACATATGTAACCTGATGAATAAATTTTAAAATTATATATGTCCCTTCAAAAATGTGATAAAAAACGCAAGAGAAGATATGAGAAAAAATGGTGAAATTTGCTCATTCTGCTAGACGATCGCCTTAAGTGTACCGTTAACTTTTTGACCATTACTATAGACAAGAGACAGATATTCGCAATAGGCACAGTTTACGCAATAATACGACTTTGGTTTTTCTAAATTCGTAATGTGGAAAATCTTCTAAAATTGATTTTTTAATTAAATTGTTTTTTTAGTAAAATTAGAAATATTTTCCTTAGTAGGTACCTACATTCTGAACAGTTTCCCCAGTGTTTGTAAAGGCATAAACTGCCAAATTAATTTCGCAAATATTTTAGTTTTTCCCTGTTTTAAAGCAAGTGTTGCTGTAGGCATATGCTTTACCTGTTCATCTCCTCATGCTATCCTCATCCGTGAATAAATACATACACTTTTTTCAGCGTTGAATTTTATTAACAACATGAATACAAATATTATATGCAATTATTTGTATTTGAAATGTGAATAAATACGATACTTTTGTGATTTTTTCCCATAGTGCTGTTGTACAAAACATTAAATACCAGCTGTGCCCGCGCAGCTTCGCACGCGTAGATTTTTAGAACACTGTTTGGATCGATGTCATAGAACTTTCGCGAACCTTCTAGAACGTTCTCCTTCCAGAACTTTCAAGAAATTCAAATGTACAGGAACCTTCTAGACACACCGACATATTCTGCCACTCAGTTTAGAATCTTATAGAACTTTCGGGAATTTCCTAGAACCTTCTCCTTCCAGAACTTTCTAGAGCAGGTTTTTTCGGAACCTTTTAGACTCACCGACACAGTCAGCGCGCCTATTTTGAAACAATCTGAAGCATTTTCGGCCTTCCCATAACAAAACACTGTGCTAGAATGCACATTTTCGTCACCCACTCCCACCCACGCACAGCCACCCCCACCAAACTCGCATATTTTCGATGTGACACCAAGGTCTATTCACCACCATAACCATCGGTGGGTGGTTGTGGCTGGTTGTGGAAAAAACTTGGCGGATAGGGAAACACGGGTTTCTTTTTATATATATATATTGATTGATTAAATAACACACATATACAGGGCGTAACAGAGCTAGTTCACAATACTTTACAGGTAGATTCCTGCCTTAATTATACAGGTGTCCCATATCTCGACGTCAAGCCGAAATCGGATGATAGACCAAGTCATAATAGTTATCAGAAAAATATTTTAAAAATCTAAGTCATGTGTTTTAAAAATTATAATCATTTAAAAAAAAAAACAAAAAAATTTACACCCTGTGACGGTCTTTTCACTCCTGTTGCTACAAATCTTTATTTTTCTTCTTTTTTTTATTATTATGTAATCCTGAATAATGCTTCTGTAAACTTTTGTCCAAAATTCAAAACCAACTGCTCCAGCTTGGAAGAAAATGTCACTTTTGACCAAACCAAGTATTCAAAATCAATACTTTGCCCAGTTTTAACTGACTGTTTTTTTTTTATTTCTTTAAATTTTATTCTAATAACTATTATGACTTGGCCTATCACCCGATTTCGGCTTGTCGTCGAGATACGGGACACCCTGTATAACCGAAAATGTTCCATCAACAATGAACATCAATAGTTATGGAGATAAACGAAAAGACAATAATAGCGAAGTCACATAAAATGATTAATGTAAGGTTTTAATAATTTCATTTCATTTGTATTAAAGCGAATGAATTTATAATACATACCTAATATAAGTTAGTTTAAAAATTGCCGTTCTCATTTGTTTTACCTGTAGGTATTATGTGTTATCTGCCGAAATCCCCCAAAATCAAATGTCATAATAAAAATCGCTGTGATAAAATTTTCTTCATTATTTCCACGCCCGCTGTCACTTGCACACATATATTGAAATAATCAACTCCCGTTCATTATAAATGACAAAAACTAATTTTTTTTTAAATGCGCTTTTTTTAAAAAATAAAATGTCAATGAAAATAAAAAAAATAATTGATTTAAATAATAATTCTGTAATTATTATTGTCTCAGTATCCAACGGAAGATTCAATGGATTTGTTTAAAAAATATTTAAATACAATTAAATTATAATTCGTATGAATACTATAAATGGATACTGCCGTAGCCATTACAGCACAGTTGTCAGCATTGCGGGATTTTTGATGTCACATAACGTGGATTTCATAGCATCGTCATTTTGTTACGGTATACGTAGTACATTATTTATGGGAAAAAAGCACCATCAGATTATTGTATGGAATAACAATATTCATGTAATATGGCTATTGCGTACAAAATATAAATTTTTATTACCAACCTGAAAATACAAATTATATTCAGAATATTTTGAGTATTTACAAATTTTCCAAGGACACAATACTGTATTTTGCCTCCAGGGGGACTTTAATCTAGATATATTACAGATGTCTCATAGAAACGAAGCTATATTTTTATTTGGGAAAGTAGGTATGGAAGTTTTTTGGGTGTTAATAGGCCTTACGACCTATCGAACGGCTGGCTTAAGTGATCACTTAACACAATGTAACGTTTATCATTTACACCCATGATAGACTACCACATCTATGGTGAACGTCTATTGTGTAAAGCGATCACTTAAGCCAACCGTACGATAGGTTGTAAGCCCAATGAACATCCAAAAAGACTTCCATACCTACTTACCCTTATAAAAATATAGCTTCGTCTCTATGAAACATCTATAATATATCTTGATACAAAGTACATATTAAATTTACCGATAAATAGATTTCAGAGGCATGGTAATGAATTAGCTTGTCTGTCAGATACATATATTTTCAGACGTTTTACAACATTACAAATGTTAATTGATTGTAAACGTTCTTCCTACAATTTAATTTGCACTTTTAATTTACATTTTTAAATTGATTTTCAATTGTTCGGGGGGCTTTTTTGGCCTTATATTTTTCTTTTTCATACATTAATGTAGTTGCTCAATGTTTTGTTATGAGTAATTATTGGGATACACTGTCTGATTTTGCTAGTGACAGGAAATTAGACTTTTTCAAAACTTTTATTCTCTTGTAGGTACTGTATTATTATATTATATATTATGCTTCAATGTATTCTATTGACCAGCTGTTTTTTACACACTTTTTGCGTGAATTCATTATTAATTTGTATCGTGTACATTTAAAGGCTCAATGACTTAATGTGCACAAAAAAAATTACTTCTCCATTTACTCCTATTATCGCCCTTTCATTCCAATAGTTTTTTCCTACCTTAATCCTTAATACACATGACCGGATCATATTATTATTTTTATGGTTTCGGAGAGGATAGATCTGATTATTTTGGGTGGTTGTTTTCAGCTTAACATAAAAATAAATGATAGACCATATTAGGTACCAAACTCCTGATACAATCTAAAACGAATAAATATCTTAGCAAAATACTAACCGGTTAAAAGGTACCGAACCCCTGTAATGAACAGACTATTTTGTGGGAGGTTTTCAGTTTACCAGTAAAAAAAAACAAAATAACTTTTAAGGCCTGAAATAAAGTTTGTAATGAACTTACGATTTTTTTATACGTTTAAGTTGTGTTTTTCAGTTTAAAAAACAATAGACCTTATGTATAAGGTATCGAACCCTGTGATGACTCACCTGTTTCTATAGATTTTTTTTTAAAATTATTTTTATTTTGAACTCTAAGATGATTTAAATGCTACGCGGAAAAAAATTGAGCTAAACCCACCTGGCGGAGTATTGGCGCTACAAAAATTTGGGGATGATGAAACGCTAGTATTGGGACGGAGTTAGTAGCGATTGATCGGATATAGGTTACGAGCAGTTAATATTCAATTCTTATAAAACATATTAATCTTGTGGTAAAGCCGCGTTTGGTACAAATGGTTGACGATCGGCGCGGTCCGAGCGGTCCACATGTGCTTCCCAAAAAAATACTGAACACGGCTTTCGTAGATTTAGGTCGCGTTTATTGCAGTTTAAGCCGTTAAAAAACCGATTAACGTCTACTCTAAGGTGAC